>CM035123.1:92742276-93303933 GCA_020205555.1 Panax stipuleanatus | reverse complement strand
CCGCACCAAGGAAGTTTGGTTTGGATAAGCTCAATAAGTATTTTGGAATTTAGAACGTTCATCAACTATGGACTAGTCGAATCAATAAGGGTTCACTAGTCCTATAAGGTTCAACAATAACATCGATATTCAACTTGATAATAAATCTCAAGAGTATACAATCGAATAAGTATTGTATCACTGAATCATGCTTTTAAAAGAGTTACAATATGTAATATGAATTTCGAACTTGAACAATTAAAAACACGAGCTTACTCGATATAGAAACACAAGTCTAAGGCTTAATAAATGAATAAATTAGAATTTAGGGAACTTGCTAAATCAATAAGTTAGGGATAGGATACTTGCCTCTTGCACAAGCTACAATTATAATTCACTTCTTTATTAACCCTACACATCAATACGTTCACAATACAAATTAATCAATAACTCGATATACGTATCGAATCACACACATCGGTCTTGAGCACGTATTGGACTATACAATTAACGATTCAAGTCATGTAATTAACTTATTAATTACTCACGTAATATAAGTTATTAACCTCTTATTATATGTTTAATCATGTCTTTATGTTCATTACATTAGGTTTTAAACCACCTCTTAGAACACACGAACACTTAGCAAAAAAAAAAAATTTCAAATTTCTGCAAGGGGCGCGGCCGCGCGCCAGTTACCCTTGGGACCAGCGCGGTCGCGCGGCAACGCAGACCCAGATTTCCAGTTCGCGAATGACACACAGAGCAACCCAAATAAATCCAAATTAAACTAACGTAATGAATTTAAGGCTACCCATAAGATATAGAATTTACAGAAACATCATACCATGTTCTAAGCATGCTTTTAACACTTTAAATCACGGAATTACACAAATCACAACATTTAATTTCACTATTTTCAACATTTTATAAAGTTTTGAAAGAAAACAAGAATTCAACGTTACGGATTCGTTATAACACCGAATCCATTCGTTTAACTTCTATTTTGTTCGTTTAAATGTACACAATCACATTCAAGTGTTAATTTAAGTTAAATAAACGCATAAGGTGTGTAAATTTTGTACGTAAGGGCCATATGGGCCATATGTACAATTTTTACACTCTGTAACTTTTGAAAAATCAAATTAAGCATAACTACATGGATTTAATCGCACTAAATCATGCATACATGATATACAACATGTTATGATCATACAATAACACATATAAAATCATATCATACATTAATTATCAAATTAGTTATTCACAGAGAATCTAACATACGTTAATGGAAAACTTTAAGAACTTGAATTTAAAAACTTAGGAGAAGGAATTACCCTTGCTAGTTTGTGAAGATGATTCAAGGATGATGATATAAACTTTTCAAATTCTTCTTCTTCAATCTTTTCTCTCAAAATTCTCTCTGATTCTTTAAGTTTTATTTCCTCTGATATGAATATATAAATTGATATAGTATATATGTATATAAGTATAATACGTATAATATATAATGGGTGAGTGGTTGTCAGTTGGTCCCTTAGTGGGTTAACTGACCAACTCCCCTTAAGGCCTTGTTTGGCTAGCTTAAGGAATCCCTTCTCATTTATTTTAATTAATTTATTATAATATAGTTAATTAATGTCACACCCAATTAAATCAAATAATGCTATTTAAATCAATTAAATAAAATAGCATAAATCTACATTAAATCACATAGTCACATAATTAAAATTCTTATTTATTAATTATGTCTAATCATAAATCTCTAATTAATTAATAAATTAATTAGAATAACATTATGCTTATTAATTAATATATTAATCAAATAAGCTCAATTAAATACATACTTTGAATATAAAAATTCACCACATTAATTTAACTAATGTGACACATATAATTAAATTAATCTACCACAAATTCATCAATTAATTATTTAACTCAATAATTAAATCATCAAAAAATATTTATTTAATTCAATAAATATTCAAAATAAATTACAAAAATCTTGTTTGTCACAATAATTACATACCCATATAAATAAAGCCATATCATAACCCAATTGGAAAACCCAATTTTTCACAGACTTTAGAATACGTATATGAAAAACTTTAATTTTGAAAACATAAAGAAGAATTACCCTTTAGTTAGTATGAAGATAATCAATTGATAACAATACAATGATCTCTCAAGTCTTCTTTTCTCAATTTCTCTCAATGCCTTCTTCTTTTCTCTCTGATTTCTCTCTCAAGTTTCTCTAACTTTTCTCTGATAATGACTTAGAATAATGACTTAGAACAACGAATATACGTATTATATAAGTATCCGTTGTATTAACAACGGATAAACTTCTCCTAAAGCCCTGTTTGCCTTCCTCTTCTTTTCTTTCCCCCATTTATTTTAATAAACTAATTTACTATATAGTTAATTGTCACCTTACTTATTGATTAATTAATTTTATTTAAATCAATTAAATAAAATAAGATAATTCACATTAAATCACATTGTCATATAATTAATATTTTTATTTATTAATTATGTCAATTTATTAATTCATTAATTAATTATTAAATTAACTAAAGTAACATATGCTTATTTAATTAATTCAATTAATCAAATAAACTCCATTAAATATATTCTTTGAACTATTAAATTACTACATATTAATTTAATTAATGTCACACATATAATTAAATTAATCTACCACAAATTCATGAATTAATTATTTAATTCAATAATTAAATCATTAAAAATATTTATTTATCTCCATAAATATTCAATATCTTTACAAAATTCTCGTTCGTCACATCTTTCCCCCCTTAAAAGGATTCTGTCCTCAGAATCGCTGTTCGATTTAATTTCGTCCCATCACATTCTCATAACCAAAATATTTATTTATTTCAATAAATATTCAAAATAACTTTGCAAAACTCTCGTTTGTCACATCTTTCCCCCCTTAAAAGGATTTTGTCCCCAGAATCACGTTCACCTATTCAAGAAAATAAGTGTGGATAATTCTTCATCATATTCTCTTCGAGTTCCCACGTAGCTTCTTCAGCGTTGTGGTTCCTCCAAATTACCTTAACAGAAGGTATTACTTTGTTCCTGAGAACTTGCTCTTTCCTGTCAACAATCTGAACAGGAACTTCTTCATATGATAAATCTTTCTCAAATTGTAGGGGTTCATATTCTATCACATGTTTGTAATCGGGTTTATAACGTCGTAATACCGACACATGGAAAACGTTGTGGACATGCTCTAGTACCGGAGGTAAAGCTACCTCATAGGCTACTTCTCCAATTCTTCGGAGTACCTCAAATGGTCCAATGAACCTCGGGCTCAATTTTTCCTTCTTACCAAATCTGATCTTTCCCTTCCAAGGAGAGACCTTCAAAAATACAAAACTACCCGATTCAAACACTACATTCTTGCGGTGTGGATCGGCGTATTTCTTCTGCCTATCCTGAGCCGCTACTAATCTTATCCGAATTACTTTAACTATTTCTGCCGTTTGTTGGACTAACTCTGGTCCAAGCAATTGTCTTTCACCAACTTCATCCCAATACAGTGGAGTTCTACACTTTCTACCGTACAACGCTTCGTAAGGCGGCATACCAATACTAGCGTGGTAACTATTATTATAACCAAATTCTACAAGCGGCAAATGATCATCCCAATTGCCTTTAAAATCCATTATGCATGCTCTAAGCATATCCTCTAATGTTTGGATCGTTCTTTCACTTTGCCCGTCAGTCTGAGGGTGATAAGCGGTGCTCATCCTCAACTGTGTTCCCATGCATTCTTGCAGTCGCTTCCAAAAATTCGATGTGAAGCGCGGATCACAGTCAGAAATAATTGACACTGGCACCCCGTGCCTCGAAACAATCTCTTTTATATATAACTTCGCCAATTGTTCTAGGTTAAATCTGATTTTGATCGGAAAAAAGTGTGCGGATTTCGTTAATCGGTCGACGATAACCCATACTGCGTCATAGCCTTTTTGGGTCGTCGGAAGGCCAACAACAAAATCCATTGTAACATGTTCCCATTTCCATTCTGGGATTTCTAAAGGTTGTAACAAACCACTTGGCCTTTGGTGTTCTGCCTTGACCCTTTGGCAAGTCAGACACTTGGCAACACAATCGGCAACGTCTTTCTTCATATTTGGCTACCAAAAGTGTTGTCGTAAATCCTGATACATCTTGGTACTTCCGGGGTGAATGGAATACCTCGAATTATGAGCCTCGCTCAGAATGTCCTCCTTGATTTCTGGTATTGGCGGTACCCAAACCCTACTTTCAAATCTCAACAATCCTTCGTTGTCTATTTTAAATCTAAGTTCAGTCCCTTCAGATATCTTTCTCTTTACTTCCTCACATTCGTTATCCAGGATTTGTGCTTCCTTAATCTTATCCAATAAAGTTGTACCAGCTTGCATCTGGAACAGTTTCTCGTCAGTCTCCATTGGACATCCTACTTCCAATTCCAGCTTTTCCATTGCTGAAATCAATTCTTCCTGTGCTGTCAGCATCATCAACTTTTCTCGACCCTTTCTGCTTAAGGCGTCGGCTACAACATTCGCTTTTCCTGGGTGGTATAAGATATCACAATCATAATCCTTTATTAACTCCAACCACCTTCTTTGGCGCATATTCAAGTCTTTCTGTGTGAAAATATACTTCAGACTCTTATGGTCTTTATATATTTCACACTTCTCACCATAGAGATAGTGTCTCCAAATCTTTAAAGCGAATACCACCGCAGCCAATTCCAAATCATGGGTTGGATATCCCTTCTCGTAATCTTTTAGTTGTCGTGACGCATACGCAATGACTCTGTCTTTTTGCATAAGCACACAACCTAGCCCTTCATGCGACGCATCACTATATACCACAAAATTTCCTGTGTCATCCGGAAGGGACAACACAGGTGCTGTACTTAACCTTCTCTTAAGTTCTTGAAAACTTTCCTCACATTTCTCCGTCCAAACGAATTTCACAACTTTCCTTGTCAAATTCGTTAACGGAGTGGCGATCTTGGAAAAATCCTGAATAAATCTTCTATAGTAACCAGCTAATCCAAGAAAACTTCTTACTTCCGACGGTGTTTTTGGCTGATCCCAATTCATCACCGCTTCGACTTTGGAGGGATCCACTGAAATTCCGTCCTTATCAATCACATGTCTGAGAAATTGCTCCCTTTCAATCCAGAATTCACACTTTGAGAATTTGGCATACAACTCCTCTCTTCTTAATACTTCTAACGTCAACTTCAAATGCTCAACTGTTCTTCCTTGGTCTTAGAATAGACCAATATATCATCAATAAAAACCACTACGAATTTATCCAGAAACGGCTTGAACACTCCATTCATTAGGCCCATAAATGCTGCAGGCGCATTTGTTAGACCAAATGACATAACCAAAAATTCGTAGTGACCATATCGTGTCCTAAATGCTGTCTTTGGGACATCTTCTGGTCTTACCTTCAACTGATGATAACCACTTCTCAGGTCTATCTTCGAGAAATATCTCGCTCCTTTTAATTGATCAAACAGATCATTAATCCTTGGCAACGGATACCTATTCTTAATGGTAACCTTGTTCAATTCTCTATAGTCAATGCAGAGTCGCATTGTACCATCTTTCTTCTTAACAAATAATACCGGCGCTCCCCACGGTGATACGCTCGGTTGAATATATTTCTTGTCCAACAGCTCTTGTAGCTGTACCATTAATTCCTTTATTTCTACCGGAGCCATCCGGTATGGTGCTTTCGATATTGGAGTCGTTCCTGGCACCAAATCGATAACAAAATCTACTTCCCTGTCAGGCGGAAGTCCTGGCAGAGCATCAGGGAAAACTTCCACGAAGTCTCTTACGACTGGTATTTCTTCTAACTTTGGGTTCTCTTTATGACTATCGACTATGTAGGCTAAATACCCCACACAGCCTTGTCTTAATAACTTCCTAGCCTGCATCATCGTCAGACAACTCGCTTGTCTAGGCGACTTGCTGCCATAAAACACAACCTTTGACGGAGTCATAAGGTTAATACATTTCTTCTGGCAATCAATTACTGCTCCATAATTGAATAACCAATCCATTCCCAGGATAACGTCGAATTCCCCAAGTTTAATCGGGATAAGATCTACATTCATAACGTTACCCTTAATATCCACTCTACAGTTCTTGTGTATATACTTAACAGGAATTACTTCCTTGTTCGCAATCTCTATGTTCATAGGGATTTCTAATTCGTCTTTAAGCAATTCTAAATTCTTTGCAAAGTCATCGGATATAAATGAACAAGTAGCACCCGAATCAAATAAAACATACGCATTGACTTTATTGATCGGAATGATACCTGACACCACATCACAAGACTGCACAGCGTCTTGTACGGTCATGTTAAATGTCCTTGCAGTTGGTCGGTTTGTCGAAGTCGGTCCGGTAATGGTAAGAGGATTTCCACTATTATTTCTCTTATGTCCACCTGACCCTGCCCCTCCAGATGCCTTCTTTGGACAGTCTCTAGCCAAGTGATCCTTTGACCCACATCTGTAGCAGGCGCCCTTCTTAGGGTTAGGGCAGTTAGGTGCTATGTGGCCTTCCTGACCACAATTGTAGCAAACTCTTTTTCCTTTCATGCAGACTCCCAAGTGAGTCTTCCCATAGGTTGGGCATGGTTCTAACTTTTTCTTCTGACTACCTTGCTGACTTACAGACGACGGGTTGTCATTCCATTTTCGTTTATGATTATTTGTTCCCCCTGTGTGATTGCCACTAGCCTTATTATTTCCTTCACTATCATTCTTCTTCTTCTTTTGATCCTAATTGTACTTAGACACCGCTTCGCTTCCACCTTCAGCGAGAATTGCCTTCTCCAGAACTCCAGCAAAAGTCTTCAATTGAAACATCGACACCTTGCTATACAACCAGGGTTTCAGTCCCTGTTCAAAACGCCTAGCCTTTCTTTCGTCAGTATGCACCTGATATTGGGCAAACCTAGACAATTCGTTAAACTTTGCCGCGTAGTTAGGCACAGACATATTCCCCTGCTTCAACTCCAGAAATTGCACCTCCATTTGATTCTGGGAGCTGGTCGGGAAATACATCTCGAAAAACATTTCTTTAAACCTTTCCCAGGTTATTACACCTTCTCCTCCCCTGATTTTATTTGCCTGCCACCAGTAGCTGGCTTCTGATTTTAACATAAATGTCGCGTAGGCGGTCTTCTGGTCCTCCCTAACTCGGGCGAGCTCAAAAATTTTCTCCATTTCCATAACCCAAGTCTGAGCTTCTATTGGGTTCGTGGAACCCTTAAAATCTGGCGGTCCCACTGCCTTAAAGTCTTTAAATGAGGTGTTTGGTGGAGCTTGAGGCTGATTGTTCGTCGCTCCAGCCAACAGATTTACCAACTGCTGAACGGGGTTCGCATTAGCATCATTGTTGTTATTGGTTGACCCCTCTTGGGCTTGTCGACGATTTTTTCTCCTTCTTGGCGGCATATTTCTGTTAAGAATATATGTTCATTAGATCTTTATTAAATCTCTTAAATATTTAAGACTTAACTCAAATATTTAACATAACTACTTTAACTCTTTTCTTTTCAAATAACCTTTGATATTTTATTTAAATCAAAAGTTTTAAACATAGTACTATAGCATCTCTGCCATTTACTTCAACTATCCCAAGATAAAGAATCTTCAAGATTTAGTTTCTCAAAATATTCCTTTGTTTTTAATCACATCAAAATTTACATTAACTACTCCAAAGAGTATCACATAATGTTAAATACTTTAACATACTCACTTAACCCATATCATCTTAAACAACTTTATTATTTTATTAAAACCAAAAGCTTTTAATACAATACGATAGCATTTCTGCCATTTACATCAACTATCCTGAAATAAAGTTTCTACAGGATTTACATTATCACAATATTCCTTTGTTTATAATCACATCGGAATTTACATTATTTACGATTATTTAAACATTAACAATATCATATTATCCTATCACGGCCTACTAAGGCGTCGGACAGCTTCACTACGTTCCTCCTCTATAATGCGGGACATAGTCCTGCGATCTAACATATACCCAGGCAGTCCCTCGAACTGAATTGGATATCTCATAACTCAGTCTTGGGCCTCATCCATTGCCCTCAGAAACGTGTAGCACGTCTCTGCAACCTTAACTCTTTTCGCACGCGCATCATCCTCTGCCAGATCTGCACGTCGTGCATTTCTCACCCAAGCTTCTTCCACTATGGCGAGTCTTTCAGATTTCTCTTTCAACTCATTCTTTAACTTATCTATCTCCTCTGTCTTCTACTCAGTTTGTCCCTTCTCATGAACCAAATCCCACTCCACATTGCCAAGACAGGTGTAGAGTGTCTCGATCTCACCACCCTGAGCAACTGACTGCTCCCTCAACTCCTGAATTGTATCTCGTAACTCTACATTGCGATCATACAATAAATCATACATATCAGCACTGACAGAGTTTGGTGGGAACTCCTCAAGGTCTTCCTCCTCCTCTTCCTCTTCCTCTTCAGGGTCTTCCTCCTCCTCGGCTGCCTCAGCCGGGATCTCAACCTCCTCAGGGTCCTCCTCTGAGTCAGTCTCTGGCTCATGCTCCTGACCAAAATTTGGATTTACAAGAGATGGCTCTGGCTGTACTAACTACTCCCAGACAGTATGTATGTCCCGGGGCTCCTCATCTCTAGTCTCTAGGGGTACAACATCCCTAGGTTGACTAGCTCCTCCAGTATCTGACATCCTGACAAAATAAGTTTTAAGCCTTAGTTTTTACGTGATGTTAATCAATACTCTAACAAGTATGAACACATAAGCACATAGCACATAAGGTAATTTTATTATCCTTCTTAGAACTCAATCAGAGTTGTCATTACTATCTTTACGAAGGCTACTATCCTAAGGTTTTTCCCCCACCTAAGGTTCATAACCTACGGCTTTGATACCAACTTGTGACACCCCCAAATCCGGTATCTTAATTTTCACAGGATTTGGTGTTCACTGTTCCAATATCATACAACTATCTACCCATAAATAATGAAATTCATTTATTAGATAAATAAATCATCATCTTACATCATCTGAAATAAAATACATTATAAATCCCAGGTTATACTTAACCTTAAATCTCTTTTGCGGAAACGTAAATAAATAAGTCTTAAATCATCACACATAAATCTTAAACTTTAACATTGTTCATGACAACACAAGTCTTCATCACTTGTTAGCTTTTCCTTTGCCCTTGCTACTAGAAGGTACATCACTTCGTTCATAATTAGCTGCAATGTTATTATCCAAGAGTGAGCACGAATGCCCGCAAGTATAAAAAAAATATGACAGAATAATAACATGCGAGTGAAAGAATTCTGAATAACAGAAAGCTCAACATTTGAATCAAGAATATTAATCAATAGTCAAATTACTTCTCAACTTTTGAATCAAGAATATTAATCAAGAGTCAAATTACTTCTGAGGGTCATTAAGACCTTGAACCAAGTCTTAGGTTGTCAAGTATATTAACCTTTCCAACCTTTAACAGTCGTAAGACTATAGACTTTACTTCTCGTACTTAGGGAGATCAACCCTTCGTACTGATACTGTGCACACTATCTTAACGCTTTAAGCATCTTCATTAATTTCCTATATTAGGGTTGTTCATCTCAGTTTGACATCAGAATCCGCACCAAATAAAGTTGGTTTGGATAACTCAATAAATGATATTCAAATTGAATATTAACTTCTCAAGGTATACAAACGAATAAGTATTGTGCACTTAAATGATACTTTTAAAAGAATCATGGCATCTCATGTGAAATTCTAAACTTGGATATTCAAGAGTAAGAATTTGCTCAACAATAGTAATTAAGCATAGCAATTGCTTAATTTAAAGAGTTTAGTTTAGGAAACTTGCCCAACAATAATAATAAGTTAGGGATAGAAAACTTGCTCAATTTAAAGAGTATAGTTAGGAAACTTGCTCAAATATAAAGATTTGAGTTTAGGAAACTTGCCTCGTGCGCAAGCTACAATTATTACTCACTTCTTTAATTACTCTTACCTATCAATACATTCACAATATCAATTAATCACAAGTTCGATATGATTATTGATTTACAATAGTATTCTTCAAACTCATTATTAGGTTTTCAAATAATGGTTTACGTTGATTAATTAACTTGTTAATTAATCACGTAACTTAAGTTATTAACTTGTATTAATAACTCATTACATACATAACATGTCATCATGTTAATTAGATTTAAAATAATGTCTTAATGTTTATAACACATTATTTAACCTTTACAAATAATAATTTAAATCACGTAATTAATTTATTAATTAATCACATAACATAAATTATTAAACTCATATCAATATTTTATTATATTTATACAACATGTGTTCATGTTCATTAGACTCAAAACACATTTCACAAATTTCCAACACTTAGCAATTTTTTTTTTCAAAATTTTCAGACAGGCGCAGCCGCGCGCAATTTTGCCTTGCAGCCGGCGCGGCCGCGCGGCTGCGGAATTTCAGAATCTGAAGTTCGCGAACGAACACAGATTTTCTCCCATTTTCTCCCAATTCACATCATTACACTGATTTATAATGTTATCCATGAAGTATAAACTTCACAGGAACATTATATATCACTTATAACATGTTCTTAACATTCCAAGTCATGTAATTACACAAATCAAAATATTAATTTTCACTGTTCTTCAAAACTTTCAAGAGTTTAATGAAAAATATAAAAATCTCCTTACTGATTCGTTACTACACCGAATCCATTCATTTCAATTCCATTTTCTTTGTTTTAACATATACAATCATATTCATGTATCAATTTAAATATAAACATATGATTCAATCATTAATTTAACCCATATGAGTTATTCACCCATATTCAATACTCTGTAATTTCATCAAACCCATTTATTAACAAAGTTATTTGGTGTGATCAGTGTAAATCATGGATACATGATCCAACACATAATACTAACATATATGGTCACATATATAATAACCTCACACTTTAATTTTCCAAAAATAAGTACTGACAGAGAAATTTTACAACATCGTAGAAAACTCTGTAACTTTTCGAAAAACCAATTAAGGCCAAATTATATAAAATTGATTACTTTAAAACATGTATATACGTTAGAAAACATGTTATAATTACATACCCATATAAATAAAGCCATATCATAACCCAATTGGAAAACCCAATTTTTCACAGACTTTAGAATACGTATATGAAAAACTTTAATTTTGAAAACATAAAGAAGAATTACCCTTTAGTTAGTATGAAGATAATCAATTGATAACAACACAATGATCTCTCAAGTCTTCTTTTCTCAATTTCTCTCAATGCCTTCTTCTTTTCTCTCTGATTTCTCTCTCAAGTTTCTCTAACTTTTCTCTGATAATGACTTAGAATAATGACTTAAAACAACGAATATACGTATTATATAAGTATCCGTTGTATTAACAACGGATAAACTTCTCCTAAAGCCCTGTTTGCCTTCCTCTTCTTTTCTTTCCCCATTTATTTTAATAAACTAATTTACTATATAGTTAATTGTCACCTTACTTATTGATTAATTAATTTTATTTAAATCAATTAAATAAAATAAGATAATTCACATTAAATCACATTGTCACATAATTAATATTTTTATTTATTAATTATGTCAATTTATTAATTCATTAATTAATTATTAAATTAACTAAAGTAACATATGCTTATTTAATTAATTCAATTAATCAAATAAACTCCATTAAATATATTCTTTGAACTATTAAATTACTACATATTAATTTAATTAATGTCACACATATAATTAAATTAATCTACCACAAATTCATGAATTAATTATTTAATTCAATAATTAAATCATTAAAAATATTTATTTATCTCCATAAATATTCAATATCTTTACAAAATTCTCGTTCGTCACAAGATCAATCATCCTCATCCAATTGATAGTAGTGTGCATACAAGCCAATCATGTATGATGATAAAGCACATACTTTGTAAATAATCTTATTTATTTATTAATAAAATATTAATTTAAGGCATTTAATTATCTACATGGTGCTGTTTTTATAATATGTAAATAACCCATAATTTTAAGCAATGCTTTTAGAATCATGATGAGATCATGCTAATGAGATCTAAATTTTAGAAAGCTTAAAAACTAAAATAGTTCTCAATTATGGGATTACTAAAATGGGGATTAGTAAATCCGGATAGATTGGTACATATGTTGCTTGCTCATTGGATGAGGATGACTGATCTCATGGTCATTTGTGTGGAGACACTAAAGCAAGTATGTAGGTGCTTATTGGAGAATAAGTTCACTGAACGTGACTCGCTATGGAATACCTAATGGAGTTTTACTCGCCTGTCAATAGGAATTCCTAATGTGATAGTAGTACAAGTGATCCTTGGACTTGAGATCATCATAGTATCTTGTATGTAACAAATTATACTTTGACTTATTTCTTAAGGTCTTTTAAGGCATATATAGGGTATGCTTGGGTATAATGAGTTGCATATAGAGATAATATATGATCAATAAAGAATCTACCACCTCTAGTAAAAGAGGAGATATGTCCGATGTGATTCGTTAAATGAAAACCCAGGAATCCTTGGCCATGGTGGAATGAAATTAGAAAGAGGTTTCTAATTTGTATTATTTGGAGTTGTGCATTTTCTAATCGAAATACATATAATTAAATAAATTAAGACTTGACAGTAAATCCATGTCTTATATTTAATTGGGACATTGTATGATGGAAGGATTGAATTGTACGGTAACTATTAACTCACAAGTTCTTTTATGATTAATGTTGAAATCTATATTATTTGGAAAGTCGTTGATCGCAAAAGAGGCTTATCTCTATTGTAGAATAAATGTTATTTATTTAAATAGATTATTAGTTTAATTTATTTATTTAAATAAGATTAGAATTGTTCTAATTGAGTTATTCACAACCGGTTTAATATGGAGAACCTAAAGGGTCACACCATAAAAAGAAGAAGAATTATTTAAGAAGAAAATGACATGATAGTAATAATGCATCAAGTGTAATTAATTTAATCTATGGTGATAGAATAAATTAAATAGCTTAATGTTTATTATTTAATATTTTAGAAATATTAAATATAAATTAATAAGAGGAGTCTTATTAATATTAATATTATTATTATTATTTTAATTCTAAAGGAATTTAGAAATTAATATAATATCAGTACTCTCTCTCAATCCTAATAAGATTAGGATATAAATTAATTAAAAGTGTTTAATTAATTAATTAAATAAAATCCTATTCTAATTGGATTAGGAGGTTTAACCTAATATCTATATAAGAGTGTCTTATATCAGAAATAAGGTACGTGAATTTTTCCAAAGGTTAGGAGTACACATATTCTATATAGATAGAAACAAGGGTGAAGCCAATAACTCATCTTCCTGAGTTCTTCATCTTCCTTGGTGGATCACCGTTAGAGGCCAAACATTTGGGTGGCTGACATTGATCAAGGGAAGGAACCACTACAGAGGAATCAAAGGAATCAAAGGAGTAGAACTCATACCTGAGGAAGCTTGGATCTTCAAAGGTATAATTCCATGTTCTCTCTTTTCTGTTATTGATAACTAACACAAAGCATGATCATGGTTATGGGTTTGTATAAATTTTTAAAAACCAATGTTTTGCGCTTCCGCCCTATTTATGTGATTTGATTGCATAATTGCGTTACCTACAAACCCAACAGTGGTACCAAAGCCTAACTTTGGGCTAATTATCAATTTTATGATTCCATGTATGAATTGATGTGAGAATTGGATCGAATTTTCTGGACAAAATCATTTTCTGCAAGTTTCTGCGAAGAACGACGCAGCTGTGCAGTTGCCCAGTTCATTACTGGCGCAGCTACGCTAGTCTGTAAAAACTGGCGCTTCAGGCTACCTGCGCAGCTGCCCAGTTCATTACTGGCGCAGCTGCGCCGGTTCTTGAACCCTGGAATTTGATTTTTTATTAATTAAGTAAACTGTTTATTTAATTAATAAAGTTTTAAAATAAAGATGTTTATTTTATCTGAAATATGATTTTAAATTGTTAAAATTAAAGGAGTTTAATTTAGATTTATTTTTGACTAAAATAAAAGAGTTTATTTTGTTTCAAAAATAAAATTTAGCAAAACTTTTGTCCGTTAAATGACATCGATCCATATATGGAATAGCTTTATTATTCATGAGATGAATGGATATTTATTGATGCATATGTTGATGTGTATGATAATAAATAGGGTTGATTATAGACTATGACCAATGTGATTGGATTTTATTTTGGATGAATGCTTGAATGAATGGGTTTTATAAAATGCGGTCTGCGTACCTCGTCTTCTCTAGTTTTATTCTCGATGTAAATTCTATCTTCATCCTATGTACTTCCCCTTGATTGCTGATCAAGGTTTCTATTTAATTATAGTTTATGTAATAGAAATAGTTAGAATTATCTTGAAGAAACTGGAGACCAAGGAGCAAGGAGCGCGTGAAGACCCATTTGTATGGTGCCCGGGTTTAAATGTAATAGTTATATTTAAATTTAAATTCTTGCACTCCTAGGTTTGACCTTTTGGTTCACTTGGTGGCTCTAGTGAACCAAACTAGAATAAAAGTCCATAATCAATCCGGGTAGAATATAGTATTCTATATTGCATGCTATATATTATATTTTATGCAAACATGCTTCGCATGTTTAATAAAATGACGGGTATTTTATATATATATATATATATGTGTGTGTGTGTGTGTGTGTGTGTGTGTGTGTTTTTGTGCATGCGCGCTAAACAAGATGAGACAAATAATAACAAACCCCTCAAAGAAATAATATTAAGTTTGAAGCGTTCAAATGATATTTAGAATATCGAACGTCGCCTTCTAGCATGATTAATTAATAGAGTATTAAATATTTAATATGAGTTTGTTGTGCTATCCACAAAGCGAGTATTGAGTATTTAAGATGTTAATTAATCACATTTGATGCTTATCAAGAAAATTGAACGGTCTAGTCTTGTTGTGTTATCCACAAGGACGAATATTTTTCTTTTTTGAATTTCTGGAAGTGCTAGGCTGGACTTAACTTAAATCATTTTAGTTCGGATGTGCACACACATGACCATTATGATTTGAGAGGCAAAATAAAAGGAGTTACATGGTGATGTAATTGACAAGAGTTGTCTATCTATTTATTTGTATATCGCTTGTTGTGTTATCCACAAGGTTATATACATTTGAAATGGGATCCTTAATCTCACTAGAAAATCTTTAATTAGATGTTGCCGAACTATATAAGTGAGGGTAATATAGTTTGATGAAAATAGTGGGAGATACCAATTTAAAATAAAGACCTAAATTTATTTTGGTATGCAAAGTTAATAAAATGAATGTTTGCTAAAAATATTGTCTTTTCACATGCAGAATTTTAAAAAAAATGTCAAAATCACTAATCTCACTACGAAGCATACTTGATGCAAATAAGCTTACAGGGCCGAATTATGAGGACTGGCTAAGAAATCTGAGAATTGTTCTCACTGCTGAAAAGATTTCTTATGTCCTAAATTCAACTATCCTTAAATCTGTTTCGAAAACAGCCTCTGAGGAAGAGATTGCCACTTTCAATAAGTGACAAGATGATGCATCTGTGGCTCAATGCATTATGCTCGCATCCATGAATAATGAGCTTCAGCGTCAGCACGTAAATATGGATGCTCCTGCTATGCTGCTTCACCTCAAGGAGTTGTATGGTGAGAATAGTAGGACTGCTAGATATGAGATATCTAAGGAGCTCTTCCGATCTCGGATGACCGAGGGCACTGCCGTCGAGACTCATGTTCTGAAGGAAATCAATTTGATTGAACGCCTTGGACAGCTTGGGTTTGTCATGGATGGGGAGTTGAGTTAAGACTTGGTCTTGCAGTCACTCCTTGAGATCATCTCGAAGTTTGTGGTTAATTTTCACATGAATAAGCTAGATGTCAGCTTGCCTAAGCTGCTTAACATGCTAAAAACTGCAGAAGGTCACTTCTCATCTAAGAAGAACCATGTCTTTATGGTGGATTCTTCCAATAAAAGGAAGAGGCCCAATGTGTCTTTTGAAAAGAAGAAATCCAAGAAGGCTAAGGGAAAGAGGAAAGAAAAGGAACAAAAGAAACCTGAACCACCTAAAGGAATGTGCTTTCATTGCAAAAAGCCGGGACATTGGAAGAGGAACTACAAGAAGTTTGTAGCAGAGAAGAAGCTTGGAGAAGCTTCGAGTTCCAATCAAGGTTTGTTTATGATTGAAATTAATTTTTCTGAAAGTCATAATTCTACTTGGGTATTGGATACCGGATGTGGATCTCACATATGTAACACTGTGCAGGGACTGGTCAGAAGTAGAAAGCTGAACAACGAAAAGGTGATCCTACGAGTGGGGAATGGAGCAAAGGTTGCTGCATTAACTGTTGGAACTTATTGTTTAGCAATGTCTTCAGGCAAGTCCATTTATCTTAATAATTGTTATTATGTTCCGCATATTATTAAAAACATTATTTCAATTTCTGTATTGGATATGGAAGGTTTTGACGTTATTATAAAGAACAATGGTTGTTCTATTTATAAAGACGATGTTTTATATGGTATTGGAAATTTTTGAAATGGGCTTTATATACTTGACTTGCAAGAAAATATATTTTAAATTGAACAAACTAAGAAAAGGAAAAGAGATGATATTAATTATACCTACATGTGGCACTGTAAACTCAGTCATATCAATGAAACAAGATTATCCAAGTTGCATAAGGATGGGCTCCTAGAGCTATCCGATTATGAATCATATCCAACTTGTGAATCTTGTCTCATGGGTAAAATAACTAAATCTCCTTTTAGTGGAAAAGGAGAAAGAGTTACAGAGTTGTTGGCATTGATTCACACAGACGTTTGTGGACCTATGACAACAAGTGCACGGGGTGGGTATTCTTATTTTATTACTTTCACTGACGATCACTCAAGATTTGGATATATGTATTTAATGAAATACAAATCAGAATCATTTGAAAAGTTCAAAGAGTTCAGAAGTGAAGTAGAGAAACAAACGGGCAAGAGTATTAAGATACTTCGATCAGATCGAGGTGGAGAATACTTAAGCGGTGAGTTTCTCAATTGTCTCAAAGAAAATGGTATAATCTCACAATGGACTCCTCCAGATACACCACAGTTAAATGGAGTATCTGAAAGGAGAAATCGAACACTGTTGGACATGGTTCGATCCATGATGAGTTTTACCGACCTTCCAATTTCCTTCTGGGGTTATGCCCTAGAAACGGCTGCATACCTACTTAACAAGGTACCTACCAAATCCGCCCCAAAGACTCCATATGAGATGTGGAAATGGAGGAAACCAAATCTTAAGCATGTTAAGACTTGGGGTTTTCCAGCTTATGTCAAAAAGTTTGAAAATGATAAGCTACAGACTAAATTCGATAAGTGTAGATTTGTGGGATACCCTAAAGAAACCGTAGGGTATTATTTCTATCATCCTACTGATTAAAAGGTGTTTGTTGCAAAATATGCTACCTTCTTAGAGAAAGAGTTTATCCATGAAGGGGTCAGTGGGAGTAAGATATATCTTGAAGAAATTCAAGAACCACAAATTACCACGGATCAAAGTCAGGTACCTAACCAAGTGGAAGAACCTACTGTACTACACCCTGTTCGTAAATCTGGAAGAGTACCGAAGATACCTAAGAGGTATAGATTCGTTATAGAGGATGACGATGAGGTACACATCATGAATGATGATGATCCATTGAATTACGAACAGGCTATGAGTAATAAAGACTTAGAGAAATGGTAGATGACCATAAAATCTAAAATGGATTTGGAAGCTATGCTCATGTCCATTTGGATTTTTCTTGCGATTGCAGCTTATTTTACTTCATCTGGCAAAATGGACGTGGAGACTGTGACGCCCCCAAATTCCAGGACCGTCACGGGGTCGCTCGAATTTGGTTCGTCACGTGCTCATGGTAATACATCACAATAATAATACGACTAAATGTCGCATCGCACAGCGAAAATAATACACAACTAATACCGAATAGATTATATTTAAATAATATAATTTATTCACGTCCCAAGGTCTCGTAACTTAAACAGTGATTACATAGCTTAGACATATTTTAAGCAATAATAACCTTAACTAGTACATAATATCATAAGTTCTTTATTACAATCGTAAAGTCCTACAAAAACAAAGCTACTCAGTAGCCTTTTCCTTGCCCTTGTCGGTACTCGAGGGTCTGCACTACACGGCCTTAACTGAAATATTTTTAGGGAAAGCAAGAATGAGCACAATTTGCTCAACAAGTAATATACAATAAGGGTTTGTAATATAATTCTCAATTCTCGAAAGGGTATAGCAAGGTTTGATAGTTCAAGGATAACAAGAATATCAACAGTTTTCAATAACAGTCGCTAAGGACAGAATAATATCAATGTGATTTAATAATAAATCAATTCAAGATTTCAAGATAACTGAATACTGAGCAGTCACTAAGGACTATGAACTTCCACATGAATTGACAGTAATAAACTGAAAATCCAACAAAAACAAGTACAAAATGTGATCAGCCTAAAGTACCCTATGTTATGCATAACACTCAATCATACTAATGTGCGCGCATCGGTTATCCGACAGTTATATTTTGTTCTTCTCAGTCAAATACAAGATCCCGCACCAATCAATTGGTTTGGGTCGCTTTTCAATAATATAAGTCTAGCCGAATCAAATGGCATAGACACTTTCACAATATTCAAGAACAATACCAAGTTCAACATGAATAATAGCTTTAATGAAATAAGAGTTCAAGTATGCTAATTCAATTCAAACGATTAATTAAAGAAACTAGCTCGCAATATACAAGGATAGAATACTTGCACCGTAAAAGAGTGTAAGTTAGGAAACTTGCATCCAAAGAGATAAGGTTTAGATACTTGCCTTATGCATAGTTTACTCACGTAAAGCTAGCCAACACTTTCGAATCCTATTTATAGTGTATTATAAGTATAGGATGTTCATTAGTTAACACATCCGAATCAGATTCAAGTATCAACATATGATAACATATATACATGTTAAAGGGTCCTTCTATGTTTGTACAACCTTTTCACATTCAATTTTACATGATATAGGTTCTAAGTTAATACCCTTAATAACTTAAGTCCATTCAAGGTCATGAAACCACATTAGCTATCATGCTTGTTATTCTAAACATATGGGGTGATCACATAACTTGTTTTAGTAATGCGTGCAAGTTTTCATATAATATAATATTTCTATCATCGTTACATACTTTGAAACATGCTTCAAACTCATGCTTGGTTTTCTTCCACTATATCAAATACACAAGAACCATATTTAGAGACATAACGAATGTAAACATGTTATCTTAGATTCTTAACTACTCATACTAATACAATTGGTTTGAAAATATCTTTAATTTTGCCTTTAAAATCATTTTAAACTTGAACGATGCAATTCAACACATATAAGATCGCTTTAAAGTTCTTATAATATATAGTCAAGTCATGTTAACATTTTCTCAAGATCAGAATGTACATTATGTAGTGTTCATGCATATTTGCTTTGATATATCAAGCTTTACTTGAAAATGTTCTCTAACACAAAGTCCAACGAGTTTGGTCATAAACAAAGGAACTATAAATCTTATATCATGAAACATATACGTACATGGTATCACATTCTTCATGTATTTCTAGGTTCTACTTACATGCTCAAAGTCAGAATATAGTCATTGTTCACACATGTTAAAGTTCGCTTAGGAAACTTTAAGTTTATTTCAACGCTATACGTCGCTTCATTAATCTTGCATGAAATCATAGTAAAACATGTTTGCGTTAACTCCATGTACTCCTATAAGCATGTTACTTATGTTTTCAAACTTGTTCCAAAGTGTTATCATAAGTTCGCACGTAACAGCCTGGATCAGAAGCAGAATCTGGAACCAGTGACCGGCGCAGCTGCGCAACGCTCCAGTTCAAAATTGGCGCAGCTGCGCAGGGCCTTGGCTAGCAAAACGCAAGTCTAGCACTGGCGCAGCTGTGCAGCACTCTAGTATAACCAGGGTGCAGCTGCGCCGTTACGTGCAGAACATACATGTTATGAGGTTTATGATTAGGTTTGGTCTCTTCTATCTCCTTGCAATCAAGTTATAGTTTTACTCGAGAAATCTCTTTTTAACAAGGCTAAAAGAGTTTATTGTACAAAAGACTAACCACGTTACCCATTATATCACTTAATGATACCAACAACCTTTAGTACGCATGCTCACACATATACCACCTATTTACTCTTAGGTTGAATAGTTTAACACTTGAAATCTCATTTTACATCATGCTTGAAAAATCTAAATCATGCTTAGTTAGATGATGAACTTATCTGCCATGTCTAGAGGCATATAATGTCCTAGCATACATGCTTGAGTGGTCAGAATATAAATTACACAAAGTTCAAGAACATTAGTTTTCCAAACTTCAAGTTTCCTTTAGAAAATCAAGCTAACGTAATTCATTATACACAAAGCAAGCTTTAAACCACATGTTAGACTTATTTACATGCATATCTAGGGTATGCACACATGCTCACAAGGTGAGAGGCTAAGATACACAAGGTTTGTTAAGGATTGCTCTCAACATTCTAAGTTTTCCTTTAAAACTCCAACTATAACAAGTTAAGGTAAGTGACTACACGTAAGGCAACCTACGTTAGCATGTTAGGGACATTTATAGGCATAATCAAGTCAAACTAACATGCTTATCATAACAGAAAACACAAAAATTAGATTTCATGACTGACAGAGGGCGCGCCCGCGCCGTGTTTGTACTGGGGAGTGGCGCGGCCACGCCACCCCGGTACAAACTCAGACTGGCTTCTGCAATGGCAGAGTTCAAAACCCATTTCAGAAATCATTCATTTATCATGCTTGTATATCATCACATTATTTTCAAACATACATGTAAACTTAGTTAATCTTTATTATAGTAGAATACAATCTATTTACAAGCGATTCATGCATTCTCAAGAATTTATGAAAACTTAGAATTTCAAGAACATGGTTCAAGAATTATACCTATGTTGGAGCTTTAGAGAATGAAAATCTTCTCAATGTCAGATTGCCCGCCAACTCACAATACTCACACTATATGAACTAAACTCAGAATTTCAAATGCAGAGAATGAAGAAGAGGCTCCAATTTATAGAGAAAGCTTTACCTAATCTTGTTATTGCACAATGTATCAAACTAATGGAATAGAAAGGAAGATGTTGGGCAATGAGGAGTTGGTGAAATAGTAACACTACTAAGGCCACTCCCCACTCATCATTTGCTACAATGCTGAGAATTTGACAATGAAGGGGATAGGCCATTGGCCTATACACGTGAATGAGAGAAAGAGGATGACACTTAAAATGGGACAATGCTATTTAGAACTCAGCATTTGTATTTTGGTGCAAGCATACAAAGGCCTATTATATATATCCCCACACAATGTATATATGTATACTTAGGTTTTAATTTCTTATAAGTTTACAATGTAGCTTTAATGAGTTAATGTGATTACATTGTAGTAAGTTGGGGGTATATATATATATACATCATGATATAATCCATGTACATTTGGTTAGTCCAGCTAATACCGAAATATAATTTAGCTGAGTACTTTCAACTCATATCTTTATTATTTCAATTACATATAATCATTGAAATAAATATTTAATAATAAATATTTATTTATTTTAATTTAATATCTCTCATAAAATTTAAGTACACATATAATTCATCCACCATACATCATGTTGTCACATAAGCTTAATTATGTAACTTTAATAGAATTATGTGATTCTTCTAATTTTACCATATAGTTTCATATATCACATAATCATCTCGTAATGTCACACCTCATTTTGTATTTAAATAAATGTAGGCACTATATAACCTATGATTACTCATTACATATTATTGTATATAGCATTAATTGAATAAACATAAATCCATTATATTAATTAATTATTTACTCATTAATATGCTATTACTCATAACAACAATTAATTAAGGATATAATATTAATTAATCATTCACTTATTAATTCATTCTTTCTTTAATTTAAATAAACCATTACTAAGTCCATCATCTTGCCACACAAGGCATTTCATAAGCTCATATTAAGTTCTCCACATTTCTCAATTATCATAAGTTCAATTTAATTTAATTGAGTTACTCATCTCATGCCATATAAACATTTATACTAAAATAAATATCCACACGTTTATTAATATCAATATTAATATTATTTATACAATTCACAAGTATTACAACTTTGATGGCTTTCATGCCCATAAGGAGCCCGACACTTATATATCTATATTATTTGGTCGAGGATGATTCGCATTCCGACAATAAAAAATCAAAATCAGCCGAAGGCAGAATAAAATGGAAGTATCAAAAGACTTCAATTTCTATGCGAGCGAAACGGTTTGAAAACCATCTTTCAAAACATCACTTTCATATCTTGTCTAAAAATAGACTTTTTATTAAGTCAAACACTTCGTATACAGGTCTAACGAAGCACAACACTACTTTTAAATAAAGCACGTAGGCCCAATTACTGCAAGCACACACACACACATTGCAAATAAAATAGAAAAATTGAAAAGACGCGGTAACAGTGTTTCACGAAAGTCGGGGGGTACCTAGCACCTTTCTCCCACTTAATCAAGCCCCCGAACTCTATGAATCTCGGTTTCCAAGGCCAAGTTAAACATAGTCCAGTAATTGGGCCTACTTGCAAAACTTTTTCTCGGTTAAGTTGGTACAACCATTTCAAATATACCAACTGGCAACTCTGTAAACTAAACTTTTCTAATCATCGACATTGTATGTCGGCCTTTTCCTAAAAATTCACCCTTTAGATTAAACAAATCGAACAGAAGATAACAAGGGTAGAAACACATAGGAAAAAGGGGATCACCAAAAATTTTTCCTGAAGTCGACAGGTGGCGACTCTGCTGGGGACAGTAGAGGGCTTAAGCCGCATTTCAATCTTTTCAAAAATTTCTTTTTTATCTGCATGTGTGTGGATGCTGTTTTTACATTGAATGGATGTAAATAAACATTTTAATGCTTTAAATATTAGTGCTTCACACAATGTCATCATTTCATACGGTGAGACACGTTGTATATAAATGTATGTTGTGTGTGATAGGTTTGTGTGAAATCATGGGCGCAATCATATTGCATAAAATAACGAAAGCATGGTAAATCAAAGTTTTAAAATTTTACAAACCATATACCCGGATTATCCTTTATGCACAGTTATTAATTAAATGAAATAGATGGAGATTAAGATTCATAACCTTGAAGATGCTAACTTCCTCAGGTACGAGTTCAACTTCAAATCCTTTTCGCGTGTTACTTGAATCCACCGGGTTGATTCCTTCTTTTGATCAACTTTAACTACCAAAGTGTTTGGCCTCTAAAGGTGATCTACCAAGAAAGAATAAGAATTCAAGAAGAATGGTGTTTGGCTAAACCCTAGTTTCATTCTCTCTAAAAAATGAGTGCTCTCCCAACTCTTGGAATTAAAAAGTCTAACCTTGTTCCATAATAAGACTTTCTTATTTATAGATGTAGGCAACCCTCTTAAATAATTTAGGATTAGGATTTTATATTAATTAATTAAATTCCTTTATTTAATTAGGCTTCTCAGTCCTATTGGGAATAATTAAACTCTTTTAATTAATTAGTCTCCTAATCTTATTAGGAATATATATGAGAGAGAGAGTATCTTATTAATTAATTTCCAAACTCCTTTAAGAATTAAATAATAATAATAAAAGTAATAATAATAATAAGACTCCTCTTATTAATTTATATTTAATATTTTCAAAATATTAAATAATAAAAATTAAGCTATTTAATTTATTCTATCACCGTAGATTAAATTAAATACACTTAACTTATTATTATGATTATGCTATTTTTTTCTTTAATAATTAGTCTTCCTTTTATGGTGTGACCCTTTAGGTTCTCCATATTAAACCGGTTGTGAATAAATCAATTAGAACAATTCTAATCTTATTTAAATAAATAAATTAAACTAATAATTCATTTAAATAAATAACATTTATTCTACAATAAGGATAAGCCTCCTTAGCGATCAACGACTTTTCAGATAATATAGATTTTAACATTAATCATAAAAGAACCTGTGAGTTAATAGTTACCGTATAATTCAATTCTTCCACTATACAATGTTCCAATTAAATATAAGACATGGAATTTCTATCAAGTCTTACTTTATTTAATTATATGTATTTTGATTCCAAAATGCACTACTCCAAATAATGCAAATTAGAAACACCTTTCTAATTTCATTCCACCTTGGCCAAGGATTCCTAGGTTGTCATTTATCGAATCACATAGGACATATCTATTCTTTTACTAGAAGCGATAGATTCTTTATTTATCATTCATTATTTCCATATATAACTTATTACACCCAAGCATACCCTTTGATATGCCCTAAGGATATTAAGGAATAAGTCAAAGTATAATTCATTAAACACAAGATACTATGATGATCTCAAATCTGAGGATCACTTGTACTACTATCACATTAGGAATTTCTATTGACAGACGAGTAAAACTCCATTAGGTATTCCTTAGCGAGTCACGTTTAGTGTACTTATTATCTAATAAGAACCTACATACTTACTTTAGTGTCTCCACACAAATGATCATGAGATCAATCATCCTCATCCAATGAGCAAGCAACATATGTACCAATCTATCCAAATTTACTAATTCCCTTTTTAGTAATCCATCGATTGGGAACTATTTTAGTTTTAAGCTATCTAAGAATTTAGATCTCATTAGCATAATCATCATCATAATACTAAAAGCATTACTTAAAACTATGGGTTTATCACATATTATAAAAACAACACCATGTAGATAAATAAATACCTTTAATTAAATAATACTTTTATTAATAAATGAATAAAATTATCACAAAGAATATGCTTTTTCATCAAATATGATTGGCTTGTATGAATATTACTTTCAATCTTCCACTTGCACTAAAGCCATTCATCATGGTATCTCATACCCTTCTTCTCTAAGTTACGATCATCCTGTTGTTGGATAGCTTCAGTAAATGGATATGCAATGTCATTTTTGAGAGTTCAATATCTCTATAGTGACTTCTCCTCTTTCAATGATTTCTTTAATCAAATGAAAGTGCCGCAACACATGTTTGGATCCAAGATGAGACTTAGGAACTATTCCTAGTTCTGTAATGAACTTTTCATCTAAAACATCAACTTACAGCTTCATTTACAGCTATATTGTTAGGAATACTCATGAGAATGATATTCCTATTTATATATGATTTGATTATGATATAAATTAATGAATATGCAAGTATGCTTGCATTGACAGAAGCTGTAAAGTCCTTTGATAGATAATAGGAATATATGTACAAGGACTTTGAATGAATTGATCAAATGTGTTAGGTTGATCCTACATAAGCAAAATAGCTTATGTAAAGTCCTTAAAAAGAAATGATGTACAAGGACTATAAGTATAGAAAGATCAAACTTATTAGGTTGATCTTTTACAATGTAATAGATAGGCTTGTCTGATTGTCGAGCACTGCATCAGAAATCGTAGTCTGCCAGGAGAGACAAAGGAGACTCGAGAGCTATCAAGGCGGAATCGTAGTCTGCAGGATAGTAAAGCACGGAGTTCATAGTCTGCCAGGAGAAATGAGGAAGGATCGTAGTGTGTTGAGAAGAACTTCCTCGGAGCCATAGTCTGTTGAGGAAGTCACGTTCAGAATTAAAGAGACAGTCTGTCTATGAGCCGACTGAGAATCTGCCAGAACTAAGTCAAGAATCGTAGATCACACTTAAAGTAGTGGAGTCTACAGATCATCAGAGGCAGAGATAGTAGTCGGGCCAGATCAAACGAGGACAGCAAGTACGAAGGCAGAATCGTAGTCTGTCAAGGTCTGATCTCGGAATCGTAGTGTCTGCTGCAACAAAGACGAATCATAGTCTGCAGTGCTAAGGTTTCCACAATGGTTGCTCAACAACGCTAAGGGAAGAATCGTAGTGTCAACACGATTCTCAACAAATGGGCACTCCCAATATATCCAAAATATGAAGCCTCTGGTCTGAGCTACAAAGATACATTCTATGTGACGTCCCCAAATCCACGTTTTTTTGAAATCTCGGATTCGGTGCAGTCACGATACTACTATCGTCAAACTATTACATCTTTTAATCATTAGTAAAAGAATACAACTTTGTTTATTACAATTTAGAATATAAATTCTATTTATATCCAAGATCTCGTCTTTACATCATATTCGATGTTATTAAAATGCGGAATAATTTAAACTTTTTCAATTCTCTTGAATAAAATCTTTTATTGATTTCTTAATCTTGAATCGATTACATAACATTGAATCATACTATATTATGATTCGCTTTACACAAATTTCTGTATAAACATTTACAACTCAACTTGATATCCTCTATGTATTAACTAATACATCTTTACAGTACGACAAGTTTTAAACAACGTATACAATTATCAAGTACAACTCTTAGAATCTAAACAGGGTTTCAACGATAATCTAAAAAGTATTCTTCATTGCGATACTATCTATCTTTATCAATCAAGAAGCACGAAATCTTTACCGTGAATCCTTAACCTGCAAAAGTGGTTATTTGCAAGAGTGAGCTCGACAGCTCAGCAATTCTAACAGTTTTTATGCATCACATAGCATACAACAACATACTCAGTTCATGCATTTATAAACAATTTATATTTATTACGCATGTTACTTTCACATAACAAGTATATCATCAAAGATCAACTTTCAATCTCATTTATATCTCATATACAGTTCATATATAAGTTCACATTATCATAGCATAATATAGTTCAACTAACAGTTATTGAATTCATATATCAAATAGGAACTGAAAGACTTGACTGATTCGTAGTTTAACAACTACGACTTAACTGCTTAAGAATCTTTGCACTTTGTGTAATCCTACACAGTTATATTAACCATAGAGATCACACTCATTAGTTATATGTATCCACACATTCTCAATGTAATAATAAAGGTTACATTGTCGTCTAACTTGGTTCTTAGAACCTTTGTTTCACTTTCTTATCGTATTCTTAGAATAATTATGTACGTATAAGTATATTTTAACCTTACGTACTTACTACCATTCTTCACATACACACGCCCGTCTACCACTAATCTATTTACATATAGCTAGTGTAGTCCATCTTTTGAGTTAATCATTCTCATATATCATTACTAACACATAAGACCATAACAAAACAATATACTCTATTAATCGTCGAAGTCGGATTCAAGTATTAACATATGGTCCTACATAGCATGTATACCTATTAAAAGGCACTCCCATGATTGTCTAACCTTTCTAAGTTCAATCTTTCATAATATAGGTCCTAAGTCAACATTTCAATAATTTAAGGCCACTCGAGGTCATGAACATCTCAAAGTTCATCATGCTAGCTCTTTAAACACATAAAGTATTCATATAACTCATATTGGGCATGTTCATGAATATTCATATTTCATACATATAACTATTATAGTTATTAGTTTGAAAACATGCTTCGTTTATGCTAAACTTGGTTTCACGACATGTAGTCATGGGGTATATACATGTATGATACATGAGAGAGTCCAAGTGTGCTATCACATATGTCCAAAATTTTCAGAATATGAAACTCGCAATAACATGTCAAGATTCACAACCACAGCTCATATTTTCATTAGTGAAGTTTACTAACAAGACCTAACATGTTCATGCTATCTATATATAGGTTGACATGTTCGATATGCATTTCTAAGTCATCTAAACATGCTCACAAAAATTAGAATGCATACATGGTATTTACATGTCAAGATCCACCTTCAAAACTTACATTCTCGTTGGAAATGTTTACTAACGAGGTCCGGCATGCTCATGATATACTATGAAACATATGTATGCAACTCAACATGCCTTTCATGCATTCTTAAACCATACTAATGTGTCTTCAAAGTCAGAATATAAACATGACTTACATATGCCAAAATTCGTTTATAAAACCTTAAGTTTATTTTCAAAACTATAACTTCATCGTTCACGTAAGCGATCCGAATATAATATGCACATACTAGTTTAACAAGTCCATATATATGTATTAATCATACCAGCATGCTTGTTCTAATTCCTTTCAATATCTATCACTTAGCAGACATCAAGCAGGAACAAAATCTGCAGAAACTGGGATCAGGAACCGGCGCAGCTGCGTAGCTCCCCAGTTCAAAACTGGCGCAGCTGCGCAGGGCCTTGGCCAACTCAAGTCTAGTACCGGCGCAGCTGCGCCGCTGGCCAGTACAAAACTGGCGCAGCTGCGCAGGTGGCCGGCCAGAAACAGAGCAACTTTCTGCTCAGCAGACTGCAACCCAACTCACAAATTTTCTCTACGAATTCTCTTCTAACCATGCCATATTATATTACTAACATGATTACTAACTTAGATAATAACTATCAACCATTATTCAATCAATTTAACATGGAATGCAAGCATAATTAAGAACTTAGCATTTTTAAGAATTGAAAAAAATAGAATGGTATACCTCTGCTAATTGCTTCCTTCTTCTCTAGACTTCTACCATTGATATATGCTTACTCTCTACTCTCAATTAATCAGAAAATCTCAGCAAGTGTAATAGAAGAAGAGAAGGCTCTATTTATAGGCAACTCAATATCCAGACAAATGCAAAATCTCCCAAATCAAACCAATAAATTTCAAGTTTGTATAATGGTTAAGGAATGGTGGTTGAGAGTGGGTGGATTCAATCATGAATCCCACTCCCCTTACACTCATTAGTTAGATTATTGCTGAGTTTGAGAGAAATAGTGGAAGAGTAGCTAGCTTCTAGAGTTCACGTGAGAAGGAAATGTGCCTCTCATTAGGGGACAATGCACATACTCAGCATTCTAGCAACACACAACACTTAAATTATTATACACATAACATATACTTAGGTTATAATTTGAGTCACAATGTACTTTCAATATATAACTAATATTACAATGTAGCAAGTAGGGATACATATATTCAACATATAAACCATGTACATTTTATCTTACCGATATAATTCTATCGGGTACCATCACAGTGTATTGTCTCCTCTATTATTAAATTCAATAATTGTTTACAATATATCCATGATATATTATTTTATTGTATACTCACGTATAATTTTGTCACATAACCACATGATATATTCATGTAGCTTTCACAATCTAATCAATCTTAATACATAGCTTCTATATATAGTATAGTCACCTTGTACTATATGTATAATAAATAGTTAGCTAGCATATATTAATGGTTTAATTATCGCATGCTTGTTTGAAATAATTAATCAATTAAATATAATCTTATTATATTTATAAATCCTTCGCTCATTGATTTATTATTTATTCAAAATAATAATTAATCAACATATTATCACATAATTAATTGATAATAGTATTTTGTCCATAACAATAATTAATATAATAAGACAGTATATCTCATTCCTTATCAACTTAATAATTACAAATCCGATTATACTTATAATCGATTTTCTTATTATTATACTATCACTAGCCATAATAATAAATCCACATACTATAATAACAATTAATATAGATTAATTGTTTAATTAATAATTCTTCCATCCTTGAATTAATCAATTCATTACCGAATCTATTATTGTGCCACACAAGGCATCTCTCACAAGCTTACATTAAGCTTATACTTACTCTCAATATTTATTCATTTCCATCACACTACTTGTCCACCACATGTTTAATTTACTTAGAACTATTAAGTCACAATATATCGTGAATGAAAATATTCTAATATTCTATATAACCTTCACGGTAATATAATAACTTAAGCTATTAAAATGCTAAACTACTTCAATTAAGTATTAATATATACTCTATAAATTATTTAAATGATAACATCCACGATAAAATAATAACTTAAGTTATTTAATACATTAAAATAACTTAGTATTACTTATCTCTCCTGAAAATACATTAAAAATTATGTATTTTATCATAACATAAAATATTATGTTTTCTCCAAATAAAGACATTCATTATTAGAAAATAATTTACTTATTGTCTCAAGATATTATTCTTAATATAATATCTATTAAAAGTAATTACATGTACAGCACATGTACATATATTATTTATAGATAATAGGTTTATTTTCTATTATAATAAATTATTTCCATCAATTTATTTACATATAGCAAATATGTAATATATTTATCATATTAATCAATTACACCTTATACAAAATATATAAGGTAATATTACTATTCAAAAATAGCATTTCCTCTTTTTATTAAAATAATTCAACATTAGAAATTATTTTAATACCCTTTATTAGAAATATAAAATAATTATTTCTCTTTTTTTTCTATAAATTGTCCCCAAAATAATTTCTTCAAATATTAAATATTTATTTAAATAAAATAATGATTTACATCTCCCTTTTAATAACGTATATATATTTATTAACGTTATTCGCACATTAGACTTTCTCACATATTACTATTCTAAGTAATATAAAAGTATCAACTATAATTACATATTCCACACACTTAATAATTCACTCATTTACTTAAGTAAATTAAATCCTGTACTATATCACCTTAGTTAATTAGGGTTCGATATTAACATTATATTATTCCATAATATAACTCTCAACTTAAATTAACTAATATTTATTCTTATTAGTTAATTCCTTAACTAACTCATGCTTCACTATCCAAACCTATTTACGGATAGCTTAAGTGCTATTAATAACCTCTATTATAAACATACTAGTTATTAATACACATACATAAGAATATAGTGATTATACATTAAGGATATTTAATGTCACCAACTTACTATGATAAAATAATTCTATAAATTATTTAATATTGATAGGAATTTATCCACCTCATTTATCTCAATTGAATCGTTTCTAAAATAAATAAAAATATATATTAATAATATATTTATAAATCACAAAAACACATATTACATAGTCCATATTACCCTATGTAATATAATACCACATACCTCATATCACATATATATATTTTTATTCGAACCCATCTCGTAGTTTAAGAATTTTATTTATTAAATCCTTATTTAATAATTTCTGAAAACTCGGGTTCTCACATTCTACATGAAGAGTACCAGAGAGCACTCACCAAATGGCATGCAAGCGAACAGAAGATCTAAGCATCAACTCTATCAACATGCAGACTGAGTTGTGAAGCCATTCGAGATGAAGTTTTCCACAAGCCAATCAGAAGAAGACTTTATACAAAGTAACTGACTAGAGAAAGTCAGCAAGTGCAGTAGCTGTCAAAAGAACAGAAAACAACGATCTTGAGAATCACTCAAGATCGTAGTGTTTGCCAAAGTGAAGAAGGAACTGATACAACCTACAGAGATACCGGCCAGCTTGTGAAGAACAAGACAGAAGTGATTAAGCATGGGTCAGACCATTAAATATAGGTGAAAGGGAAATCACCGGGAGAAAGGAGCTGGGTATGCCATAAATCTGAAGTGTCTTGCTATTCAGAAGAGGTAAGCACGACAAGTCAAGATATCAGTTCCTGAGATTAGTCAAGGCAAGTAGAAGTGATGAAGCACTGCAAAAGAGAAGGAAGAGATGTTCCACATTGAAGATCCAAGAACACTCTTCAGAATCGTAGTGTTGTATCAACCAGTCAAGGCAACATTAAACATGACACACTACGATAAAGGTCCAAGAACACTTGCATCAGAATCGTGGAGTTCGGGCATCTGAGTATTGAACCACTGGCAATGAATCAATATGAAGACTGACATCCGAACGTTGTTGATTGAGAGCATCGATGCAAAAGGACAACTCCTAAGGATTCAAATCAAGGAATCAGAAAGGAGAAATAAAGATGACTACCAGCTTAACACAGAACAGTGACATCTCTGAGGCGGTAGGTGAGAAAGCAGACTGCTGTGTCAATAAAGTCAAAAAGGACCTGTCACGTCATATCAGCAGTCTGCACCAAATAACTCGAGATCTGCAAAGCAATTTAAAAAGCTTCCAACGGCTACTTTCCAACGGGAAGATCATGGAAGGGTATTTGAAGGACAAGTTTCAAAGATAAGAGTTGTTGCTGAGTTAAAGATTCGTCGAGTAGTTGAAATGCTACATTGTTGACTCTACGAGTTCCACCAGAGCTGAAGAGAACAAGTCTTAGTGGCAGTGAGACTACGAAGGTGGAAGTGAAGCAGACTTAAAGAAAGACTGAACAGACTAAAGCTTCACTCAACAAGGATGAGAATGCCACTGAAGATGGCAGCCAAACTGAGAGCCGAGAAAGCCAAGAAGATAGCATTCAAGAAGGTGGCTGAGCATAAAGAAGATCAGAAGAGCCACTCTACATATCACCATGAAGAACCAGAAGTTGAACAAGAAAAGATGCAGAACCATGTTTGCATATCATTCAAGAAGGGTTCAAGGGATGCTAAGGGTCAGAAGAAGGTGACCCACAATGAAAAGCGTTAGCAGTCCTATGTGGTGCTGGTGCACAGTTGACAGCAAGTGTAGATGAGCTGAACAGACTGAAGATCAGCTGCACCATAGAAGAGGTCCAGACTCGAAGCAGAATGCTGAGGACCAAGCCTAGCTGCTAAGAACAAAGATGATCAAGCTTCAAGACATCTTAGCAGCAAAGCACAAACAACAACTACAACTACAACTACAAGTAGCCAGGGCCAAAGGGTCCTTATCCGAAGGGACTAAATGAGTTCCAAGCCGGAGGGCTTGAAGAGTTCTTAGTGAACTAGAGTTCCAAGCCAAAGGGCTTGAAGAGTTCAAAAGTGAACTGAAGTTCCAGGGCTGCTGGCCTTGAAGGAATCTTAGTGATTCAGGGTGCTGCCCATTCCTTAGTGGATTTCCTGCGAAAGTGCAGAAGAGTGGATTAGGAATCGAGTTGGCTCTGAACCACTTAAAACCCTTTGTGTCTTTTACATTCTGTCATTTACTTTATGTCTTTACATTATGTACTTAACTGCTATAACTGCTTTGTATGTACTAACCAGTTATAACTAAACTAACTCCAAGAACGATGTATCAATGTTTAACAATATATCAATGAAGAGGATATTTAACTTATTCCGCTGTGCTTGAAATGATTCTTATGTTTGTTATGTGCTAACTTCTTAGCAATACAAAATAAAATGGAAAAGAGTTTTAAAATGCAAAAGATCTATTCAACCCCCCTTCTAGATCTATTGTTGTGCCTACTGGGAACTAACAATTGGTATCAGAGCAGGTTCTCATGCTATTCAAAAGCTAATCGCTTTGAGTCTGATCCTAAGCACAAACATTGTTCTAAACTCAGTTTAGTAGTAAGTAACTTGTAAATGCAGATGAGCTCACACGTTAGACATAATGTGTACAGGTAGATGTGTATATACACCTGAAGCTGCTCAGATTGGTTCAGTTCTTAAATGCCATTACATCAAGACCAATCCTTGTCCATAGTCAATCTTGTAGTCTGAAGACCAGAGTTGGGAAGTCAAGAAGTATCTACAACAAAGAATCAAGCATCCTCCATTCTGAAAGATGAAAGGCCATACATGCTAAAAAGTGTTTATACAGAGGAGAAAGAAGATTCTCTCAACTATGATTTGGCCAAACAATAGTTGGATGTGAACCTTGAGGTTCAAGAGAGTTAAAGAACTAAAGATGCTAAGATCTTCCTAGCTTATCTCTTCAAGGCTATGACTGATTGATTGAAGGACAACTGGAGCAACAAGATGTCAAAAATAAATGTAAAGATATGCACATGAATGCCTAATCTCATTCTAGTAAGGTAAATGACTGTCAAGAAACTGACAGTGTAAAGGTATGGTTCCTCATTAATATAAATGTGTACATCATGTTGCATCACATTATGTACTATAATAGTATTCTATCAAGAGACCATACTCTACCCAAAAAGGGGAAGAGAGAAAGTACATTGAGGTTGGAAACTTAATTGCTAACAAACTTTCTCTTCACCCAAGTTTTAGGTTGAAGATAACATCTTGAAAGAAGTCTAAAATAGGTCATAAGCATATCAAGATCTAATTAAGATTAAATGGAGTAATCCTAGTTGAAAGGTTAGTATGTATGTACAAACCTATGTTCTAAGTTTTTGATAATACGTAGAGTATGATCAGTTCTAGAGGAGTATCTTGAAGATTCTTAGAAACTGAACACCTCCATGAATCAACAAGATACAACTAAGTAATAGAGTTGATTCCTACTCTGCAGACTTTCAAAACCTGTGAAGATAACCAAGTAAAGGGTGAAACCATCAAAGAAAAAGAGTATCTTATTAAAATGATTAATCTTACACATTCTCACCAGCATGCATGATAAATATCTTATCTAATCTGATACATGCGTAGATATGATCATTGATGCTAAAATTGATGAAAATTCTAGCATATGAGGAATAGGGGTTTTGAGAAAACTAACCTAGCAGGACTCAATCAAACTTGGGTACCAAAATAGAAATTATCTAAACCTGCAGGTACTTGGTCTACTCGACCACACTAAGGAATACTGAAGCAGACGACTTCAGTCATAAAGATTCAAACAGTTGGAGGCTCAAGACATTTCAGCAATGTTCTTGTCAAAATCATTCTATGCCAAAACTTGTTCTTGAAGACTGATTGAGCTAACTTAAATGAAGCTCACAAGATTGCTAATCTCCATACGGAAGATGGTCATTCATGCCGAGATTAACAAGAGCCTCTATGCTTATCCACTCAAAGCATATCAACTCAGAGGAAATATCAAAGAAGCAGAACTCCACGAATGCAGCCTATCAAAGAGCCAAAAGAAAATCATAGTGTTCTCTACGATCAAGACTATACCAAGCCTATGCAAGCCATCACACTACGATTGTGTCATAATGACCTTAATCGTAGTGCCTCTCTAATCAGGATCAAAGATTCCAGTTCTGATTAAGGAGGAAGTGCAAATTGCTGAAGAAATGCTTATGGATGATGACTAGTTGATAGTCTAAAGGAATCCATCATCCATCCTTAGCTCATAGTGAAGATTCTAAGGAATGACTACAAGCAGCTGAAACATCCAGTCTGGTATCCAATGAAAGTGACTACGTTCGTAGTTCTGTCAACAATCGTGGAAGGAACAATCCTAAAGAAATCTCTCTTTATGATTCAAGGAAGCTTATATGAAGGAGTAAATTCTAGTCAGAAGGAGATCTTCAAGGCTGGCTTCTAATGAATATGAAGAAGATAAATTTATGCTTCAATGAAGAGATAGCATAATCTATGGGGGAGCAGTGATCTGCTAAGAGCAGCAGCTCTAAAAGTGTCAAAGATGATTGATGAAGCAAATTCTTCAGATCTCTCAAGCAGAAAAGATAGTAACTTGATTAACTCAGAAAGATCAAGTGAAAAGCTGAAGAAGCTGTGAACTTCAGGAAAAGAAAGAAGTCACAGAACAAAGAAGTTTTCCTTCACTACGATTGTAGAGTGATCACCAATCGTAAAGTCCAAACAAATTATAACACTGTCCTTTATCTCACAGGATTCGTTCTTTAAAATATTTTTCATCATCTTCAGTCTTAAATGGTGATACAAAAGAATATCTTTGGCCTGTAGTGCAAAGATGGATGATTATTTGATGAATATCTTTGGCCTGTAGTGCAAAGATGAATGATTACCTGATGAATATCTTTGGCCCATAGTGCAAAGATGGACAGGTGTTGAGATGAACATGACCAACTGATGATACAACTGAATATCTTTGGCTTGTAGTGCAAAGATGAATATTTGATTCAAGATATATATTGATTAATGTTACAGGGATAAAATATTGATTATGGACTTTTAAATCATAAAAGATAGTAGACATTATTTCCTACTTAACTCTTCTGATGCATTGTTACTTCCGCTGCAGTTGTTGATCTAAAACTTGTTGTCTATAATATTTTATCTGATTTGTTGAAGACTAACGAAAAATTATTTTTTATTATATTAGTCATAATATTCTTTACTGCTAGTTGAGCTCACCCTTTTATTCTATTGTCCTCTTCAGGAAATGAGAATGTTGCAAGGACTAGTCGGAGAACCGAATGATGGGCAGAGTTAAGAGCAGTAGTAGTCCTCACTATTTTTGTATAATAGTGTGAAAATAATTGTAATTATTGAGGACTGAATTTGAGTGTTTATATTTCGTATTATATACGATTTGTATTGACACTCACAGCTTGTATGGTTGTCCTGCTCACGACCTTTTGATATAAAATTTGTATTTGGATTCTGTACTATGTGTTTGACGACTCAGAATGGGTTGGGTTGATTGGACCTATTCTAGGGGCGTCACATTTAGTATCAGAGCTTAGGGATATAGTCTCTGGCGGAGATCGGGGAATAGAACTAGGAGGGGAGAGACGAATAAATTCTTCACTAGTGTGTCCTACCTAAGCTTATTATTGGTCAGTCGGAGCATAGGGTTAATATGTGATATGTTAATGCCTCGAATTTGGTTCGTCACGTTCTAACAATAATAACTAAAATCATACCATCACAGCGGATAATCTAGAATAATATACAATGATTTATTATATTTATTCTCCCAAGTCTCGCAACCTACAGTACTTAATAGATTACATAATAATATCAAATAAAGACTTATTACATAACCCTACTTAAGTTTAAACATATATCTGAATCAGTCTTAATACATTATCATAGTTGTCATAATACAACACCAGAATGTCTAAAACATAAAGAGACTGGCTAGTCGGTAGCCTTGCCCTTATCGATGCCCGAAGGTCCGCCCTACTTTGCCTTAACTGAAAAGTTTTTAGGGAAAGCAAGAATGAGCACAAATTGCCCAGCAAGTAATATACGATAAGGGTGAAGAGTTTTATAACACGAGTTTGAAATATCAAGGTATAATCTCGTTGATAATCAAAAGTTCGAAGAATAACATCATGAACAACGAGTATCAACAATTCTCAAATCAAATCCTTGGAATATGAAACGATGGTTCATTATAGATCAACATATATATATATGAATTCAAAGGCAATCAACATATCCAACTGGATAAAATAATTTATACTAAGCAGTCACTAAGGACTATTGAACATCTACTAGAATTATCAATATTAAACTGATAACCCAAAAATAAGTATGATAGATGATCAGTCTACAATACTCTATGTTATGCATAACACCATAATAATTTTCACGTGTGTGTTGGGCTTCCAATAATATAAAAACTCCCCTTACCATAAGGGTTGTTCAACTCAGTTTTCAAAGATTCTGCACCAGTCAATTGGTTTGGATAGCTTTTTAAATATGCATATAGTCTAGCCGAATCAAATGACATAGACACTTTCACAATATTTAAGAACAATATTAAGTTCAACATGAATAATAGCTTTCATAAGACAAGAGTTTATTTAATAAGCATACTAACTCAATTTAAAAAAGTAAGTAAGAAAACTTGCTTCCACAAGGATCTATTGCGAAGGTTAGGATACTTGCAATTAACAATACAAGAACGGGTTCAAGGAAACTTGCACAATAAAAGAGTGTAAGTCAGAGAACTTGCATCCAAAGAGATAAGGTTTAGATACTTGTTTACAATATCCGTTGAGTAAAGGAATGCAAGGGTCTAGGATACTTGCCTTAGGCGTAGTCTATCCACGTAAAGTTAATTAACACTTTGGAATCCTATTTATAATATATTACATGTATAGGATGTTCATTAGCTAAACACATTCGGTATACAAGCTTGATATGTGATTCAAGTATACACATATGGTTCTATGTAATTTTATAGGTACATCACTACATACTTGCACGTATACATAACCCAAAATCAGTATATAAGTTATTTACGAAATCAAGTACATAGTTATAACATGTATGGCATTATAGCAATTCATAATACTAATTTGATTATGACATTTATTATCCATGAACTTCCTTTTTACAAGTTAAACATCATTATGTTACATTGTCATTTCCTATAAACATATATTAGTAGAGATCAAACCCCATTTAGCAGTTTATGTAATATTCTAAGTCAATTGGCAAAGTCAGAAAATAAGCAGAATGCACAATTCTTGAAATCAGTCCTGGCGCAGCTGCTCCCTGGTTAAGCCTAGGGGTGGCGCAGCTGCGCTGCCCCCTGGCCAGACTAGGGTTGGGCTGCTGCCTATTGTTTCTGTCCATTTTATCAACATACAACGCAACATAGTATATATGCATGTTAACGGGTCATTCATGTTTACCAAGTCCATCTAAGTCCAACCTTTCATGAACTGATTCTAAGATTAACTCTTAAATAAATTACGGCCATATAATGTCATGATATCACATAACCTATCATGCTCGCCGTGTAAACATGTGTAATGGTCATATAATCTATCAATAGGCATGCTCACGTGTTCCTACATCATATATGTAACACTAGCATTGCTACTTGCGTGAAAACTTAATCGAACTCATGCTTGATTAACTTGCATTACATCTAACAAGTGTGTGTATATATATGATGCCTTAGTGATGTTAAAAGCACATTCAAGCATGCCGAAAATATCAGAATGCTATTACTCTAAGATCATGTAACTTTGCTTTTCAAGACCTTCAAGTTTATCTTTTAAAATCATTTCAAACTTGGACCATGAATGCTAGTGCGTATTCAATACCATAGACTAACATTTCATGTTAAATTAGACCATATGATCATGCTTGCAAAAATCAGAATACAACATAAATATAACATATCAAAGTTCCTTTTAAAACTTTAAGTTTATTTCAAAAGCTATGTGTCTTTTCATCAATCATGTATACTAATCTAGTCAAACATGCTTACGTTAGGTCTATGTACTCATATATACAGGTTACTCATGTTCCCATGCTTATCTAAGTAGTATAAACACATTAATACTTAACAAGTTTTTAACAGAATCAGAAAACAAGTTTCAGAGCCTAGCGCAGCTGCGCTGCGCCCTAGTTCAATACCGGCGCAACTGCGCCGGGTCTCGGCCAACACTGAACAGGCTTCTGCTTCGACAGAAGTCAAGCCAATTTCCAAATTTCCTTCACGAAAACAGTTTTAGACAGCCACATTGTATTTCTATCATACTTATAAGTCTATATAACAACAATGCAAGTATTCCTCAATTCAATTATCATCTAATTTCATATGATTAAGAATTTAAGAAATCTCAGGAACAAGAAATGAAGAACAAGAACTTGCTGTTATTATACCTCTGCTAAATTGCTTGGAGCTTGCTGCTAAATCAACTTCTTTCTCAATTGAAATATATGCTCACTCTCTATTCTCTCTTACTTATGAATTCTCAGCATTTTGATTTGTGAAGAGGAGGGACTATATTTATAGAAGAAATATTATACAGACAAAGTTTTTCCCTCCCAAATCAAACTAATGGAAATGAGGATTGCATAATGGTTAATGAAGAGTAGTTGATTGGTTGTTGAATCCCATCATGATTCCCACTCCCCCAGTGATGTTTTGCTACAAGGCTATCTAAGTTTGCTGAAATTGAGAAGAAGGGTAGGCTTAGGCCTTGCAAGCTATACAAGTGAGAATGAAGGGCCTCTCATTATGGGACAAGGAATTTGAAGCTCAGCAATTGGGCAAATGTAGTTTTAACACTTAGGTTATATTATATACACTTAAGTATATATATATACTTAGATAAAGACATAATGTAATTCCAATAAATAATTTTGCAATGTAGTAAATTTAATTTGCACATATATATAATCCATGTACATTTCATCATACCGAATATAATTCAAACGGGTATTATCCCAACTCTATTATTTCAATTATATTAAATTATTGAAGTATTCATTAATTATCAATTGTTTACAATATATTCATGAGGTACTAATTAAATGTTCACCCACTCACATTCACATAACCTCATGATGTATTCATATAACTTATTTAATCTTAATATATAGTTTCTATATATTGTATAGTCACACATAAGTGTCACATTGCATTTTACACGTCATATAATATATGTGTAACTACTATATATTATACATTTAATTATCGCTTACTTGCACAAAATAATTAATCGAGTAAATATAATCTTATTATATTTATAAATCATTTACTCGCTAATAGTCTATTACTCACAAAAATAATAAATTAACATATCGTTAATCAATCACCCATTAATATTATACTTCTCATAATAACAAATAATCAACATATTATCGATTAATTACTCATTGATAATTATTTCTCATAATATCAATTAATTGGCAATGATATTAAATAAATTCTTCACTTATTTAATCCCATTCTTTAATAGGTTATCACTTATAATAACAATTAATTAATATAACACTAATTAATCATTTGTCAATTCCTTCATCCTTTAAATTAATTAAATCATAATTCTCATTATCGCGCCACACAAGGCGTTCTTCGAACTTATCATAAACTTCATATTTTCCTCAACTATTATATATTCAATTTGAAATAATTGAGTTAACTCATCTCATAACACATAAATATTTATATTCAAATAAATATTCGACTTTCATTAATAATATTCAAATAAATATTTATGTCACTTATGCAAAAAAATTCCATTTAATAAATTCTAATTCTAATTTTTCGTTGGGTAAAATTAAAACATTCATTTATTAAATGTAACATTATATGACTTTTCTTAATCTTTAATTGTTTCAATTAATAACCCTCCGTTGAGTTGATTATTAATTTTAACAATAAAAGAGTCACGTATACATGCAAATTATTATGATCAAACTCATATTAATCAAGTTTAAAAATTAACATTATTTATAGTTTACATGTAATAATTTAAAAGCCCTAATAATATATCATATTATATTCTAGAATCTTAAATTAAGATATATAATTATGAATATGAATTGATTATAAAATAATAACATTAATTTTAACTTGAATACATGAGGGCATAAGAATATCATAATATTATCTAGACATAATAAGTAATAAATCTAACATATAATATTTTAATATTTATGTCCAGGATATCCACCATAATATTATATTAAAATAAAATTGCATTCTGTTATGAGGAATAAGAAAAGTACTTAAGATTATATAATATATTGGTAATAAGTATTCTGTTCATATGGATATGCATGCACTGTTGATATGAATATTCATTATATATGAATATAGATGCAGAGTACTTACAGGAATTGTATTACGCATGATATAAATTATATATATATATATATATAATATTACGCATGATATGAATTATATATATAATTAATTTTAAAAATCATCAAAATCATGATTTTCGAAATCATCTGTATACGAAAGTTGATGTTGGGTTGCCCTAGATGCAGTATACAATATTCTAATAGACCCTGATAATAAGAGGGTCTACCGTATCCATGATTAAAATAAATTAAAGTTATAATAGGAAAGGAAAAACCTTTTCTCTTCGAAACAACATAATTAAATTATTCTACGACATTAAAATTTGTAGCATAACAACTGTGGGCAAAGAAATTGTGCCTTGCTAGGGTTAGGGTTTCATGTTGGCTGAGGAGGAGAGAAATCCACGAAGAGCACGGAGTTGATTGATTGATCGAAGAGGGGAGAACGACAGGTGGGCGATTACTCCAATGACGCATAGCAGAACTCCTAGAATTCGGAAACCGTGTTAGGGTTATTGGGATTCCAAGAGCCTTCTTCTTGATTCCTTCCACTCCTAGAATTCGAAAACCTTGGTAGGGTTATTGGGATTCCAAGAGTCTTCTTGAGTGTTGACAGAGAATGTCAAGGTCCTTCGATCTTCCAAGAGTCCAAGTCCTGCGTCTGAAGAGAGGTCCCCTTCCCAATGGAATGGAAAGGGTATTTATGAGGTTTTCTGGTAAGTGGTCATGTGCCAGGCATATGCCTTCTGGAAAATTCCAAAAATACCCTTTAATCACCAGAGTAATGCCTAGATCGTCCTGTCCTTCTAGCCACCAATCCAATCCCTCAATCAATTCCCAAAACGAGCTGCCTCCACGAGCCTTCTGCCTCGGGACCCGTGGAGGCTTCTCTCGGGTCTCGCCTATTTATTTTCGGCTTTTTCGTCTTCATTTAATTAGGTCGTGGAACCCTAATTGTGCATTTAATTCAATTAGGGCATGTGAACCCTAATTTGCACTTGGGCCAACATTTGTCCCCTGCGCTAGAGTTGCGTTTCCAAAGAGACGATCGTGCAAGAATATCTCAAGCTTTTGAATGGTTTTGCGGAACTCCACTTTATAGGTCTTGAAAACAAGGGTCCTAGAAGAGGAAACCCCTAGGGAGCCAAACCTTCGGATTAAACCATAAGGAGGCAAAACCTAGCAAGGCTCTTCCTTGGACATATTGGGAAATCTACTGCAAATCTTTCCATATATATACCTTGCCCAATATTTGATTCCTTAATTTTTTTTCCTGAAAATTAAACAAGGAAGATCATCAAATATTAATTACCAAATAAGATTCAATCTAACAAAATCTTTATTTTGGTAAATCAAATCTTTCCTTTTTATTTAGGAATCAAATCGAATATTTCCAAATAAAATCTCATTTTATTTTAGAAAAAAAACAAAATCTTTTCTTTTGGAAAACCAAATATTTCCTCTCTTTTTTCTATTTAGAAGGAAACCAAATATTTTTCAAAATCCTCCGCTTTTATTTGGGAACAAAATCAAATCGTTTTCATATTTTAAAAAGAATACACTTTTTTTCATTTTTTTTCTGAAAATTAAAACAAGGAAGATCATCAAATATTACCAAATAGAATTCAACCTAATAAAATCTTTCTTTTTGGTAAATCAAATCTATCCTTTTTATTTAAGAATCAAATCAAATATTTCCAAATAAAATCTTATTTTATTTTAGAAATAAAATAAAATCTTTTTTTTTAATTTTTTTTTGAAACAAGATCCTTGCTCATCATTTATTATTATGTTATTTGGAAGGAAAAATCAATTTTTCAAAAATTCCCCTTGTTGGGAATAAAATCAAATCTTTTTTTTATATTTTAGAAAATAATATGTTTATATATTTCTATTTAGAAACAAGATCAAATCTACTTATCTTTTGAAAACCGGATTGAAGTCTTCCCTTAATTGGTGACTGCTTCTTTTTCTGGTGTAAGCACCCTTGAGAACATATATATGTATTCATATATATGCATCTTCCAAGCCATTCAAGCTTCACTTTTGTCTTACTTCATTTTGGATTTTCTCTCTTCTTACGAGCCAAGGAGATCATCAAGGGAGCAGCAAGGAGACGTTTTTCAATCCGAGCAAGAGGTAACAAAGAGGATTCCTCCCTATAGGGCCGAACCCTATGGGGGGACCCGAACCCTTGGGGCTCCATTCCTTCTTCTCGTCTTCGCTTTTCAATTTGCGTACTTGCATGTTTTCTTTCAAATTTCTCTTGACTTGCTTCCTCTATTTCGCTTATCTGTTTCAGGCAATTGTAGTCTTTCTTTGTTTCTGAGCCCCATCACCTTGATCACATCTTGGTTTTTTCCCTCGGATATTATCAAAAAAAGGCTATAATTTTCGCGGGGAGGAAAGATTCGTTCCAAGCAATTGATTTGTGGAGCAATAGGACCTCAAAGGAATAGATGGAACAACCCCTAGGTGGTTGAACCCTATAAGGGCCGAACCCTAGAGTTTTTTTTTTCAGGTACCTCCAATCTTTGTTTTGTCTTCCGAGCCCCATTACCTTGATTATATCTTGGTTTTTTCCCTCGGATCATAAAGAAATATTGATGTTTTTGGACAAAAATGCAAAGGAACAAAGTCCGGGAGGAGCGATCACTATTTTGGCCATAACTTTTAACTCGTTTGTAGTTTCGGGGCTTATAATATATCAAAACGAAGCTAACGACGAGACCTTCAAAAGACATCGCCTTTAGCCATGACACACACCTGAAATTGCCCAAAAAGGGCTCCGAAGAATGATTTTTAGCCGTCTAAAGTTTTTTTTCGAAAACTTTCAAAAAAAAAAATTCTTGCGTAATTGTGATTTCTGACTTTTCCTAACACTGTATCTTCTTCTTTCTAGACATTTTTAGGCTTGAATCTCAGACTCCTTCTTTGCTATGGTAAGTACTTTTGAGTTTAAATGATTGCCTTGACACCCTTTCATTGCTTTTGAAGACCCTTATATTGAACTTTAATTGCTTGTAGGCCCTTTCAACTGAATGTTTCACAGCTCTGAAAACTACTCAGGCATCCCCCTTCGTCATTGATTGGGGGAGGGCTCCCTTCTTTGGTCCTCTTGACGTCTTGTGGGAGAAAGTTAAGAGATATGACTATAGAGATTTTCCTCCGCCAGAGAAAGAAGGCTTGTTTCTATATGCCGCAGCTAATGGAGGTTGAGACGACTTCCCTTATGCCAATCACATTCCCTGCATATGATGGAGAAACAGGAGTACCCTTTCAGCCCTCTTCTCTTTCTGTCCGATTCATCTGGTTGCATTCAGGGATAGCAGGATTGGACTGACGAGATCCTAGGGAACGCTTATTATGTGGACATACTCAAGAGTGCTGGCATCCTTCGTTGTGTTCAGCTATGTAGAGACCTGCGTATCCAACAGGATCATAACGCCCTTAATATATTGATCTCACGATGGTGCTCCTCTACTTGCACATTTGTCACTGCCTGGGGGGGAATTCACCCCTACTTTGGAGGATGTCTATGTCATCTACCAGTAAGTTTCTCACATTTGGCCCTGCACATGAGTCATGCCTTTGGTGGGACGATTGTGTAAAATATTTCAAGTGTTTCAGTCTTGCTTCAAGTTTCTGAACAATTCGCAGAGCTCGATTTTCCAAGCCTCAAAGACCAAAGTCCTAGGAGAGGGAACCTCTAAGGGGCCGAACCTTAGGGGGTGACTTCTAGAGGAGCTCTCCCTGGACATCATGGAAAATCTTCTATCTTCTATCTTCTCTTCTTCAAAATCAAGGAGTCATCGAGGAGGCATCAAGTGGGCGTGCTTCCAATCAGGGTGAACAAAAGATGAAGAAGAATTTTCCCCTAGGTGGTCGAACTCTGGGAGGCGAACCCTAGGCGGCTTCATTTCGGGAAATTGATCAACAAGTAAGGAAAAGTCAAAGGTAAGAGGGGAGAGCCTCCCTAGGTGTTCGAGCCTTAGGGGCCTAACCCTAGGAAACTTTGGCCTCTTCCTTCATTTTTCTATTTTTCTTCTTGGTTCCCCTGTATTCTGTACGATACATATTCATTGGGCTTCTTGCGAGATCATCTTGCAAGCCTTATTCTCGAAATGCATAGTCTTTCTCTCTATTCTTTGCGAGCAGAGGACTTAGATAGGCTTAGTTGTGAGGTTGATGATTTCTCGATCCTCCACGGGCCTTGATATGTCTCCCTTTCCTGCTAGGCTGGATCTCTTTACCTCCAGTTATCATGTCGTTGCACTTCGTTCGGAGGTCACTTCACGTCATTATGAAAATGACTTACTTTATGTAGAGCTTTAGGAGCTTCAAGATGTCATGGGTAAATTAAAGAACAAGCTTTCAGGAAATTGAGTCAGCTGCCCAAGACCTTGAGGAACTGATAGCCTCAAATACGAAGGCTCGGGATACCACCATTGTCAACTTGGAGGCTTTAGCTATGCCCCCTCTTCCGTTCAACATGTCATGGCCTTTAGATCATGAACTTTTGTAGTCTCTCATTTCCTATTTCAGAAGTTTTATTTGCATGTATATTTCTGTTATCAGAATAAAGTTTCTTCAATATTATTAATTGTCTTTAACTTGAATTCTTTCTTAAGACCCAATATTCAAACATTGAATCGTAAGTCGTTCAAATTAATACTCCAAGACAAGAATATGAATAAAACGAGAGTAAACATGAATTTTGTTTAAAAACATATTTTTTTAATTTCTCGCAAACCAATCACTTGAATCAATACTCTTTTTTTTCACAAATCAGAAAAATTATTCAAGTATAAGTGAAAGTTTGTCATTTTATTAATAATCAGATTGCTTTTAACGAAAAAGCATAACGTTCAGATTTTCATAATAAATCTTTGCTTTTGTCAGAAAAAGCATAACGTTCGCCACTTTTAGAGATAAAGTGTAACTTTCGGGGTCGAGGGCTTATACTCAGGTGCCTCAATTACTTTTGAAGTTGAAAGTATAACTTTTCTGGTCCGAGGACTTATAGTCAGGTGCCTCGATTATTTTTAAAGTTGAAAGTATAACTTTTTCGGTTTAAGAACTTATAGTCAGGTGCCTCAATTACTTTTTATGATAAAGTATAACACTCGGGTGCCTCGTCACTTGGGTCGTCCAATTTCTTGGCAAGTGTACTCTACGAGGACTTGGAATCGGGTGCCTCGTCACTTGGGTCATCCAATTTCTTGGCAAGTGTACTCTACGAAGACTTGGCCACCATTTAGAGTGGACCACCATTTTGGGTGGATTTTTTCATAATTTTGTATCTACAGCTCAGAGATCTGTAGAGCCAGTATTTATGTTGTCCATCATCTTGTGTTAATGAAGCTTGTGTAGCAAAACTTCTCATGTCTTCGGATGATCATCCTAGATTTTTGAGAAAATCTTGATCAAGATACTGTTCGTGGCCTTTGTATGTCCATTGACTTTGGGTAGTAAGGTGGTGATTTATAGTGTTTCACCATGTATCTCTCCGTTAGATTCTTGACGTCCCTATTGATGGAGGGAGTTCATTTATCTGATAAGATGTTCGGACAATGGCTTGTTTAGCACGGTGTTTCCCTTTCCAATTCGATTTCACCAGTTGCTAACTTCTCGTGATAGATCCTTCGCAGACTGTGATAGTCCATGGTGGAGTGTTCTGTGTGTTGATGGAACACACAGAAGTCTGGTCTCCTCTTCATTTCTTCCGTCACAACAAATCTAGGTCTGGGAGGTTCCAGCACTCCATGTTCAACCCATTGTTCATACAGGCCTTTGAATGCCTTCTCACTGCATGTGATGGCCTCTGGAACCGGCATTCTAGTATACTTGTCTCCTGCCTTTCCTCTGCTCTGTTCAAAATTTCTCTCGCTCTTATCCCTCTTGCCCCCATGTGGTTTTGACTGAGAATCTGCCAAAGCCACAGTTGCCGTCCTCTTGCCCTTCCATGTAACCGTCGCATGGTTAGTGGGCAATGTCATGATTCCTCCCAAGTCTTGTGCAAAAGATGAGAGGGTCGCAAATGAATCACAGGCCTTCGTAATGAGATAGGACTTGAAGGAGTCTAAAGCACCATTGTTGTAAATGCTGACCAAGTTCTTTTCCTCGATTGGCTCTGCACACTTCTGTGCCTGGGCCCTGAACCTGTCCACTTAATCTGACATCTCCTCACTCGGCTTCTGCTTGAATCGCATCAGCTCTACAATGGTTACCTATTTCTGCACATAGAAAAATTTCTTAAAAAATTATAATTTTAGATTATCCCAATCATGGACTAATCTTTTCTCCAAATTGTAGTACCAACTGAAGGCACTAACTGTTAAAGTCTTGTTGAATTCCCTCATCAACAAGTTGTGGTTGTTTACTTCATCATATCCCAGCCACGGAGACATCGACTCCACGAACCTGGCAATGTGCTCCCGGGCATTTCCTTTCTCCCCATTGTATTTTGGAAAGTGTGGGGGATGCTCAATATACCCTGTTGGGTAAGGCTGCGTCCGAATGTGTGCCAGGTAAGGTGGAGTAAAGTATAACTCCGAAGGTCAAGATGTCTGCTTGCGAAGTTGATTAATCATGTCGATCATATCATCCTTCGTCACGTACTGGCTCGTGGCATGGATTCTCTGGGGTGCTATGATGTATTGCTGCAGTGGCGGGGTGAACGTCAAAGAGATCGGCTGGTGTACACTTGCATCGTGCCATGCTTGCGCTGGCGGCAGTTGTTGTCTCATTTGCTGGACATGGCTTGGGATGGTCGGCACATGCACTTGTGAAAATACGGGGAAAATGGTCGGAATGATGTTCGTCTGAGGCTGGCTTGCTTCCAATATGGACTGTGGCACTTCACCACTGTTCTGGAGTACCAATTTGATGATTGGAATCGACTGATTCTCCGTCAATGGAGGTACAATCTGGTTTTCCTTGTTGTTGCTGCCATTGTGGTTGTCTTCCCCTCTTGCTTGTTCTTCCTGCGAATTGCCCTGGAACATGGTTTTGAAAGTGGGGATCTGCATCAACTGCTGGCGGAAGTTCCCTATTTCCTCTTGCTTCCTCTGCATCTCCAGTATCATAGCCATCATCATCCCTTGTCCTTCCCGTGCTTCTTTCAACGACTTAAGCATCTTCAGTTACACAACGTTTGTCTGCTCTCCGCTTGCATCCTCGCCTTTCCTTCCTGTGTCGGTCTGCCTGACGTTCGTTTGTTGTTGATTGGCCATGTATGGTGATGTTGAACTTTCTTCGGACGCGTCTTCGATAATTATTTGATCAAGATCTAGATTTGCGCCTTGGAAAGCTTGGTTTGCTTGCCTTGGAACTGGATCCGGTGAAGTAATGCTATTTGTCGGTGAAGCTCTTCCTGTAGTTCTCCCTCTTCGAGTTGTGGGCATACCCTTCACGAATTCTACACCTTCCCAGCAGAGTCGCCAATTTAATGTGGGCAAGAAAATCGTACCTTGCTAAAGTTAGGGTTTCGTGTTGGCTGAGGAGGAGAGAAATTCACGAAGAGCACGAAATTGATTGATTGATCAAAGAGGGGAGAACGACAGGTGGGCGATTACTCCAATGACGCGTGGCAGAACTCCTAGAATCCGAAAATCGTGTTAGGGTTATTGGGATTCCAAGAACCTTTATCTTGAGTCCTTCCACTCCTAGAATCCGGAAACCTTGTTAGGGTTATTGGGATTACAAGAGTCTTCTTGAGTGTTGAGAGAGAATGTCTAGGTCCTTCGATCTTCCAAGAGTCCAAGTCCTGCGTCTGAAGAGAGGTCCCCTTCCCAATAGAATGGAAGGGGTATTTATAGGGTTTTCTGGTAAGTGGTCATGTGCCAGGAACATGCCTTCTGGGAAATTCCAGAAATACCCTTTAATCACTAGAGTAATGCCCAGATCGTCCTGTCCTTCTAGCCATCAATCCAATCCCTCAATCAATTCCCAAATCGAGCTGCCTCCACGAGCCTTCTGCCTCGGGACCCATGGAGGCTTCTCTCGGGTCTCGCCTATTTATTTTCGGCTTTTTCGTCTTCATTTAATTAGGTCGTGGAACCCTAATTGTGCATTTAATTCAATTAGGGCATATGAACCCTAATTTGCACTTGGGCCCACAACAACATAATTAATTTTTTCTATACCATAGCGTAACCATGCTCTTGATACCAGATGTTAAATAAATTATATCGGAACGTGCTATTGCATAGAATAAAATAATATCAATCATCATAATATTAAGTACTTCCATGAATTAAGAGAAAACATCTTGATGCGCGTAAGGGTGAAGATCTTCAATTGTCTCTCTCAATCTTAATGATGGGTGTATAGGTGTTTATAAAGTTCTTGAGACGACAACTGGGACCAAACCCTAACTGTTTTATTTATTTAATAGTTAAGGGTCAAAATCGTCCATCAAGATTATGAAACCCTAGGGCCTATTATGCCAAATACTATTAGTAATATTATTTATGGGCCACATAATTAATTACCAAACCCATAAATAAAGTAATAAATTAATACAATATGTAAACTCAATAATTACATAAATAGTAGAGGCCACATAAGGAATAAAATATTCCAACAATGTTCTACAATGTCCCACTCATATGAATAGTAATGGATCTCACACTCATGTAGGAATGATCTTTTGAAAATATTAAATTTTATTTGTTAAAATATCAATTTCCTAACAAATAAAAGTAAAGAAAAAAAAAGGATGGAAATTTTGACTTATCTGCAGGAAAAATGGCAAATGGCAAATGGCAAAGAAAGGGGAGTCATTGCAGGCCTTGGCCTAAAATATTCAATTTAGTCAAAGAATCAACACTAGTGCTCCATCAATAACGACTACCACTAAATCCTATATATAAATATATACACGACCAAATATATATTTGAATCCCCATAGGCCAAAAATGTTGTAAAACTTGGGCATTTAGATGGTATGTAACAAATGGGAAAGGCAAGCAAATGGCTTAGAAACCTCTTGACAGGGAAAAAGGAGGAGAAAGAGAAGACGAAATATTTAGATACTTCTTTTTCTTTTTCTTCAGAAAGCTTAGTGATTCCAACAGCATTTTTACCCAAAACTCTGAATGATAAGAAAAGGTGGAGCTTTGAAAGATCATCAGCAAGCCTACATATCAGCAATCACAAGAGCTCTAGATCCCTCGACGCCATTGCCACCACCCGACTAGTGTCACAGGCCTTACAGGGATATGAGACTCAGCAAAGCCATGGCGCAGCCGCCTTCGTGCCACCCGTTACTACGGCTAAGTCAGCCACGGCGGTCCCCGTGCCACCAAGTGCAACCACTCAAATAGTGGTTACAGCTCCCCGAGCACTGGGCCGAGAACTTAGACCTCTTGAAGATGCTGCCGCCACCAAAATTCAAGCCTTCTTTCGTTCTTACTTGGTAAATATACACATCCTTTCTTCCTTAGGCTATGTTTATTTGCAGTAATGATGTATGAGATTGGACTATTTAATACTTATCATTATTGCTTTATTTAATATCATTGAGCAATTTTTTCTTTACCTTAGTCATGAGAATCCATGAATCCTATATTTACTCCTATAAGGTCATTTGATATCCTATGTGGTACTATATAATCCCACCTTTCCCTTTGAAATTATATACTCTCTTATAAATGACCTTAGGGGAAAAAAAAGCCCAAAAAATTGAGAACTAAGGGGTGTTTGATAAAAATTGAATGAATCTGAATCTGAATTTTTGAATCTGAATGAACCGAATCTGAATGAAAAAATTTGTTTGATAATTAACATGTCTGAAACATCTGAATGACATAATTTTATTATTTTACCCCTCTGAAAAAATTTAAAGTTGTTGTAAATTTATTTAATATTACTTAATATAATAGTTAATATATATATTTTAATTTTTTGATTTTTTTTAAAATTTTCTACTTTATTCATCTGATCATTCAGGGGGAAAAAATCTGACTTAGCCATTCAGCTCAATCATCTGACCGATTCAGCCATTCAGACGATTTTTTTTCAAAACAAACGCATTTAATGACTGACTGATTCAGCCATTCAGCCATTTAGATGCATTCAATCATAAACAAACAGCCTCTAAGGAGTAGTTCAAGGGTAAAAAGTAATTAAGGATATTAAACTAGTTGAGATTGGACTATTAATATAGTAGAACTTCTTTAAATTGATACTCGGTAAATTAATAAACTCTCTAAGATAATATTTTTCTCCGATCCCGACTTGGGCCAGTTGAAAAATTAACAAATTTCGATAAGATAATATATTTTCAAAAAACCCCTATGTAAATATAGGGTCTCATTAATTAATATCATAAATTAATAATTATATAAACTTACACAAACGTAACTAAGACAATTTAGTGAAATATGATTCTAGAGTTGTTTGTTTTAGATGAAGAGCCATTGTTGGGTGTGGTTTCAAGAAATTTTCTATCTTGTTTTTATAGTATTTTCTATCACCATCATACATTGAATGTTTTTAGTAAACATACAATGAATAATACTTAATTATTAAGAAACAATGAACATTATTTATTAGTTTTCATTAATATTATGTACAATGAATCTATGTTTTAGATTAATTCAATTAATATGATACATGAATTTTTCTAAGATACAATGCTTTTTGATGTAATCAAAATTGAACTTCAATCAATTACAAAAATCTCTTTAAATTAATAAATATTAATTTATCGGTTAATTAATATCTCTATAAAATAATAAAATATCATGGTCCCAACCATATTAATTTATAGAGGTTTTACTGTAATTATCATTATTGCTTTAATATCATTAAGCAATTTTTTCTTTATCTTAGTCATGAGAATCCTTGAATCATATATTTACTCCTAAGATCATTTGATATCTTAAGTGGTACTACTATTTAACCCCACCTTTCCTCTTGAAATTATATACTCCCTTATAATTGACCTTAGGAAAAAAAAAAGTAGCCCAAAAGATTGTGGACTAAGGAGTAATTCAAGGGTAAAAAGTGATTGAAGATATTAAATTAGTTTAAATAGTCTAATCACATGCAACATAATTATAAATAAACATAACCTAATGATTTACGGATTGTTTGTGAATTTTATTTTAGGGAAAAAGAAAAGAAATAAAGGGCAGGGAAAATTAGACATTTTCTTTACTAAAATCATTTTAGAAAGAAAGCATCCAACATTACATCCCATCCCCTTCCCTTCCCTTCCCCGAAATAAAACTTACGAACACACCCAGAGTCTTCTTTTCACCACTCCATGGTACAAATGACACAAATTTGAGCAGACATAGGAAATGAAGATATGACAACGAACATAATTGCAAAGAAACATAGCCTAAGAGTTTTCTTTTCGCCACTCCATGTTCAACAAATAACACAAATTTAAGCAGACAGATACCAAACGAGTATATGGATCAATGGATGGGGTGTGCGTGTGTGGAAATTGGAATGATCATATACCAATCTTCTGGCAGGCAAGGAAAGCATTGAAAGCTTTAAGGGGACTCGTGAAGATACAAGCACTAGTAAGAGGCCATCTAGTGAGAAAGCAAACAAGTGACATGCTAAGATGCATGAACGCATTGATGTCAATTCAAGTTAGAGCACGGATTCAGAGAATCCAGATGACTGAGGAACCACCAGTCATCGTGAAAAGGAGAATAACTCACAGAGAATCAGCACAAGACAAGCAGCTAAGCCGAGGATGCAGCGTGAGTTTCGATTTTCATCCGAACAAAGTTTCAAATTAATATACCAGCTAGTGTTTTTAACTTTAAGTGGTGTTATTGCATGTATGTAGGAACCAAATGATGTGAATCTCATAGAAACAAGGGGAGTTTTTCCAAGGAGCAAGACAGGCAATGTAAGTCAGCCACAAGCAGAAAATCAGGTTCTGATATACTCAAATTCATCACCACTGGCCGATACATGTTCAAGCCAATTTGACGAGTGTTCATATGATACACCCAAGAGGACTTCCCAACAGAAATATACCGTCCCTAAGTTCAACCACGAGACACCTCCAGTATGTTATCAAGATATCACGTCTCACGATTCGCAGTTTGGACCAAATTACATGGCGAATACAGAATCCTCAAAGGCAAAAGCTAGGTCACAAAGTGAACCCAAGCAACGACCCATGAAACAAAAGACTAGGCCAACGCCATCATTTGGAGGGGTGAATGTCACGCCAGATAATCAGACGCGTTATTTATCTTCAAATACCAAAAAGAATTACCAACAACCTTGGCTAATCAAGATCTACAGAGCTGCAAGGTCTAGCAAGGATATCGAGTGTATTTCAACCAGTATAGGGACCAACACTTCCTCCTACTGCCGAACTCTTACTGCATATGAGGTAAGAATTGAGGCTTCCCAACAACAAGTATTTTGACTAACCTTTTATTGAAAATTTGTACTCTAACTTCGTATATTTTTTTGACTTCAGCCTGCTGTGAATTTATACTAACAGCTCAGATAGGGGATTTTATAAGAAAAGCTACATGCTTAGACATACTTTGATTCTGATGGGTAGCAAACAATGTAAGGGGGATTATATCTTATAAGACAAATGATTCTGATTGGCATCATTTATTTGTAAATGGAATGAGAGCTATATTTAGACATATTTTATTGTCTTTTTTCATCTTCTGGTGTATTAATTGCTCTTTCTGAGCTGTTGTTGGTTAAGTCATCATGCCTGTTGTTCAACCTTCGTATGTTAATGATGTTAATGTTAATTATAATAATACTGAAATTCCTTGGCGAAATGAACCTGATCCTTATGAGACTGTATCCTACATTTAGTTAGATCCATCTCATCCACCCTACTTACATCCTAATGATTACCTTATTCACGACCAAGAAAAGAAGTAATACTGGATTTTGGATAGGCCCCGAAAGCAAAGGAAAGTTGGAATGCCAGCAGGCGTCTATTATTGAATTCACTCAACCCAACGTTACCCATTTCGAGAATGTCTAGTGCCAAAGTCATTGAATAGGTAAATCGTCAATCCCTAAAACAGATTATGTAATGTATTTTATCTGGGTTACAGGCGGACATTTTACCAAAGGTTTCTAATCTATCCTTGTGTGATTCCTGTTGAAGAATATACTGTATACTGGGGGGTTGGGTACAGAGAGAACGATTTCATGAGCAGATTGTATCAATTGAGCAAATATAGGTTCGATCAAGATTCGTTTTTCCGGAGTACCAAAGAGGACAAGCATGACATCATTAATTCACTATAAACATAAAGTCCTAATGTATGGAACCCTCAACCTTCTGAACCAAATACTTCGAGTGTTTCTTGTTGAGTTTAAGGATGTAAATGAACCGAGTCGAGCTGAGTATTGAGTTGTTTAGATTTGGTTCATAAAATTTATCAAGTATTTTCTCCGTCCCAAAATAGCTGCTTAGTTTTGACTTTTTAAAGTCAAATTGACTATTTTTTTAAAACTATTTTTTGTACGATTTTTGTCAGAATATAGGTGCAGAGGTTATAACAAAAAAAAATATATTCAATTTACTACTAATTAATACCAATTTTTATAATGTTAAAAAATATATTTATACATGCTTAATTATTAATTTTAAAAATAGTCAATTTGACTAAAAAAAGTCAAATCTGAGCAGTTATTTTGGGACGGATGGAGTATAAAATAAGATTTGATTGAAGCTCGTTTAGCTACTGAGTTGAGCACGATCTCGAATTGAGTCTGAGCAGTTTGAACTTTTCAAACAAATATGATCCGAGTATTAATAGAAAATTGTAATTTGAGGAGGTTCGAATAAATTATCGAACTTTAAAATTTGTTCATATTTGACTCAATTATATTTTGAGTCGAACTCGAATCGAACTTCTAGTCAATCGAGTACAGATCGAGTCTGAACTATTTATTCATTTTACAGTTGGGTTGTCCCTATATATATTTGACCAAATGAAGTAACCATGCAAATGGTGGTGACTCGCCATCTTTTCTCTTCAAGATTTTGCTATCTTTTGGTAGCTAATATGGGCAAAAGAGAAGGCCAAAATAAGAGGCCATGTGCAGGTGGAAGGAGAACATATATATATATACGAGTGGTGTGGCAAGCTTATTTTTTCCCCCCTAATTTAAGGAAACTTGTTCCCGTTATTATAGTATGAAAATATCATCAAGGTTGCCATATGAAACACCAATTCGAGAGCAACCAAGCCGGATAAGAGAGAGAGAGAAAAGAGAGAAAAATAAACAGTGCAGATAAAAAGACTTTTATTCTTTAACATTTTTTATAGTAGATTTTTAAGATCTCTCTATGATTTTTTCCAATTAAGTTTTCCACATAAAATTTATTATTTCATTTATTTTTGTATCTCATACGGTATTATGTTGTATAATCTCAGTGTGTGCTTGATTTAGCAACATTTCTAATTAACTCTTATCCACATCCATATAAAACTAACTACATCATTTATTAAAATAATTTTTATTGAATTCACTCAACCCAACGGTACCCATTTCGAGAATGTCTAGTGCCAAAGTCATTGAATAGGTAAATCGTCAATCCCTAAAACAGATTATGTAATGTATTTTATCTGAGTTACAGGCGGACATTTTACCAAAAGTTTCTAATCTATCCTTGTGTGATTCCTGTTGAAGAATATACTGTATACTGGGGGGTTGGGTACAGGGAGAACGATTTCATGAGCAGATTGTATCAATTGAGCAAATATAGGTTCGATCAAGATTCATTTTTCTGAAGTACCAAAGAGGACAAGCATGACATCATTAATTCACTATAAACATAAAGTCCCAATGTATGGAACCCTCAACCTTCTGAACCAAATACTTCGAGTGTTTCTTGTTGAGTTTAAGGATGTAAATGAACCGAGTCGAGCTGAGTATTGAGTTGTTTAGATTTGGTTCATAAAACTTATCAAGTACTTCCTCCGTCCCAAAATAGCTGCTTAGTTTTGACTTTTTAAAGTCAAATTAACTATTTTTTAAAAACTATTTTTTGTACGATTTTTGTCAGAATATAGGTGCAGAGGTTATAACAAAAAAATATATATTCAATTTACTAATAATACCAATTTTTATAATGTTAAAAAATATATTTATACATGCTTAATTATTAATTTTAAAAATAGTCAATTTGACTAAAAAAAGTCAAATCTGAGCAGTTATTTTGGGACGGAGGGAGTATAAAATAAGATTTGATTGAAGCTCGTTTAGCTACTGAGTTGAACACGATCTCGAATTGAGTCTGAACAGTTTGAACTTTTCAAACAAATATGATCCGAGTATTAATAGAAAATTGTAATTTGAGGAGGTTCGAATAAATTATCGAACTTTAAAATTTGTTCATATTTGACTCAGTTATATTTTGAGTCGAACTCGAATCGAACTTTTAGTCAATCGAGTACAGATCGAGTCTGAACTATTTATTCATTTTACAGTTGGGTTGTCCCTATATATATTTGACCAAATGAAGTAACCATGCAAATGGTGGTGACTCGCCATCTTTTCTCTTCAAGATTTTGCTATCTTTTGGTAGCTAATATGGGCAAAAGAGAAGGCCAAAATAAGAGGCCAGGTGCAGGTGGAAGGAGAACATATATATATACGAGTGATGTGGCAAGCTTATTTTTTCCCCCCTAATTTAAGGAAACTTGTCCCCGTGATTATAGTATGAAAATATCATCAAGGTTGCCATATGAAACACCAATTCGAGAGCAACCAAGCCGGATAAGAGAGAGAGAGAAAAGAGAGAAAAATAAACAGTGCAGATAAAAAGACTTTTATTCTTTAACATTTTTTATAGTAGATTTTTAAGATCTCTCTATGATTTTTTCCAATTAAGTTTTCCACATAAAATTTATTATTTCATTTATTTTTGTATCTCATACGGTATTATGTTGTATAATCTCAGTGTGTGCTTGATTTAGCAACATTTCTAATTAACTCTTATCCACATCCATATAAAACTAACTACATCATTTATTAAAATAATTTTTATTAAAAATTGTTTTGAGATGAACGTTCTAAAATATGGTATACTTTCTTTCAAAATATCAAATGTGCGATTCAAAATATTTTTCAATTGTTTACTTAAACTTCTATTGTACAACTTTGACTTATGATAGACAAATGAATAATATATCCTCTTATATGTATATACCATTTGGGCAACAATAATTAAGATCAACTAAAGGTTACGATCCACTATCAAGAATCATACTAAAATGTCTAGGATATACGAGTTAACAGGGGTGGATTCACGAATTTTTTTCAGCAGGGTCGGATTATTCATAATATTAACTTTTATATTTACAAATTGTAATAAATATTCATAATCTAAACTAAAAAATGAATTTTAAATAAAAAATATTTAGATACAATTTAAAAACCTATTTCGATTACTTTTCATAGTTAAATTTGAATGATTTCTCAAATGCTCAAAGTCTCAAAGTCTCAAACCAAATTTGCTTTCTATATTCAAATAAAACCATGAATTAATTTCAAAGGATAAACTAGTTTTGTACTTCTAAGATTTTACCAAACTTTAAAACTAAGAAGATTTTTGTACTTGTATTTAGAATTGGTTTATGAAATTTATTTTGTCTTCTCCAAGTTTAACTCTTTCATTAATCTACCCCTTTAAATTTATTAATTTACATATCTGTCATGTCCCTATACCCATAAAATAAAAATTCCAACAGGGGCAGCTGCCTATGCTGCCCCTAATATACATCCGCTCTTGTACGAGTAACTACAAAATAATTTATAGCAAAAAGATTATTCTAGGAAATGTCGCCTATTATAGCCACTGAGTGTCTTGATAATATGGTGTAATCTGGTTGAATATTCGATTGTTGTGACACAACATTTCAAAACAACTAACCAGCTTTGATTATATTTCAATTATTTTTAACTATATCATTTTAGAAAGTTGATTCCATCATATTACGTTTTGGATAAATTTAATATTTATCAGTTAGGCAATTTGAAAACTCCTACCACTCTCTCCCATGAAAAGTCATGTTTTTGGTTTCGACTTCGTTTTTACGTGTCGTATCGAATCACAATCCAGTTAACGTTGATTTAAATTATACATTTTAAGCTTAACTTTTTTTAAAATATGTTTCTCAAATATTAATGTAGCCTTAAGAGATTTAATATTGATAAAAATAACTCATTGAGAAAAAATATCTTTTAACTATGTCCTACGCAAATAATTAGTACTTTCTCCGTCCCAAAATAACTGCTCAGTTTTGACTTTTTTTAGTCAAATTGACTATTTTTAAAATTAATAATTAAGCATGTATAAATATATTTTTAACATTATAAAAATTGGTATTAGTAGTAAATTGTATATACTTTTCTTTTGTTATAACCTCTGCACCTATATTCTGGCAAAAATTGTACAAAAAATAATTTTAAAAAATAGTCAATTTGACATTAAAAAGTCAAAACTAAGCAGTTATTTTGGGACGGAGGAAGTATGTGAAAAAAAATAAGGAAGTCTTTCTGAACATGTTCCATAGTAGTAGTTTGTACTTTAGTAAAAAAGGAAAATCAGAAAAGAAAAAAAAACACAAAAAAACAAAAAAAAAAAACAAAAAACAAAAAAACAAAACATTATTTCTTGCATTCATAATTGTACAAAATATAAAAGAATACAATTGTCTATACATAAAAGACAACCAGCCGAACAGAATTGCGACCATTTTTTTCCGAGGTACTATCTAGCAGGCTAGCTCCCCACCCTATACCTTATACTATTTGTTGGAATTAAATCCAAAATGTAAAATACTGAGGTTTACAATTTTTTTCATGTAAAATTTAATTAGAATAAGAATAGATATTGCCTTCATATTTATCAACCAAATGGTTGACCACCTTAATATATTTGTCACCAAAATACTACTCACACCGAATAATAAAGAACTATTAAGACTTGGGTTGAGGCACAGGGTAAGTATCTCTTTAAGACGATTCGCGCCTCTTTTCGGATAATAACTGGTGCAGAAGGATATTGACACGTTGTTTCTATGTAACTACTCCCTAATCTGCACAGCTAATTAAGGGTGTAAACGAAACGAACTGAATCGAACAGAAAGTCGCTCGAATTCGACATAAAAAGTTTAATTGATACTCGAATTCGACTCGGATTTGAATTGTATTTGAAACACTCTACCCAGATTCGACTCGACTCGAATATTCATTACTCAAATTTGATCCAACTCGGATCAAATTATATTCAAACTACACGCGAACTTCTAATTCAAGCTCGAATTCGAGTATCCACATAATAACTAACTTTATAATTAATATAATTGCAAATTGAATTTATTATTTTACTTAGAAATGAGAAAATATATTTACTATTACACTTTACAAATATAAAATCTCAATTAAAATTAAAAACAAAACAAAATAATAATAATAATTAATAATTAATTATCCTAATTTGATTTAACTTTGTATATATTATAAGAGAATGTATCGAGTATCTAATTGAATATGTATCGAATAATAATCGAGAATTCGAGTAGTTTGAATCTTAAACGAGTCGAGTATAACCTTGTTCAGATTCTACTCGTATTTTTATTCGAACTATTTTTTCTACTCGAATTTGGATCATATTAATATTAATACGAGTTTTGCTCGTATTTTTTCGATTCGAATCCGAATAGTTTGCTTAAATTTACAACCTTATACACAACTAAGGAAACAAAAGTTTAACACAACACCGTTCTTTGCCCACTTGTAAGTATAGAAGAAGAATATAAACATAGAGGGAATCATTATTTATTTATAGGTGTAGGAAAATTACCATTATGGAAATTTTTTAACTCATGTTCCATAATAATAGACCTAATAAAGTACTATGATAACTTACACTACAAGAGTTATGGACCAATAAAAAGATTTTTAAAAATGATTTGTAAAGGTCCTGCAAAGACAAAAAATTCCAATAGGCCATGGAATAGTTTTATTAGTGCTTGAAACGCTGGAAACTAAGAATTTTTTTTAGAGATTTTGACTTTGGCATTAGGATTCTCATTATGGATTCATGGAATAAAATAAAGTATAATATATATAATATTTATTGTTAACGTCAAGATTCGTCCACGCGTTCAATCACCAAACAACGTGTCAAATTCTACACAGAAACGAAATCACACATAGGAACTTGACTGCCTGAGCCGTCGGGAGATAGCTCCGGTATAAGAATAAGTACGGGCTGAAAATAAGTTAACAATGGAGGTGTATGGCTTTAGTGCTCAATGAAAACATTACCTGTGAATTATGGTGTAGCCTTGTATTTATAGTGATCACACCTCCATATAATTTCGTCCCCGAATTGAAATAGAATTCCTTAGCATAGTAGTTATCATACTAGGTTGAAAGTTAATCTCCTTAAAGATGGGAAATCGGATCCAATCCTGGCTGTTCCCATAAAAATAGGAAATTAAATAGAATTAGGACTGAGATTCCTCAAAAGTTAAAACTCTCAATTAAAACACACTCCTGCGTCGGAAAATCCCTCCACGTGGACTGGACACCACCGAATCACTCGGGCCCTTAAAATCGTGTCGCAACATTGCTCCCACTTTCTTGTTACAATAAATATTTAACAAGAAAGTATAAAAAACATCTTTAATTCTGGTACGAATACCAAATGTCTCTCCTTCGCCCCACGTGCTGGTACCGGCCCCACGTTCATCATTATTACGCTATATTTTGGGAAACGTGTAGAGCCACCCAGTCGTTTCAAAAGTCGCACACCCAAAAATTGACCGCCACACTTCCCTGTCCAGATTTCAAATCTTCCTTCAAAGCATCCAAGCACCTGCTTCCTTCTATTGCAACCTTTTCTGGCAAAGCTTCATAGGAATATTCACAACCCAAGACCATCAATGGCATATACCAACCCTAACCAAGTTACACCCATCACTTCTGCTACTGAGACCAACCCTACCACAATCGTTGTGACCCAAAATGTAGAAATCCAACAAATAGATGTTGTCAACACCATCACCCCCGCAGTCGTCTCCCAAAACCCGCCATCACCTCCCCTTGTAACCATCGACCCAGCAGATACTAGCCCCAGTAGAGGCTGCCGAAATGAAACTTCGTGAATAATATTCCTTAAAAAAGGCTTACACGCATGTCAACACCCGATCATTCATCCAATCTGACCAACTAGCTCACATACGCCATCAATATCAGATCCCTGACAACCACCAACTCCGTGCCCCAAAGCTGTTGGAGAAAATGTACTGGCGACCAAGAAGCGAATGGACCATCGTCCCCATTTGCGCACAGCTAGTGCCGAACTCATACATCCACTTGATATGCTTCATCGCCTTCTGCTACGAGTGTGGGGTCAAACTCAAACTTGATTTTTTCATCGCAATATTTAGCATAGGGATAACCAAGGAACCCAACTTCTGACAACGAAACAAACAACCAAGCTCACGCGTTTGGATGAAGCCCCCCGCCAACAACAAAGGATGGCATTATCAATAGTTCTTCATCAAAGGGCCTGAGCTTTCTCTACTCCCAAGATGGTTCGACCCCCTCACACCCATCGTCGGGGTCGACGCTTTCCCCAAAGATCGGATAAACTACTCCCAAGCCTTCCGCAGTTAAATATCGAAGACGAAATGGTCAATGGATCTACTATCTGACCAAACCTGGCTATGTGACCACAAATGTAAGTCTCATTCTCATCATCCATACTCTGCGTAGAACACGTACACATTATTTACTAACCTCATCGGTCTTTTGTAAATTATGCAGTGGCCTTAATCAGATTAGAGGTCGTTATTGAGGTAGGCCAACCATCTCAAAAAGCTCCGACAACTAAAACCCCCTCTGAACCGACCACTGAAGCGACAGAACCCTCCCCTAGCAAGACTAATCCCTCAAACCCCTTACCAATAACTCCTCCCAACTTCCCCCAGAACTCGAAGCCCTTATATTAGTAGAACCGATTTTATCCATACCGATGCCCCCATATCCTCAATCGACAAAGACGCCACAGGACTAACCACTGCAGAGAGAAGAATCTTATACAAGAAAAAATAATTGAGGAAGAAGAAAACTCAAAGCCAAACACCACCTACAGAACCAAACCAATCAACTACAGATGCCGAACCAGTGAGACAAGCCACACCTAAACTCACAAAGAGAAAAGAAACATAACACTCCACTCCCAACCCCCCTATAAAAAGACCCCACATCGAACCCCAACAAACTGCCTCCAGAACCAACACCTTCCTCATCAACACATCCACCACCAACCACCGATGTATTTTCCACCCCTGCCATCTGGCCCAAAGAACCTAAACATTAACCCTTCACTCTCCACAAGATCTCCCCTCTTTCCAACGAAAAGGAGAGATTCAAAGACTACACCCCCAAAAAACTCCTTCTCTAAAGTATCATATACCAGGGTCGGGTAAGTCTGAAATATATATATTCTATTTTAATGAATTATTCCCTTCGTACTACTGACCAATCAATTTGTGCCTCAGACTTTGGCCACCTCTTCCCGATATCTTCATCATCTAGTTGAAACTCACTCTAGGGAGAAGGAGCTTGAAATCAAAATCGAATGCCTCCAGGCCTCGCTCGAGCAAGCCAGAACCGACCTGGAATCCGAGCAGAGTCACCATGCCAATTATATCTTTCATGCCAAAGAGCTCATTAAGAACTACACACCGTCAAAGATCAGTACTCTGAACTCAACGAGCATAAAAAGCTCCTTTCGGCTAAAAGTAATGGATTAAGGACAGAAAATGAAGCTCTTCAGAAGGCGGTGAAAGATCTTCAAAGCCACGCTAGGAACATACACGAGAAGATGAGAAACTGAGTGGAGGCGAGGAACAAGTTAGAGTGGGACTACGAGCGATTCATGCAAGAAGGCCACCTAACTGAAGCCCTCCAACATTAGGTTATCTCCGAATATAAAACGATTTATGAGCTAACTTAAGACATCGTCCGACAATTCGGCGAGGGCGGTCAGCCTCGATCTAAAGGTCCTCGACTCCTTTGATGAAGAAGATGAGACTGAAGGACCCCCCCCCCCCCCCACCTCCTAACTAATCAATTATTTGTCTTTTCTTCATATTATTTTTCAATGTAAAGAATCCTTGTACATATGATTGAAATGAATGAAATTTACTTAACTGAATCCAATTTTATTGATAAAGTAACATGATTACATAATTGTCAAAAATGAAATTATAAAACTCGTTGGTAATATCTACGAAGTCAACCGGCATGCCAATTATTTTTAATCTCCTTTCCATCCATCGCTCAAAGTTAGTTCGTACTTGGCTTCGGGACCTCAACTACTTCATAAGGACCTTCCTAATTAGGCATGATCTTGTCGACGTTCTGGGCAGTAGAGGCTTTAGCCTCGAAGTACCAAATCACCAACTTCTAACATTCTCAATTTAACAACCCGGTTATAGTGTCGAGCAATTCTACGCTGATAAATTGCCAACCTCACCAGAGCCGAATCCCGAACCTCCTCAAGTAAACCCAAGTTTAACCGAAGCCTTTCCTCAGTGTATAACTCCTTATACTGACTAACCCGAAGCGAAGGCGACCCAATCTCTACAGGAATGAGGGCATCAGTACCATATGCCAACCTAAACGACGAATCTCTAGTCGTAGTCCAAGGGATTGTCTGATACGCCCATAAAACACTAAGTAACTATTCGGGCCACCGATCCTTGGCTTCATCCAACTTAATTTTGATCTCGTTGAGTAGATTCTGATTCGTTACTTCCACTTGACCATTATACTGGGGGGGTGCACTACCGATGTCTTCTGATGATGATTGTTCAGATCTCCCAAAAATTGTTCGAAATTGACCCCGACAAATTGACGCCCATTGTCCGATACCAAAACCATTAGAACTCCGAACTGAAACACTAATGACTCCTTGAAAAATTTCAAACACTCCTGCTCTGTAATCGTAGGAAGAGGCTTGGCCTCTACCCACTTGGTCATGTAATCAATTGCCACAATTACAAAACTTAGTTGACCCTTGGCCTTCGACAGCGGGCCCAGGATATCGATCCCCCAAACAGCGAATGGAATCGAGGATAAGACCGAAGACAACACCTTGGGCGGCTGACGTGTTATAGGACTGTTGAGCTGACACTTAGGGCACTTCTTCACATAATTCTCAACTTCTTTAAACATGGTCAGCCAGTAATAACCTTGTCTTAGCACCTTGTACTCCAACACATTATCCCCCATATGGTCACCGTAAATCCCTTCATACATATCCTGAAGAATGTAAGTTTCTTCAGACGGTACCAGACACTTCAGTAACAGCGAGGAAAAAGCTCTTTGATACAGATCCCCGTCTATTAAAACGAAATTCGAACTCCTATGCTTTATCTTTCTCGCTAATATCTAATCCAAAGGCAACTTTTTGTCTGCAAGATAATCTAATTAAAAGTGAGCCAATAGTTTGATCTCTCGACACATACAACCTCTGCCCGCTGAATGATTAGGGCGTCCCGAACCTCCAAATATACCAAACCGCTGAATGAGTCGCTTTCGTGGTTGCCAACTTGGATAACGCATTGGCCACAATAATATCAGATCGATCCACCCCTTGAAAAGAATAAGAGCCAAAAGACTGTAGTCGATCCTTTACTTCGGCCAAATACTTCATTGTCCTTGCCCCTCAAGCCTCATATTCTCTGGCAACTAGTTTGACCACCAATAGGGAATTGCTGAAGATGACGATGTTTCAAACCTCCAAACATTTGGTCAAACGTAACCCCGCCGAAATAGCTTCATACTCTGCCTCGTTATTGGAGGCCTTGAACCGGAAACTAATTGCTTAATAAACCTTAAACCCCTCGGGACTTGTTAGTATCACACCAGCCCCACTCACATCCGCAATTGAAGAACCATCGACATAAAGAGTCCACGAAGTCCATATCGATGGACCGTTTGTGATCAATCCTACCACTTCCCCTGTCTACACCAAATAATCTGGTCCAGAGAACGAACACTCAACAATAAAATCGGTCAAGGCCTGACCCTTTAAAGCTATTTGTAGTCAGTATTTCAAGGTGAACTGGCTCAACTCCAAAGCCCAAACAGTTAGTAGACCCGATACTTTCAGTTTGTATGAGACCCTCTTAAGGGGTTGATCCGTATAAACCACAATTGGCCTTCCCTAGAAATAATGTTGAAGCTTTCGATTGGCGATGATCAGAGCGTAGAAAATTTTTTCCAAGTTCGGATACTGAGTTTCCACGTATCAAAGAGCATGGCCGATGTAATATACTAAGAACTAATTTCCCCCCAACTCCTTCACCAATACTACCCCGACAGCCAGATAACTTACCGCCAAATACATATACAAAATATCTTTAGGGTTCGACTGCACTAACAACAGTGCTGAAGACAAATATTTCTTGATTCCCTGGAAAACATCTTCGCACTCGAAAGTCCATTAAAAAGGTCTCTCATTCTTTGGGTCCTTCAAAGTGTCGAAGAATGGACGACATTGTTCAACAGACTTAAACATAAACCTTCGAAATGCTGCGATCCAACCCGTCGACCGCTGAACATCTTTAAAGGACTGAAGGGAGTTCATATCCCATATGGCCTTGATCTTATTAGAATGGGCCTTGATCCCCCTCTTGCTGACCAAATAACTAAGGAACCTGCTCGAACCAAGATCAAAGGTGCACTTGGTTGGGTTCAGACCTATGTTATACCTCGTAATGGTCTGGAAACATTCCTCCAAGTCATCCAGATGGTCATTGATCGCGGCGCTTTTGACAATCATATCGTCTACAGATACTTCCATGTTGTGACCAAGTTACTTTCCGAACACATAATACAAATGTTATCTTCCTGTATGCATATATCACCAGATAGGTAATAAATGCCATCTTTAGAATGTTCTCCTTATGCATAGAAACTTGATTGTATCCCAGAAAGGCGTCCAGAAAAATTAACATACCGTATCCAGAAGTGGCATCGATCAGTTGGTCTGTGTAAGGGAGTGGGTAACAATCCTTCGAGCAAGCCTTATTAAGATCGGTGTAATCAATGCACATCCTCCATTTTCCATTCTACTTCCTGGCCAACACCACATTCGCCAACCACTCTGGATAATCTATCCTAAAAATAAAGTCTACCGCTAGCAAATTAGTCACGTCATCATCGATGATATTCTGGCTTTCCTGGGCAAAAATCTCCTCTTCTGCCAGACTGGTTTCCTGGCAGGGTCAACACATAGCCGATGACCAAAGACCTTCTCAATGATCCCGGGCATGTCACTGGGTTGCAAGGCAAAAATTTCAGCGTACACCCTCAGCAGTTTTATTAGATGCGTCCGAAGGGGTTCATGTTGTTGGGTTTGTACGAAATCGTGACGCAATCAAATTGCAAAAATTAGCGGAAGCATGGTATATCAAAGTTTAAAAATTTCTACAAAACCATTACCCGGATCATCCTTTATGCAAATTATTAATTTAAAATGATAAATAAGAAGTTATGGAATCATACCCTTGTAGAACGAAGCTTCCACAGGTACTAGTTCAACTCCTTGTTCTTCGTGATCTCCTTAAATTTCCGGGTTAGATTCCTTCCTTTGATCAACGTTAGCCACCCAAGTGTTTGGCCTCTAGAGGTGATCCACCAAGGAAGATGAATTATCAAGAAGGAGGGTGTTTGGCTTAACCTTAGTTTTCTATCCTCTATAGAAAAGGAGTACTCTCCAACAATTGGAATTGCATCAATCTAATATCTATTATAAGACTTCTCTTATATAGACATTGGTCAACCCTTCTAATCCTATTAGACATGGGATTTCTTTTAATTAATTAAACTCCTTTAATTAATTTAGGCTTCCCACCACATGGGAATAATTAATTAAATTTATTTAATTAATTTGTCTCCTAATCTTATTAGGAATAAATGAGAGTACTAAATATTAAATTAATTACTAAACTCCTTTAGAAATTAAAATAATAATAATTGTAATAATATTAATAAGACTCCTCTTATTAATTTATATTTAATGTTTTCAAAATATTAAATAATAAACATTAAGCTATTTAATTTATTCTATCACCATAGATTAAATTAATTATACTTAATGCATTATTACGATTATGCCATTACCTTCTTAAATAATTATTCTTCCTTTTATGGTGTGACCCTTTAGGTTCTCCATATTAAACCGGTTGTGAATAAATCAATTAAAACAATTTTAATCTTATTTAAATAAATAAATTAAACTAATAATCTATTTAAATAAATAATATTTATTCTACAATAGGGATAAGCCTCCCTAGCGATCAACGACTTTCCAGATAATATAGATTTCAACATTAATCATAAAAGAACCTGTGAGTTAATAGTTACCATACAATTCAATCCTTCCATCATACAATGTCCCAATTAAATATAAGACATGGATTTACTGTCAAGTCTTATTTTATTTAATTATATGTATTTCGATTAGAAAATGCACAACTCCAAATAATGCAAATTAAAAACTCCTTTCTAATTTCATTTTACCTTGGCCAAGGATTTCTGGGTTGTCATTTAACGAATCACATAGGACATATCTCCTCTTTTACTAGAGGTGGTAGATTCTTTATTGATCATTCATTATCTCCATATGTAACTCATTATACCCAAGCATACCCTATATATGCCTTAAAAGGTCTTAAGGAATAAGTCAAAGTATAATTTGTTACATACAAGATACTATGATGATCTCAAGTCCAAGGATCACTTGTACTACTATCACATTAGGAATTCCTATTGACATGCGAGTAAAACTCCATTAGGTATTCCATAGCGAATCACGTTCAGTGAACTTATTCTCCAATAAGCACCTACATACTTGCTTTAGTGTCTCCACACAAATGATCATGAGATCAATCATCCTCATCCAATGAGCAAGCAACATATGTACCAATCTATCCGGATTTACTAATCCCCTTTTTAGTAATCCCACGATTGCGAACTATTTAAGTTTTAAAACTTTCTAAGAATTTAGATCTCATTAGCATGATCATCATCATGATTCTAAAAGCATTGCTTAAAACTATGGGTTATTTACATATTATAAAAACAGCAACATGTAGATAATTAAATGCCTTTAATAAATGAATATTTTATTAATAAATAAATAAGATTGTTTACAAAGTACGTGCTTTATCATCATACATGATTGGCTTGTATGCACACTACTATCAATCTCCCACTTGCACTAAAGCCAATCGCCATGGTATCTCATACCCATCTTCTCTAAGTGACGATCAAACTGCTGTTGTGTTAAAGCTTTAGTAAATGGATCTGCAATGTTGTCTTGAGAGTCTACACGCTCCAAGGTGACGTCTCCTCTTTCAATGATCTCCCTGATCAAGTGAAATCGCCGCAACACGTGTTTAGATTTCTGATGAGACCTCGGTTCCTTAGCCTGTGCAACTGCTCCTGTGTTGTCACAGTAAACGGGAACTGCTTCTCCAATGCTAGGAACCACACCAAGTTCAGTTATGAACTTCTTCATCCAAACAGCTTCCTTTGCAGCTTCACTTGCAGCTATATACTCTGCCTCTGTCACTGAATCAGCAACTGTTTGCTGCTTGGAACTCTTCCAACTCACTGCGCCCCCGTTCAAGGTAAAAACATACCCTGAAACAGATTTACTGTCATCTTGGTCCGTTTGAAAACTTGAGTCTGTGAAGCCCTCGAGTTTTAATTCAGACCCACCGTAGACAAGAAAAATATCTTTAGTTCTTCTCAAGTATTTTAGGATATTCTTCACTGCCTTCCAGTGCTCTTCTCCTGGATTCGACTGGTATCTGCTCGTTACACTAAGTGAATGAGCAACATCCGGTCTAGTACATATCATACCGTACATGATAGATCCTATTGCAGAAGCATAAGGGATCTTACTCATACGGTCTCTCTCCTCAGGTGTCTTTGGGGCCTGTTTCTTGGAGAGATGTATTCCATGGCTCATCGGCATGAGACCTCTTTTGGAATCTTCCATGCTAAATCTCTTTAGCATTGCATCAATGTACGTTCCTTGGGATAAACCAAGCATCCTTTTAGATCTATCTCTATAGATCTTTATCCCCAAAATATAGGATGCTTCTCCCAAGTCCTTCATGTAGAAGTGTTTAGATAACCAGATTTTAATCGATTGTAGCATAGGAACGTCATTCCCTATCAGTAATATATCATCAACATATAATACAAGGAATGAAATTGCGCTCCCACTAACCTTCTTGTACACACATGGTTCATCGTCATTTTTGATAAAATCAAACTCTTTGATTGTCTCATCAAAACGAATGTTCCATCTACGAGAAGCTTGCTTCAATCCATAAATGGATCGTTGCAGCTTACAGACTTGATTTATTCCAACTTTTGAAACAAATCCCTCTGGCTGTGTCATATACACATCCTCCTCAAGTTTCCCATTAAGGAAGGCCGTTTTCACGTCCATCTGCCAGATCTCATAGTCGTTATAAGCTGCAATCGCAAGTAAAATCCGAATGGACTTGAGCATAGCTACTGGTGAAAAGGTTTCATCATAATCAACTCCTTGTTTTTGTTTGAAACCTTTTGCAACCAGTCGGGCCTTATAGGTCTCCACCTTGCCGTCCGCTCCAGTCTTTCTTTTAAAGACCCATTTACACCCAATAGGCTTAATGCCTTCAGGTGGTGAAACCAAAGTCCATACTTTGTTTTCATACATGGAGTCCATTTCGGATTTCATGGCTTCAAGCCATTTCCCTGAGTCTTTATTACTCATGGCCTGTTCGTAATTCAATGGATCATCATCATTCATGATGTGTACCTCATCGTCATCCTCTATAACGAATCCATACCTCTCAGGTATCTTCGGTACTCTCCCAGATTTACGAACAGGGTGTGGTATAGTAGGTTCTTCTACTTGGTCAGGTACCTGACTTTGATCCGTGGTAATTTGTGGTTCTTGAACTTCTTCAAGATATATCTTACTCCCACTGACCCCTTCATGGATAAACTCCTTTTCCAAGAAGGCAGCATGTTTCGCAACAAACACCTTTTGATCAGTTAGATGGTAGAAATAATACCCTACAGTTTCTTTAGGGTATCCCACAAATCTACACTTTTCGGATTTAGTCTGTAGCTTATCATGTTCAAACTTTTTGACATAAGCTGGACAACCCCAAGTCTTAACATGCTTAAGATTTGGTTTCCTCCCCTTCCACATCTCATATGGAGTCTTTGGGACGGATTTGGTAGGTACCTTGTTAAGTAGGTATGCAGCCGTTTCTAGGGCATATCCCCAGAAGGAAATTGGAAGGTCGGTAAAACTCATCATGGATCGAACCATGTCTAACAGTGTTCGATTTCTCCTTTCAGATACTCCATTTAACTGTGGTGTACCTGGAGGAGTCCATTGTGAGATTATACCATTTTCTTTGAGACAATTGAGAAACTCACCGCTTAAGTATTCTCCGCCTCGATCTGATCGAAGTATCTTTATACTCTTGCCCGTTTGTTTCTCTACTTCACTTCTGAACTCTTTGAACTTTTCAAATGATTCTGACTTGTATTTCATTAAATACACATATCCAAATCTTGAGTGATCATCAGTGAAAGTAATAAAATAAGAATACCCACCCCGTGCACTTGTTGTCATAGGCCCACAAACGTCTGTGTGAATCAATGCCAACAACTCTGTAACTCTTTCTCCTCTTCCACTAAAAGGAGATTTAGTCATTTTACCCATGAGACAAGATTCACAAGTTGGATATGATTCATAATCGGATAGCTCGAGGAGCCCATCTTTATGCAACTTGGATAATCTTGTTTCATTGATATGACCGAGTCTACAGTGCCACATGTAGGTATAATTAATATCATCTCTTTTTCTTTTCTTAGTTTGTTCAATTTGAAATATATTTTCTTGTAAGTCAAGTGTATAAAGTCCATTTCGCAAATTTCCAATACCATATAAAACATCGTCTTTATAAATAGAACAACTATTGTTCTTTATAACAACGTTAAATCCTTCCATATCCAATACAGAAATTGAAATAATGTTTTTAATAATATTTGGAACATAATAACAATTATTAAGATAAATGGACTTGCCCGAAGGCATTGCTAAATAATAAGTTCCTACAGCTAATGCAGCAACCTTTGCTCCATTCCCCACTTGTAGGATCACCTCATCATTGTTCAGCTTTCTACTTCTGACCAGTCCCTGCACAGTATTACATATGTGAGAACCACAGCCGGTATCCAATACCCAAGTAGAATTATGACTTTCAGAAAAATTAATTTCAATCATAAACAAACCTTGATTGGAAGTCGAAGCTTCTCCAAGCTTCTTCTCTGCTAGATACTTCTTGCAGTTCCTTTTCCAATGTCCCGGCTTGTTGCAATGAAAGCACATTCCTTTAGCTGGTTCAGGTTTCTTTTGTTCCTTTTCTTTCCCCTTTCCCTTAGCCTTCTTAGATTTCTTCTTTTCAGAAGATACCTTGGGCCTCTTCCTTTTATTGGAAGAATCCACCATCAAGATATGGTTCTTCTTGGATGGGAAGTGACCTTCTGCAGTTTTCAGCATGTTAAGCAGCTCGGGCAAGCTGACATCTAGCTTATTCATGTGAAAATTAACCACAAACTGCGAGAAGGTCTCAGGGAGTGACTGCAAGACCAAGTCTTGACTCAGCTCCCCATCCATGACGAACCCCAGCTGTCCAAGGCGTTCAATCAAATTGATCACCTTTAGGACATGAGTCTCGACGGCAGTACCCTCGGTCATCCGAGATCGGAAGAGCTCCTTAGATATCTCATATCTAGCAGTCCTACTCTGTTCACCATACAACTCCTTGAGGTGAAGCAGCATAGCAGGAGCATCCATATTTACGTGCTGACGCTGAAGCTCGTTATTCATGGATGCGAGCATGATGCATTGAGCCACAGATGCATCATCTTGCCACTTATTGAAAGTGACAATCTCTTCCTCAGAGGCTGTTTCTGAAACAGATTCAAGGACAGTTGAATTTAGGACATAAGAAATCTTTTCAGCAGTGAGAACAATTCTCAGATTTCTTAGCCAGTCCTCATAATTTGGCCCGGTAAGCTTGTTTGCATCAAGTATGCTTCGTAGTGAGATTAGTGATTTAGACATTTTTAAAATTCTGCATGTGAAGGAAAACAACATTTTAGCAAACATTCATTTTATTAACTTTGCATACCAAAATAAATTTAGGTCTTTATTTTAAATTGGTATCTCCCACTATTTTCATCAAACTATATTACCCTCACTTATATAGTTCGGCAACATCTAATTAAAGATTTGCTAGTGAGAATAAGGATCCCATTTCAAATGTATATAACCTTGTGGATAGCACAACAAGCGATATACAAATAAATAGGTAGACAACTCTTGTCAATTACATCACCATGTAATTCCTTTTATTTTGCCTCTTAAATCATAATGGTCAAGTGTGTGCACATCCGAACTAAAATGATTTAAGTTAAGTCCAGCCTAGCACTTCCATAAATTTAAAAAAGAAAAATGTTCGTCCTTGTGGATAGCACAACAAGACTAGATCGTTCAATTTTCTTGATAAGCATCAAATGTGATTAATTAACATCTTAAATACGCAATACTCGCCTTGTGGATAGCACAACAAGCTCATATTAAATATTTAATACTCTATTAATTTATCATGCTAGAAGGCGACGTTCGATATTCCAAATATCATTTGAACGCTTCGGACTTAATATTATTTCTTTGAGGGGTTTGTTATTATTTGTCTCATCTTGTTTAGCGCGCATGCACATATATATATATAAAATACGCGTCATTTTATTGAAGCATGTTTGCATAAAATATAATATATATAATATTTAGCATGCAATATAGAATATTATATTCTACCCGGATTGATTATGGACTTTTATTCTAGTTTAGTTCACTAGAGCCACCAAGTGAACCAAAAGGTCAAACCTAGGAGTGCAAGAATTTAAATTTAAACATAACTATTACATTTAAACCCGGGCTCCATACAAATGGGTCTTCACGCGTTCCTTGCTCCTTAGTCTCTAATTTCTTCAAAATAATTCTAACTATTTCTATTACATTAAACTATTTAATTTAAATAGAAACCTTGATCAGCAGTCAAGGGGAAGTACATAGGAGTGAGATAGAATTTTACATCAAGAAAAATTAGAGAAGACGAGGTACGCAGACCCCATTTAATAAAATCCATTCATTCAAGCATTCAACTAAAATAAAATCCAATCGCATTGGTCAAATAGTCCATAATCAATCCCTATTTATTATCATACATATCACCATATATATCAATAAATAAATATCCATCTCATGAATTAAAACATTCCATATATATATGAGTATCATTTATTGGGAAATTTTAAATTGCATGAAATCCAATTTTAAGATTAAAATAAACTCTTTATTTTAATTATAAATTTTTAAGAATAATATATATGTATATATATATATATATAATAACCGTATATAGGTATATACATATAAAACCGTACGGTAGTAATAATATATATATAATCCACCAATCCGTGTACCTTCCAGGATTTCAAAAGTAGTAGTCACTTGATTATATATTTAAGTGATTGAATTTTGATTCAATTTGAATCACGTCACCTTTTTTAAAATTCAAGGATTCAGAATCCTTTTATTTACACGGACGCAGCAGCCAAGAAGAGAAAAAATAAATAAAAATTCCGTTCCCATTTTTTTTTTCTTTCATAAAAAATAATTTTATACAATTAATTATGCCCAATAAATTATTCTAAATACATACCCATACATATATATGGAATCAAAATAATTAATAATTGCATAAAGATATGGCTCTGATGCCACTGTTGGGTTTGTACGAAATCGTGACGCAATCAAATTGCAAAAATTAGCGGAAGCATGGTATATCAGAGTTTAAAAATTTCTACAAAACCATTACCCGGATCATCCTTTATGCAAATTATTAATTTAAAACGATAAATAAGAAGTTATGGAATCATACCCTTGTAGAACGAAGCTTCCACAGGTACTAGTTCAACTCCTTGTTCTTCGTGATCTCCTTAAATTTCCGGGTTAGATTCCTTCCTTTGATCAACGTTAGCCACCCAAGTGTTTGGCCTCTAGAGGTGATCCACCAAGGAAGATGAATTATCAAGAAGGAGGGTGTTTGGCTTAACCTTAGTTTTCTATCCTCTATAGAAAAGGAGTACTCTCCAACAATTGGAATTGCATCAATCTAATATCTATTATAAGACTTCTCTTATATAGACATTGGTCAACCCTTCTAATCCTATTAGACATGGGATTTCTTTTAATTAATTAAACTCCTTTAATTAATTTAGGCTTCCCACCACATGGGAATAATTAATTAAATTTATTTAATTAATTTGTCTCCTAATCTTATTAGGAATAAATGAGAGTACTAAATATTAAATTAATTACTAAACTCCTTTAGAAATTAAAATAATAATAATTGTAATAATATTAATAAGACTCCTCTTATTAATTTATATTTAATGTTTTCAAAATATTAAATAATAAACATTAAGCTATTTAATTTATTCTATCACCATAGATTAAATTAATTATACTTAATGCATTATTACGATTATGCCATTACCTTCTTAAATAATTATTCTTCCTTTTATGGTGTGACCCTTTAGGTTCTCCATATTAAACCGGTTGTGAATAAATCAATTAAAACAATTTTAATCTTATTTAAATAAATAAATTAAACTAATAATCTATTTAAATAAATAATATTTATTCTACAATAGGGATAAGCCTCCCTAGCGATCAACGACTTTCCAGATAATATAGATTTCAACATTAATCATAAAAGAACCTGTGAGTTAATAGTTACCATACAATTCAATCCTTCCATCATACAATGTCTCAATTAAATATAAGACATGGATTTACTGTCAAGTCTTATTTTATTTAATTATATGTATTTCGATTAGAAAATGCACAACTCCAAATAATGCAAATTAAAAACTCCTTTCTAATTTCATTTTACCTTGGCCAAGGATTTCTGGGTTGTCATTTAACGAATCACATAGGACATATCTCCTCTTTTACTAGAGGTGGTAAATTCTTTATTGATCATTCATTATCTCCATATGTAACTCATTATACCCAAGCATACCCTATATATGCCTTAAAAGGTCTTAAGGAATAAGTCAAAGTATAATTTGTTACATACAAGATACTATGATGATCTCAAGTCCAAGGATCACTTGTACTACTATCACATTAGGAATTCCTATTGACATGCGAGTAAAACTCCATTAGGTATTCCATAGCGAATCACGTTCAGTGAACTTATTCTCCAATAAGCACCTACATACTTGCTTTAGTGTCTCCACACAAATGATCATGAGATCAATCATCCTCATCCAATGAGCAAGCAACATATGTACCAATCTATCCGGATTTACTAATCCCCTTTTTAGTAATCCCACGATTGCGAACTATTTAAGTTTTAAAACTTTCTAAGAATTTAGATCTCATTAGCATGATCATCATCATGATTCTAAAAGCATTGCTTAAAACTATGGGTTATTTACATATTATAAAAACAGCAACATGTAGATAATTAAATGCCTTTAATAAATGAATATTTTATTAATAAATAAATAAGATTGTTTACAAAGTACGTGCTTTATCATCATACATGATTGGCTTGTATGCACACTACTATCACATGTAGCCCTGTTCTGATCTTGACCAGCTTCTCCATTCCTTGGGTTCAACTCCACGTCTTCTGTCTTTTCTTTTGGGAGCGCCATGGGTTCGGTAGCACTTTCTGTAAATGGCTCCACCTCGAGCCCCAAAGTCTGCCTCGGTTTGCTAACCCCAAATCCCAAAGAGATTCGGGTGTTCCGATAACCTCTTCTGGAGATATCCAAATCACCCTTAACTTCACCAACCCAGTTCGATGTAGGGAATGTTATTTTGAAGTAGGGTATGGAAAGCACCGCATGTAAAGCTATAAATGTTGGCCAGCCTAAAATGGCGTTGTACGCCGAGTCCATATGTACCGCAAAAAACTTGACATTCACCTCAACTTGTTGAGGAGCCGTGCCAAAGATGACTGGTAGCTCGATGTTTTCGACCACGTGTACCGAATTATTACTGAACCCATATAACAGAGACTTCTGCCCGACTTCCATCATTCACCCCTCCAAATCCTTCATCTGGTATACATAGGTTTATAATATATCGACGAAAGACTCATTGGCAATTATAATCCTCTTCATATCTTTCTACCCGACTAGGTCAGTAATCATTAATGCCCCTTTATGAGGTTCGATCGACTCAGACTAGCAATCCTCGTCAGAGAAAGAAATAACAGCGCCAGGATATAGTAGATCCCTCTTGACGAGTTGTTTGGATACGGTTAGAACGGAATCCAACACTCCACGACGCTTGTTTCCGATTACTCTTCTAGTTGAATTGCCTGTGATAACATCCACCACCCATCAGGCCTGTTGACCTTGTTTTGTCTGCGGTTTTGCATTATATTCCTAATCTGCACCACCTTGTCTCCTTCCTGAACCCTTCCGAACTGCGACGTAGTAAACTATATCACCTTTTTAAATGTTCTTCTCAATCAAATTTTTTAGATACTGAAAATCCTCAGTAGAGTGCCCCGAGGTCTGGTGGTAATCACAATCCCGATTATGGTTTCCCCTTCATGGTCGCATGTTAGCATAACATGGTTCAAAGTAAGGTTTGTCTCTAATCTCCTCCAATATCTTCGCCCGATCTGTGTTAAGTGGGAGTGTAGACCTTGTTGACGTTTCGATTGGGAAGGGCGGTCGGGCGCTTCCCGACCCCCCACTATTGAAATTCCTTTTTGATTGCGTCTCTAAACGATTATTTTTATTTCTATCACGATCCCTAGGCTTGTCTTGGGCATGTTCACCTAGTCATCCGCTTCTGAAAAGTCCTTTGGGGGTTCGAACATTATGTCATTTATCAGCTTTTTTTATTTCACCACGTCCAATTCAGTTGTAAAGAATTTGAAAGCCTGAGGGGCATTCAAATCTGTCCCCATACCAACTGCCTCTCGGAACCACCTCACGTATTGGCTCAATCTTTTCGTTCGAGTGCTATTTGATTTGCATCAAAAAAGCTATTGGCCTTCCCCTCCTCTTGTTGCTTCCAAACCAAATTTGTCACATAGTTCTTTCCATAATACAATGGAGTTCGGCGGTTGGGATGTCATCCATTGTCGGACTCCCTTCCTCAGCGTCGTAATGAACATCTGGCACTTAGCACCATCAAAATGATCGTAAAATTGCATGAGCCGATCGTATAATTGGGTATGGTCATAAGGATCTCTAGTGCCATTGTAACTCTCTATGGACAAAACCTTCTTAGTGGGATCGACCCGAACCTGATCGATCTCCGAAGTGATAAGCGACGCTAGATCAACCGGTATCTCATTTTCCTGGTTAACAGCGGCTAGATTTTGTTCCAGTTCCGCTACTCTCCGTTCTAGGGAGTCGAATTCCTCATTCTGGGGGGATGGCTTGCGCCTATCCCGCATATGTTCTGGAGATGCCACCCGTCGTTTGTGTCCTGACCTCCCCCGATCTTCACTGTTGCCTTCTCAGGAGCGGCTTCTTCACCTACTCCTGTCATACCGAGAGCTATTCGAATAATGTGTCCTACACCGGCCCTCTAGCTTGGTTTCCCAATGATGATGCCTACTCGAGGAAACCTCATCTTCGCCCACCAATGTGGCCAATTGGGCATCCAACTCCTTTTGTTGAAGGCGCAAGGCCTCCATTGCGTTCTTATTCTGCTACATCTTTCAGGTCATAATCAATTCACGTTTGTCCTGCCCATCTTGCACCCGATCTCGGTCTCCTTGTGAATATGTGCAGGACTGAGTGTCTGGGGCATGACTCTTGGGGTCGAGGGGCCTTTTGACTAGCTGAGAACAATTAACATTGGGTTAGAGCCGTCTGGGCCTTCGTTGGACCCACAGAGTGGCTGCCAGGGCCACGCCTATCTGTGATGCAGTTGGTGGGTCCCAATTTATCTTTAATCGAACCCCTGGGTTGGGCAAAGGAGTTGGTCGAGGATTTCTCCCGTTCAGAAATAGTGTTCGCCTTACTTGTCGCCATAACTCCTGTTGAAATTGTGGGTGGTTAAGAAATCCATTTAACACTAATGGGCCCTCCTTCTAGCATCAATGTTAACGCCAAGATCTGTTCACGCGTCCAATCACCAAACAACGTGTCAAATTCTACACAGAAATGAAATCACACGTAGGAACTTGATGGCCTGAGCCGTCGGGGGATAGCGCTGGTGTGAGAATAAGTATAGGCTAAAAATAGGTTAACAATAGAGGCGTATAGCTCTAGTGCTTAATGAAAACATGACATGTGAATTATAGTGTAGCTTTGTATTTAAAGTGATCACATCTTTGTGTGAATTGCCTTCAGCAAGGTATGGCACTCAGGGTCTGAACCCGGGGAGAAATCTTTCTGACTAAAGAAGTGGCGAACCGCTTGCTTCCTCATAAAGTAAGGTGGATGGGGGGGAAGGGGGATCTCCCCCTTTCAAGTAAGCGAAAGGGGTTTGAGCATTAAGCAGTCCGATGATAACAAAAGGCATAAAGGGAGTGAGTAGGTGCAGTAGGAGGTCAGTTCTGGCAATTTCATCCCCGAATTGGAATAGAAATCCAACTCCTTTTGTTGAAGGCGCAGGGCCTCCATGGCGTCCTTATTCCGCTATATCTTTCAGGCTAGAATCAAATCTCGTTTGTCCCGCCCATCTTGCTCCCGATCTTAGTCTCCTTGTGAAAGTGAGCAGGACTGAGTGTTCGCGGCACGACTCTGAGAGCCGGCGACCTTTTAACTGGCTGAGAACAACTAACTTCGGGTTGGAGCCGTTTGGGCCTTCGTTGGACCCACAGAGTGGCTGTCAAGGCCAAGCCTAAGCCTATCTATGACGCGGTTGTTGGGTCCCAATCTATCTTTAACTGAACCCCTGGGTTGGGTAGAGGAGTTGGCCGAGGATTTCTCCTGTTCAGAACAGTGTTCGCCTTACTTGTCTCCATAACTCCTGTTGAAATTGTGGGTGATTGAGAAAACCAGTTAACACTAAAGGGCCCTCCTTCTAGCGTCAATGTTAACGCCAAAATTCATTCACGCGTCCAATCACCAAACAACGCATCAAATTCTGCACAGAAAAGAAATCACACGTAGGAACTTGATAGCCTGAGCTGCCGAGGGAAAGCTTTAGTGCGAGAATAAGTACAAGTTGAAAACATATTAACAATAGAGGCGTATAGCTTTAGTGCTCAATGAAAACATTACATGTGAATTATGGTGTAGTTTTGTATTTATATTGATCACACCTCAATATACTTTGGTCTCTGAATTGGATTAGAATTCCTTAGTATAACAGTTATCATAATAGGTTGAAAGTCAATCTTCTTAAAGATGGAAAGTCGGATCCAATCTTTAATGTTTCCATAAAAATAGAAAATTAAATAGAATCAGAACTGAGATTCCTCAAAAGGTAAAATTTCAAATTAAAATACACTTCTACGTGAACTGGACCCCGCCGAATCACTCGGGTCCTTAAAACCCTGTCCCAACATTTATCAATTTTCGGGACAAGTCAATTATGTGTAAATACATTGCTTTTTTGAGTTGAATACATTAAAAAGAGACTTGCATCCCTAGCGCTAACGAGAAAGTACAAAAACAGACCCCTATAGTAACAAGCATTGGGATCTAGTCTACTCTCAAAGGTTTGATACCTAACTAATGTATTTTGAGCCAACTCAACAACTCAGAAAAACAGTAAGATACCCAAGGAATGTTTGGTAAATTGTAAGAGAAAAGAGACAAACACCTTTTTAAATTCCTCCACCTGCCACATAAACCAAACAGGCTTAAGACAAAACCAACAAACTCTTCATTGCATTTCTTCTTCGTTCTTCCATGTTCTCCTCCTTTAAGCAAAGAAACAAAGTATGATTATCAATTTTCAATTACAATTCAGTACTCGTTCAGATACCAACCAAGCGTATAGTTCGTTTGGAGTTGTAAATGTATTTGAGAATCGTGTTTTTCTACAAATAATTTATTTTATATGTATAAACATAATATTAATTAGAGCTTAGAAGCATCACAACAGTTTTAGATAAGCATGCCAAGTACACACGTGCATTTTGTAGCATTTGTGAAATACAGTTAAAAAGATACACTCGTATATGTTTTAATTCGTGTGATGTTTAATTATACTAACAGAAGAATTCGAGAGGAGATCTGATAAATTTAGGCATCACCCTCTCACTTCAAGTAATCTTCAACCCTTCCTCTAGGATTATGAATCTTTCCAAGAAACAAATTAAAAGAAAATATATATATATATATATATATATATATAAAACTCTAATTTATCAAAAAAAAAATTATAGAGAAAATCCGATCAACATAATTCATTACATAAGAGTGTGAGAATATGAATATGTGAAATTTGTGAAAATTATAAATTTAATTTATAGTGAGTATATATTTGTTGTTTTTTGGCGGATTTAATCGTGTTGATTGTAAATTTGTCTTTTTGCCAATTTTTCTAATTTATTCGGCGAGAATGATGTAAAGGAGACTCAACTGGAGACTAAAGTGGTAAATCTAAACACTCCAATCCATCAAATAAAACATGAATTGTCAAACTAATTACATCATAACATATACATTTCTTTGGCTCTTGTACTCTTGCTTTCTCTTAGCCGTCCCTAATTCATGTGGTATTCCTTGGCCAAACTACATAATTTTCCAACTAGTGTCGTTTTTCAAATTTCAATTTGAAATGCACTACAATCATGCATGCCAATACAAGTTATAAATCATGGGTCAATTCAAATTTAATTAGAACTATTGGGTTGATTAATTATTTTATAGGAATTGAGCTGATTAAAGTTTAAAACTATATTTTTGAAATGAAAAATATGTCCAAACTGGATAACTATATTTTAAATCATTTTCATGTTCATTCTAATTTTAGAGAGAGAAAATGTAATCAGATTTTAGAAAGAGAAAGTATAATCAGATTTTAGAGATATGAAGTTTGAAGAACGTTAGAGATAAAACATTAGAGATAATGTGTGTATAAAAAATTTTAGAGAGAGAAACTCTAAAAATTTTAGAGAGAGAAAATCTAAAAATTTTAGAGTGTGTATAAAAAATTTTAGGGTGTGTATAAAAAAATTTTAAAGAGAGAAAGAATGTATAAAACATTTGAGATAGAAGGTGAAGAAATATAGAAATTAAATATCATAAATGATTTATTTAATTGGACCACAATAATGGTAAGCTTGAAATTTGAAATATGGGTTGACACATATTTGGACCATCACTATATGGTTCCAACCTACACAACCAATATTAAAAATTGGTAATGTTGTTTCTTAAATATAATCATAATCAAATTTTGTAAACCAAAACCAACCCATAGCTATATTTTGTCAGGCCTAACACTACAAGAAAAAAGACTCATCTGCGACCGCCTATCAGCGACCAAATGTTATCGCTAATATCAATCTGCGACCGCCTCCGGTCGCTGATATCAGACGTAGTTTTTCTGGTCGCTAAATGTCCATCGGCGACCACCATCAGCGACCAACTTATCCGCGATTGCTATTAGCGACAGATACGGTCGCCAGTTTTACTCAAGCTGAGTTAGCCTTTAGAGTGACGTGGAGCCATGTGTCAGCGACTGACATTAGTGACTGCAGGCTGGCGCTAATAGGGGTAAAAAATTATATAAAGTTCATGTCGTTGAAAGTTACTAGCGACCGCACGCGGTTGCTGATACTAACATTAAAAAAAATTGAATGTTTTGTGGATATCCCAAAAAAAATTATTGTTTTGTACCTGCTTTATATCCCAACAGACAGTAATATCTATAAATAAACCAACATCCATACAAATCCATTGATTTATCCATCCATTTATATATATATATATATATATACAAATTAATAAAACCAACACGGTAATATTAACAATATCCACACATACTGTTCATATATAAAAACATGTACCGTCCGAGTAAAATTTATATACAAATGTCAAAACGTACATTATAAACATGCATTCAATTATTCATTCGGTAAAAAAATAATTCAAATGCTGATTAACAAGAGAAGAGGGAATACAAATGTCTTTATGGAGCAATAATATCGTTCAAATGGGGCTGCACAAAAGAATAAAACATGTATTATTGAATGTAAAGTACTTAAGCTAAACATGCAAAGCTAAACATAAAACTAAGGTACATATCAAGATTACCTCATTGGGCTCATTCTAGTGATGTGCTGCTCTCGCCACTACATCTGCTAACTCATCATGACTCAATGACTGCAGATGTTCGCCAAGTGTAAAAAAAAGATTTCGATCCTGACATATTGCTCTCACACAACCAGCAGATGTGTGCGGCATCGGATGGCTCGAGGACTGAGTAGACTGACTCGCAAAGCTGTCTGGGCCATTGATAGTTGGTCGTCGTTGTTGTCATTGGCCTTTGACATAGTTCTTCTTGACAATAGACAACCTCTCCCATAATTCTTGATCAATCGGCGGCCGCTGGGTTCCTTCAGGATAGCGCTCATTCAATAGGCTCTTATAAGTGTCATGTCAGTAGGTTAACAATTAAATAGTTAAAAATAAATATAAAATACTTAAGAATGACGTAAAAATTTATAAACATATCAAAGTACCGCTATCTGGATAGCCTCAGGCAAACCATCGCGGGTGGCCACATATACATCCAGCCAATGGATAGGCTGGCCCTGAGACTAAGCTTCCTACAAAATATGCTCGTATATTAATATATAAACATGTGATATACTAAAACTAAAACTAAAGCTTAAATTTTGCAAAATACGTACCCGTGACATGTGATATACTAAAACTAAAACTAAAGCTTAAATTTTGCAAAATACGTACCCGTGAAGTAATATGCTACAACTGTGATATAATGTCACCTCTATATGTGCATTTTGCCTTCTCGCCTTCAGGTTCACCTGAGGCTCTGTTAGTGGTGGCAATCATGGGTCTTTTCACCCAGCTCTCAGCTCGCCAATACTCACACATCTCAACCCATATGGGTTGCGCGCACCACCATGGGCTATGCTCGTGCATGTATACTCTTCCTGTCCTGTATGGTCGATCAATGCATTGTGTATAGCTTTCTGTCGTTCCTTGTTCAAGTTATCTTTTGTACGGGCGACACACTTTTGTCAAAATAATGTTTTTATTATTGATGCATGGCGTCTTCACATTATTACATTTTCTGCAAATAAAACAACAATAATAATATTAAGACGGTGATAATATAATCCAACACTACTAAACATTATTAGTTAATTCATTAATTATATCATTTGTCAGAATTTAAAAAAGATGCCTGAAATTCAGCCCAAACTGCATCCTTATGGGCGAGAGGTGTGGTCGCCCACGTAATCACTGTATGCTAGTTCTGTAAGCATAATTGTGAAATGCACTTCACAATCTTGTTATCTTGAAAATCAGTACAATATACAATAATTTACATTAAATATAAGAAATTTTATTATAATATTTAAAGAAATCTACATTAATATATATCTACAACAATGGTAATATAAAATGCTTATATATAATCGTTAGATAAAGTATGTGCTGTCTGGAGGAGGTCTGATTTGTATAATAATTCGATCATCCGGATTAGCCAAGGCCTTCGGCACATGATTGTCGCGCTTTTTAGGCACTGGTTCAAAAGACATCCATAACTACAAAATTTCAGGATGCTATTATGAGTTATATGATATTACATATACAAATGAAATTAAAAATGATAGGTAATTGGATGAAATTATTAACTACGACAACTATAAATGAAAGATACATAAACATAACAAGGATATAACATACATGTATATATATAATTGTATGTGTAATACAAGTAAAATTAAACATACATTTTATTTTGTTAATCGATGTCTGAGTCAGAACCATTTTGTATAAGTATGGGAAATTCATAACCATCATCTTTTTCAGATTTTGTGTCAGTCAATAACTCTTCCTCCTCAGTATTAATGTTATCTGGCACATGTATTGACTCGAAATCCAATTCATCAGGTTCATCTCCACCATCTAACTGGATTACTTTATTGTTGTCCTCCACATTTATTATAAAAGGTCTATATAACATCTCCTCTTGGTAGAACTCCCCGTCTACTACTTGTACATGACTACGCGCGGGAGTATAAATTACAACTTGTCAATCTGCAGGCAGTCTATCCTTTTTCCTAATAGCAGTAGGAGTGTAGTATACTTGTACTGTTTGAGTTGACAACACAAATGGTGTGTTGACGTATGTGGACCTATGGAGGTCAATATTGATGATTCCATGTCAATTGACACATATCCCCTTTTTCGAATCAAACCAACGAGACTTGAACAAGTTAATTTGGCCCCTATAAGACCCTTGTACGACAACTCTATGATTTCCTTTAACTCCCCATAAAAGGCACGACCAAGCTCATTGTAACAATCTCCTTGAACACACACTCCAGTATTAAATGTTCTTTTACCGTGAGCATATGCCTTTGTATGAAATTCACATCCATTTATTTTGTAATCATTGCGGCTAACTTGGTACTTGTCTGGACCTATAGCTAGGACTTGTACATTTGGAGGAATCGTTCCCTCATTAAGAGCCTACCAAAATTCAATTAAATTAAATGAATTCATAAATTAATGGAGTATATGTCGTGCGTAATTAACTTAATTTACTTTATCTTTTAACCCAAGTAAAATTTTTTGATCAAGATTGAGTTAAATATCTTTATTAGTTATGCCAGGCTGATTTGCTTTTAACTTGTCATCGTATGATCTATATAATTTTATAAACATTAACATATTTGAATGTATGAGATTGCAGGTTAAGATATTGGTCCAATAAATATGAATTTTACATGTGTATCTCACAACTTCGTCAATTTCCTCGTAATTGAGAAGAATGTAAGTATGTGCAACATGTAATTCTTGCTCAGAGAGGAATATGTGCTTCCCTTTTCCATAACCGTGACCCGGAAAACCAAATACAGAAATTAGTCCATTTAGCTCAACATTTCCCCCATCATCATGTCTCGAGACTAGATTGGCCTTTGTCAAGACTTCGTCGGGAAAATAGTCTGAGACAAACATAGATATCTCACGAAACTGTATGTCTCACATATCGACCCCTCGACGTAAGCTTTATTCATGACCTTCCTTTTAAGGTTTTCTATCACTCTCTCGAAAGGGTACATTCATCTATATTGAACTGGACCACCAACACGAGCTTCATAAGGTAGATGGACTTGCAAATGCTCCATGAAGTAAAAAAAAAATCAGGTGGGAATATTTTTTCAAGCTTACACGTGATTTCAATGATGTTTTTCTCAAGTACAGACATGTCCTTTTTATTTAATATTTTTGAACATATGTCCCTAAAGAAACGACTAAGATCAGTCAAAGCATTCCATATTGGTTTATCAAGTAGATTTTGAAATGTTATGGGCATGAGTCTCTCCATGAACATATGACAGTCATGACTCTTCATCCCTTGTAATTTTCCACCCGTAACACACTTTGCTATGTTTAACGCATATCCATCTGGTAGTTTCAGAGATATAATCCGTGTGCACACATCTTTAACCTGCTTTTTGGACAATGTGTACCTTGCATGCAGTTTGACCATCTTACCATTAGGAGATTCATAAAGTTCTAATTCAAGACAATTAAAAATATCTTTCATGTCCAACCATGCCTTATCGTTATCCTTCCACTACTAGAAAAATAAGAATATGTGACGGAACTTTGTGACAGTTTTTAAAAACAATCATAAAAGATATTAATTTGTGATGGACTTTTTAAGCAATCACAAAATAATTGTATATATAATGGCTCTTAGTGATGGCTAATTTTGCCATCAATGTATTAAAATTGTGATGGCCATGTCAATCACGAAAATTTTCACGTAAAATAAATTTTCTTTTTGTGACGCACTAAGTCATCACTTATAGATATACCCTTTTTTGTGATTGCATTTAAGATATCACTAATACTTTAATGGAAAAAATAATCAAAACAATATTTTATGACGGTCATGTTAATCATTAAAAAAGATAAATTTTTGTGACGACTTTTATTTGCAATTACAAAAAGAAAGTATTTTGTGATGGAATTTTCAAGCCATCACAAAACAATAAAGTTTATGATGGCTCTCAGTGATTACTAAGTTTACCATCATTATAGAGTATTTGTGATTGCCATTGCAATCACCAAATCTTACGTGGAAGTAATTTTGTTTAGTAAGTCAACTCACATATGTTTTCTTTTATATTTTATTTTTAAATTATAATCAAGATTTGGGCTTTGGTGTAGTGGTAATACTCGTTATTTAGTTTGCAAATGGGGGAGGGTTCGAATCCTACGAGTATCATTTGATACAATTAATATAGTACGATAAATTGTCCGTAAAAGAGATTCACGTTTTTACCTTTGATCACTAAAATCGTATTTTTTATGATGACTTTAACGTCACAATAGATTACGTGTTAATGTGATTGTATTAATCATCACAAAAGCACTAAGCATTTGCATGATTGCCAAAACCATCACGTAAAATCTTTCATGATGGGTGTATAAAAGACGACCAGTGTGATGCTTCAAGCCATCATGTAAACCTTTCATGATGATTTTTCTAGTTCCTGTGATGGATTTTGGCCATCACAAATGACCATTTTTTTAGTTGTGTTCGTCTTGCCCGTAACACTCATCACGGTGTTAAACATATTGTCGAACACATTCTTCTCAATAAGCATCACATCTAGATTATGATGAATCAAATTTGTAGACTAATTAGGCAGTTCCCAAAAGATGCTTCTTTGAACCCAATTATGAGATTCGTCAAACCTATTAATTATGTTTGAAGCAACACTCTTACCAAATAGGATGGCCGAAAATCTCATCACACGGTCACACATCTTCATCCCCGACAATCGCGGTACGTACAAGCATATCATTGTCTACTTTCCCTTTCCTAAAGTGTTCTCTATTTCTTTGAAACAGATGATTTACCGGCAAGAAACGACGATGACAGTCAAACCAACAAGGCTTCCGACCTTTTGATAAATTGAAAGACTTTGTATGCTCCATACAATATGGACAAACCAACTTCCCGTGTGTATTCCATCCAGCTAACATACCATAAGCAGGGAAGTCACACATTCAGGGTGACTATACGCATACTTCAGAAACATTTGACAACCAGTTCTAAATTCAGTTGTAGCACCTATCTGGGCACTTGACTTTTGTTGTCTCATTTAACTACGGTCTGAATAGAGGTTCATGATACCACGGTACCTATTTTCACAAGAATTATTATATTCCCCTTATTAGAGATTTACAATTCAGCCCAATGCCATTTATGATGCTTATAAAAACATAAAGATGTATATGTACATATATCACATGAGTGTGCATTATAAATGCTTATTCGAAAATGGAATGAGGATACATACCTCCACAAATTTACACAGCATGAGAGCGACTACCCAAAAATATGATATATTGTTGTGGATCTTAAATTAGAATGAGGTATGGTCTTATGACATCCTACATATTTTAACTGACATCTACACCAACCTAAAGACAATAGATTCCTACGGGTGGATGCATGAATCATTACATAATGCATGGTCTGCATATGCATTGTGACAAGTCTACATCATTTTTTTTTGCATATACGTATGTATAATATAAATATACATCTCTGTTTAGTTACCCGACCAACGAAAAATTTCGTCAGAGTCTCCCCTATAACAGGGACTATCCACATACACGAGGGCATGCATATACGGTCATTTGTAGGCACCCAAGATACAACCCAAGAGAAATATATAAATTCTCAATATAATAAAACCAAAACAATAACGAATGGATGCCAAAGCATTAAAAATTACTAGAAAATTAAAAAATTGCTTTTCATTACTAAACTAATATTTTATATATCCCTATGAATCTGTCTTTGTGCCTATGAATCTGTCTTTGTTGCAATATGTTTGAATTTTGTTGATTATACATATATTATTTTAGTCTCATATTTTATTTTAACATTTAAAGTTCTTTGGTCGAATTCTTAATCTTCGTTATTACAAATTATTGGTACCTCAAAGCACTTGAGGAGGTGATCATTCGTGTACTTTCTTCAACATTTTCTATCAAAGGTTTGTGGCACAAGGGTTTGACTGGTGTTTGGGATGGTAAGTTGTAATAACCTTGTAGTTGATATTTTATCAGTTGATAGTTGTTACTATTGTTTATCTACAACTCTACATTAGTTTCAAATTGTTCAAAGTGATATTCCAAGTATCTCTTAATTTGCTAGAGTAGTATATGATAATGGTGTTGCTATTTAAGCTTTTTATAAATGTCTTAATAAAAAACAATGCTTCTATTATTTATTTTTATTATTCTTTTTACCATGCACTTCCATCTTTGTGATTTATTTTAATTTACTTAATGAACCTAGTAGATATTTGGCCTTTAGATTCCGTTATCATCTTATTGTTTGCAGCATTCTTTTGATCATGACATATTACGAAGCACTATTTAAAGAAACAAAAAATACTATGATCTTAGATATAAAAGAAATTGTGATATATAATATATAACAACTAAAAGCATGTTTGGGGCAGTAGAGTCGTGGCTTAGAAGCTATTGCATTTTTAAAAAACTTTTATGAGTGTTTGGTAACACTACAAAATGTACTTTTAGAAAGACAATTTTTCCTACTCTTAAGAAAAGATAACCTTGGTGCTCATCAAATTACTTTTACTTTAAGCTTTAAGAATTTACATAGGTAAACTCAAAACAATTCTTTAAAAAGTTTTTTAATAATTGTTTTACCAAAAACAACTTCTCTTGTCAAGGAAAGCACTAGAAACTAGTATTCTTCTACAAATCAAAAATGACATCATCAATGTGACTAATCAGTAACCCTAATTAGTTTAAAATATGATGAAAATGATTCCAAAACTATATAAGATGTATAGCAAAAGCAAATACATATAGTACTATATCAATTAGTTAATTGTATAATGAAAAATTAATATCACTCATCAGTTTTCGATTACCTAACAAAGTAAAGTAAAGTAGGGGAAAGATCCAAAACAATAAAATTCATAATAGAATGATCTTTTAATTATTTAAGAACACAAAATTGATCATATATATACTAAAAATAAAGCAGAAAACCCATCTAACAACCCAATTAAGTCGCAATGCAAAAGTAAACTGAAAATGAGGATAAAGTTCTTACCTTAGGTCGGTGGGGTGCAGGCGTGGACGGTGGGTGGCGGTCATGCAGACGATCGGTGGGGTGGCGACGCCGCGCTCTCTTCTCCTTTCTCCCTCTCTTCTCTCTTCTCCTTCTGTTCTCCCTCTGTTCTCCCACTCTTCTCCCTGTCTTCTACTTCTGCTCTCTTCTTCTTCGATTCAACTGAGAGTTGGGTCTGTTCGTCTGTCTGGAATTAAAATACATCAGCGATCGCTAATAGCGACCGCTTGCGATCGCTGTTAATAATCGTTCTGCCAACTATTGTGCCAAATTTCTGACAACAAAATTAAAACAACGATCGCATGCAGTCGCAGATATCAACTAGCGACTAGATGGCAGTGCGGTCGCGAATAGCGGTCGCTATTAATAGCATTATGCGGTCGCTGAAAGTATTGATCGCTGTTGGATCATTTTCTTGTAGTGTAACTACAATGGATTCTCATTATGAAGTATACAAGTATAATATTAATTAATTCACATTATTAATGAGAAAGTATACTAATTAATTAAATTTTACAAAAATCAAAAAAAAATCTCATACAATGTAAAAAATAAATGTCCCAACGAAAAAATTAATTTAGATAAGTGTAAAAATTGAACAACCAAAGACTGTCGATGAGATCTTAGTTTAGTGGTTAAAACTGAGTTACTTTGACTTTTTGGTCTCAATTATATTGTATTGTCTAAAAAATGATTTAGATGATATCAAAAGTATCGATTAGACATGCACAACAAGTCGGTCTGGGCCTGCCAGGCCTTGGCTTTGACCAGGTCATGTCGTTGACTAAGGTCAAACCAAATTTTTTTGCAAGTCTGGCCAGACCAGATTTATGTTTTAAAAAAACGGTCTTTTCAAACCTTTCAGCCTAGGCCTGATCTATTCAAACCTTGACCAAACCGGACTTTGACCAGACTGAGTTCAGACCAAACCAAGATCAAGCCACTAGTCTTTTGTGCATCCCTGATATCCATTCAAAATTGAAAAAGGCTTTTAATTAGTGGGACAAAAGTAACTAGTTAGGGTCTAAAATATTATTTGGAACAATCTGCATGTTTTAGTCTTAATTACGCACACAAATTTGAGCAAAAGGTTACTTTAAGACCCTTAATTTGTCTCATTGATGACACAATTAATTGGCACCATTGTAACAAATGATTAATATTTGACAATCAAATGGTTGAATTTGCCTCGTCAGAGGCATAAGAAAAAAAATTATAACTTGTGACAGGATTAGTAAATTACTAAGGTAGTGTTTGGGTGGTCAAATCAAAGTAATAGTTTCGTAATACAATAAGTTATTACATTGGTTTGACATATTTTTTATTTAGTTCACGTATTATATGTAAAAGCTCATTACAGCATAATACGATTATGTTAATATGCATATTTTTCATTATGCCCAATAGATGTGTTAATAATTACAATTAATATGACATTTTGATTTAAAATTTAAGTAACTCATTTCATTCAATCATATAATTTAGTAAATCAAACACAATTTTAAACTTAATGCAATAAGAGTTCTGCTATGTATTGTGAAAAATTTATGTCAAATTATAATTGCAAAACTTATTAGTACATAGAATTAGTAGGAATTATAGGGGACCCCACTTATTACACATCTCTCTAAAAAAATTACCACTAATACTTATCTAGTAACTGACAATCAAAAAATCGACGTAATATATATCATTTTTCATGTAATAATATTACAATTATTATACAAATATCAAAAAACAAACTAAATAAATATATTATAATAACTTATTAACATTACATTATAATTTTATTATATTACTAATTACATAGACTATTACATCAAATTTCTATTCAGCAAATCAAACTTCACCTAAGTGTATTACCACAACATAAATATATACATAGGAGCCCAGTAAATGGTGGCTAGAGACTTTTTAACAGACACCAAATCTTTTACTCCGCTTATAATAAAATTTAATATTTATTTTTTAAAAATAAAGTGTTGAACAAGTTTAATTTGTATAATTAATTTAAATAAATGAGTCTAATCGTATTAAATGTATTAGCCTGTTAATATAATGTATGGAACTTAGTTAAATTTATTTTAAATGTATCAACTTTTTTATGATATAAAAATTGTTTATATTCATTAATAATTCTTTTATATATTTTTTTTGAAATTCCCACTTTTAAGAATACAATATAATTTCATAATCAAATACATTATCACTATTACAATTAAGGTTGTAAACGAACAGGATTGTCCGGCCCGGCTCGACTAAGTCTGACTCGAGCTTTTTAACGAGCCGAGCTCGAACAAGACTTTTAGCTCGTTTTGTTAAATGAGTCGAGCTCGAACAGTGTAGTGTTCGACTCAAACCCGATTCGTTTAGGCCCGACTCGAGTCTGGCTCGAGCTCAACTCGTTTAAACTCAACTCATTTAATAATTATTTAATTAAAGTTTTATTTTATTTATATAAAATATATAATACACCTTTTATTTATATATCTATTTTTTCCAAAAAAGGTGAAAAAGAAAATTTTAGCTTAGGCTCGAGCTCGACTCAGCTCGCTTAAGCCCGGCTCGAACTCGAGCCCGGCTCGTTTATAAGAGAGTCGATTTCGTACATAAAATTTCAAACTCATTTAAAGCCCGACCTGACTCATTTAACTTTTAGATGGGCTCAACTCAGCTCGTTTATAACCCTAATTACAATATCAAGAACCAATTAAATATCACTAAAGTAGGAAGAAATTAACTCACAATCAAACAAACCCCACATAAAGAGGTAACAAGCTTCCCATAAAGGAAGAATTAAACTCACCTAAGTGAGAATCAAACTTGAGACCTAGACGTCACACGTAACCACTAGTCTACGGCCTTATCGGATTTTAGGGTTAATTAATGTTTTTTGTTACTATACTAGGGGTCGATTTTCATTCAGGTTACTAATTTTTTTTTGTTACAAAAATATTACTATACTAAAAAAATGTTACAAACTAATCATTAATTAGCATTTTGTCCAAAAAATTGACAAAAGTGTTGAATAGAGTAACGTTTAACAACTGTCATGTGAGTTACTTGAATATGTGTCAGGTGAGTTCCTGTTACGTGGATGGTTAGTTGATTTTTTTTTATTGTATTAAGGGTCGATTTTTATTTTTGTTACTGAATCTTTTTTTAAAAGACATTATTATGCTAAAAAATATTACAAATTAGTAATTACTTAACATTGTTTAATTGATGTGTGAGTTATTTATTAATGATATGGCACAGGGTTAATTGATGCTTTGATTACTGTATTATGAGTCAATTTTCAATTTTGTTACTAAATCTTTTTTTGTAACAATGACACTACTATACTTCAAAAACTATTACAAACTAGTCATTACTTAATATTCTTTCTAAAATATTGACGGTAGTACTGAATAGACTAAGATTTAATAGCTATCATGTGGGGTACTTAAATATGTGACAGGTGGAACCTTGTTACGTGAAAGGTTAATTGATGTTTTGATTACTGTATTAGGAGTCGTTTTTCATTTTGGTTACTAAATTTTTTTTTTATTAAAAAGACATTATTATACTTAAAAAAATATTACAAACTAATCATTACTTTATATTTTGTCCAAAAAATTAACGCAAATGCTAAAGCGTGAATATCTCGTAAGCAAAAAAAGCTTATGTGTAACTTACTTATTGGTGATGTGATGCTTTTGCCATGTGTAATATCATGTGTATTATCGCATGCGAAGAAGAAACGAACCAGATATTCGTGACCAAGATAAAACGTAGCAAGAATCTTAGTAAAATTGTGCCTTTTTTTCTTTTCTGATTTCTACGGCAAAATTATGTGTCACATCACCAATAACTAACTAACACTTTAATTAAGTAATGTTAGGTAATGACTGTAAGACCCCGAATTTTATGAAATAAAAGTATTCAATATTTTTATAATTATTATTCTATTCAGTAAATGGTTAAATTGATAAAAGGTTAAAGTTAAGAGTGATATGTGCAAATTTTACAAAGTAAACAAGTTGTCATAAAATATTCGTTGTGTCGGGGAATATTCGTTTGGTCGAGGAATATTCTTTTTGTCGGGAAATATTCGTACGACGGCGCAGTCATTGGTGGACCCCACAACGGAATAACTATCAAATATAGAAAGTGACATAAGTAACATTTTTATAAAAATAACAACAAAATTTTTATCGTTAAACTATTGAAATACCCGGTGGTTAAAAATATAATAATACGCGTTGTTGCACAATAGCACACGGTATTGCACAGTAATTTCTAATTATTGATTATTACGTAAGAAGTCACTTATTCAATAATTGTTACAGTAATTACTGTTTAGTATTTTATATTATTGATTTAATAATTGCTACATTGATAATTGCATATTATTTTATATTATTGATTCAATAATTGTCACAGTAACCACTACACAGTATTTCACATTATTAAATCAATAATTGTCACATATATTATTGGAATGATATTATTAGATAGCATTATTGACAATGTCTAGAAAGTTCTGTCGAGGAAAGTGGTTAGGTTATATAATTGCGCGCCAATGAAGAGAAATTTTTATTGAAAAACCCCTTCTTTCCTAGTAACGACCTGGTTGTCATTATTGTGATTCTGTAATATTATTTGTAAATAATAATTAATTATTGATAAAAATGATAAGAAAATATTTATTCAATGTGGATATAAATGGAGGAATTTTAAACAAAAGAGACAATTATTGAAAATTGATATTTTATTTTTTCTGATAAAATAATTCATTCAAATATATTATTATAATATTACATTATAAGTGTATAATGTGATAATATAATAATATAATTTTATAATTTAAATGATAATATTTTTACAATAAAGTCACGATATATGAATAAAATGAGGAGAAATAGAGCAAATTAGATCTGAATTGTTTTTGGGGTTATAAATGATTTTGATATTTAAAACGTGTGTGGTGGGTGGAATTTTGCTATTTGGTTTGCTTTTTCAAAGAAGGCTGATGTCCTTTAGTTTGCTTTTTCAAAGAAAGAAATTTAAATTTCATCCGTATGTAAATTTGGGTCATTTTTCGTTCGAAATTTGGAAAATCTTTCTTCTACAAAGTTGTAGAGAATTAAATTTCATATAGAATGAACATAAGGTTAGTATTTTTCTGATAAATGGGATATTTATTATGAATTATTGAATTTTCTGAATATTGTTTAAATTTAAAACATGTGTAGGCCCCACTTGTCCTTTTGGGTTGTAAAATGCTGATTTTTGGTGGAGGCTTTGAAATGTTTGGTGTGCTGGAGAAGTTGTCAAAAGTGGTGTGCTCCGTAGGTGAGTTTAGTCAACATTGGTGTTCTGGCATTTTTCTATAAATAGGATGCTTAGTTAGAAATGAAAATCACACCAGAATTAAAAAAATTTCTCTCTATAATATTGAGCGTATTTCTTGTAAGTATAAAGATATTTTGAGTGTTGATAGCAGTGCAAGATTTTCGCAACATAATATCCGATATTCCAGTCAAAACTACTCTTCTACTAAGGTAAGGGATATTATTTTTTTGTAAGGGATGTTATTGTGGTAAAGGATGTTATTCTTCTTATAAAGGATATTATTTTTCTCGTAAAGAATGTTATTTCCATTCAATATTTGTAAGAAATATTATTTTCTTCCATACTCTATAGTATGTAAGTAATAATATTTCATTTCAGATTCTTAAATTTGAACTTACTATGATAAGTATTGCTTCTATAATTCCTGAAATGATTAGAAATTTCTTGAGTTTTGCGCTTCATCTAATATTATTTCACTGAAATATTGGTATGAACTTTATTATGAAAGTTTTACCTTTTCATGTCGGGGTACTATTCATTCAAGTACTATTCACGAGTTACTATTCATGAGTTACTATTCACGAGTTATTATTTTTGAGTTACTATTCACGAGTTACTATTTATGAATTACTATTCATTCGAGTACTAATCACGAGTTACTATTCATGTGATACTATTCACGAGTTACTATTCACGATAAAAATTAGTTTATTTTTCTGTCTAAATTATCTTTGATTTATGAATCTTACTCTTGAAATTGGATCAATATTTTTATCATATTGTTCTTACTATGTCTATTCATCATATATAACATTTTTATAATCATGGTGATGGAAGTTCTCTTTGACTTGAGTGTAAAGATGGATAGATTATTGGTATGACCATGACTATGGGTTCTCTTTGGCCAATAGTGCAAAGATGAATTGTTGACTGGTATGATCATGACCATTGATTTTATAATTAAATATCTTTAGCTTAAGTACAAAGGTGAATTGATCAACATGGTTATAAATATTGCTACTATAAATTCTGAAATGATTAGATATTCCTTTGAGACTTGAGTTTCATCTAATATCATTTCACTTGAATTTTTATTTACCCAATTTTTTTTTATTAAATTTTAATCGTTATCTTTGAAATATGAAACTTGAATATCTTTGGCCCGTAGTGCAAAGATGAACAGATGTTTGGCATGATCATGATCATTATTATTGAGTATCTTTGGCCCGTAGTGTAAAGATGGACAAGTGTTTGGCATGATCATGACCATTGATGTTACTGTAAGACCCCAAATTTTATAAAATAAAGTATTTAATTTTTTTATAATTATTATCCTATTCAGTAAATGGTTAAATTGATAAAAGGTTAAAGTTAAGGGTGATATGTGCAAATTTAACAAAGTAAGCAAGTTGTCATAAAATATTCGTTTGGTCGGAGAATATTCTTTTTGTCGGAGAATACTCGTATGACAATGCAGTCATTGGTGAACCCCACAACGGAATGAATGTCGGATATAGAAAGCGACAGAAGTAATTTTTTTATAAAAATAATGATAAAACTATTACCGTTAAACTGTTGAAATACCCGGTGATGAAAGTACAGTAATACGCATTGCTGCATAGTGATACACAGTATTGCACAGTATTTCGAATTATTGATTCTTATGTAAAAAGTCACTCAGTATTCAATAATTGCTACAGTAGTTGCTGCATAGTATCTCATATCCGACATTCATTCCGTTGTGGGGTCCACCAATGACTGCGCCGTCGTACGAATATTCTCCGACAAAAAGAATATTCCTCAACCAAACGAATATTCTCCGACACAACGAATATTTTATAAACACTTGCCTACTTTGTAAACTTTGCACATTTCACCCATAACTTATCACATTTATCAAATCAACACCTTACTATTTCAAAATAATATATTAAGAAAATTAAATCTTATTCATAAAATTTGGGGTCTTATATATAGACCATCGTTCTATTCCCTTATTATCCCCGCTCGACCCAGCTACACTTTTATTACCTAAAAAGAATTATGAAGCAAAAGGGTGTGCACAAATAGCCCAGTAAAGAATATTATGACTAAAGATAATTAAATTATCAATAGTCTTCATCAGTAATGAATCAGATCTTTAGAATCTTAGTCCTCAACAGTGAAAAATCTGATAGAATACAATAGACAACAAGTTTTAGATCAACAACTGCAGCGGAACAGGCAATCCATTAGAAGAGTCAAGTAGAACATAATGTCTACTATCTTCTCCATATTAAAATTTCACCAACAATATTTTGTCCCTGTAACATCAATCAACAATTCCTCTCCACAATCATGTAAATAGTTCATGATCATAATTATGTTGATAAATTCCTCTTCGCACCCAAGACGAAGATAATTTTTATCACCTGTCTTTATCTGAAACACCAAAGATCATGGTTCTACCAAATCATAGTTCTTTTTCATAATCATGCTAATAAATTAATCTTTGCACTCAGGCTAAAAATTTTCATTTGTAACATCAATGGTCATGATTATATTAGTTTATAGTTTAGTCATAATCATGTTTGTCAATTCATCTTTGCACTGCGGGCCAAAGATAATTAACAGTAACATAAAGGTCATAATCATGCCAAACACCTGTCCATCTTTGCACTATGGGCCAAGATATTCATCAATCAACAGTTCATCTTTACACTACGGGCCAAAGATATTCATCAATCAACAGTTCATCTTTGCACCACTGGCCAAAGATATTCATCAATCAACAGTTCATCTTTGCACTACGGGCCAAAGATATTCAAGTTTCATATTTCGAAGATAACGATTAAAATTTAATAAGAAGATTTAGGTAATAAAAAATCCAAGTGAAATGATATTAGATGAAATACAAATCTTAAAGAAATTTCTAATCATTTCAGAATTTATAAAAGCAATACTTATAACCATGTTGATCAATTCACCTTTGCACTTAAGCTAAAGATATTCAATTATAAAATCAATGGTCATAATCATACTAATCAACAATTCATCTTTGCACCACTGGCCGAAGAGAACTCATAGTCATGATCATACCAATAATTTACTCATCTTTACACTCAAGTCAAAGAGAACTTTCATCACCATGATTATAAAATATGATCAAGGATAAGTATTATAGATTGATAATTCAATTTATCCAGAATTCAAAAATATCCAAATTATCGACATGAAGATAAAAACATGGATCCAATCAAAGATAAGAATAAATTCAGTGAGATCAAGGACAAATATTAGAGAATTATAGTTCTATTTATCCAGAATTCAAGAATATCCAAATTATCGATATGAAGATAAAAATATGGATCCAATCAAAGATAATTTGGACAGTAAAAAAAATTGTGAATAGTAACCCGTGAATAGTAACCTGTGAATAGTATCCCATTATGAAAAGATTAAAATTTTCATAAGAAGTTCAGACCAATATTCTAGTGAAATAATATTTAATACGAGTACGAAAGAATATACGAAACTGTAAATGGATTTTCACCCGTAATGCGGTAATCCGCATAGACAGATCATTTTCACGATTTAATAAAATGAATACGAAGGGTTAATCACTATGCATGCGGTAGTCTGCGTAGACAGATTATTCCTACAGATTAATAAGGAATAAAATGAATACGATAGGTTATTCACCAGGCATGCGGTAATCCGCGTAGACAGGTTATTCTCACAGATTAATAAATAATGAATACGAAGGATTATTCACCATGCATGCGGTAATTCGCGTAGACAGGTTATTCCCACAGCTTAATAAGGAATAGAATAACAACCCTTACGAGTATTAAAATAAAATAACATCCTTTACCAATACAAAATAAATAATACCCCTTACGAGAAAAACCATATCCCTTACCTCAGTAGAAGATTAAATACTGAAATAGTAACAGGATACTCTTCTTTTTTCTCTTTTATTCTCTCTCTATAGCTTGATTATAACTTTTCTCTTCAAGAATGGTGAGAAATGAATGAAATTAACTTGCTATTTATAGGCTAGAAAAAAGTTGATTAATTACACTTTAGTACCTCCATCTTTGCCTCAATTTTTAATTTAGTCCCTCAAGTTTATAAATCTTGCACCTCCACCCCTGCAACAACCCACCAACTATTTATTATCCATCAATAAGTGGGTCCCACATGTTAACCACCCATTAATCGCTTATTTATCCGATTAATTCTCTGTTTGGTCAATTTAACATCCGAAAATCAACTATTATCGAAATAAATGTCTATTTCCACTAACATTAATATTTCCAACACAACGAAAATATTTTTATCAACCATTTATCATTATAATTCATAATATTGACAACCAAATCGTTCCCAGGAAAGAGAGGGCTTTCCGATAAAGATTTCTCCTTACTGGCGCGCAATTAAATAACCTAACATCTTTTCTCGACAAAACTTTCTAGACATTGTCTATAAGACCTCAAATTTTATGAATAAGATTTAATTTTCTTAATATATTATTTTGAAATAGTAAGGTGTTGATTTGATAAATGTGATAAGTTATGGGTGAAATGTGCAAAGTTTACAAAGTAAGCAAATGGTTATAAAATATTCGTTGTGTCGGAGAATATTCGTTTGGTCGAGGAATATTCTTTTTGTCGGAGAATATTCGTACGACGGCGCAATCATTGGTGGACTCCACAACGGAATGAATGTCGGATATAGAAAGCGACAGAAATAACCTTTTTATAAAAATAACGGCAAAAATATTACCGTTAGTACTGTTGAAATACCCGGTGGTTAAAATACAGTAATACGCGGTGTTGTACGGTAGCACACGGTATTGCACAGTATTTTGAATTATTGATTCTTACGTAGGAAAACACTTACTCAATTATTGTTACAGTAATTACTGTTCAATATTTTATATTATTGATTCAATAATTGCATAATATTTTATTGGTTCAATATTTGCTACGTTGATATTTTATATCAATAAGTGTTACTTTGCTATTTTATATTATTGATTCAATAATTGTCATTGCACATTATTTCAAATTATCAAATCAATAATTCGTATTATTTGAATAATATTATTAGATAGCATTATTGGCAATATCTAAGGAAGTTTTGTCTAAGAAAGGGGTTTATTAATTGCGCGCCAATAAGGAGAAATCCTTATCGGAAGGCCCCCTCTTTCCTGGGAACGACATGGTTGTCAATATTGTAGTTCTGTAATATTATTTATGAATAATTAATTTTTGATATATATGATAAGGAAATATTTATTCAATGTGGATTTAAACGGAGAAATTTTTAACATGTGACATTTGTTAAAAATTGGTATTTTATCTTGTCCAATAAAATAATTTATTCAAATATATTATTATAATATTATATTATAGTAGTATGATGTGATTATATAATAGTATGATTTTTATAATTTGAATGGTAACATTATTATAGTAAATTCATGGTATAAAAGTTAAACGAGGTGGAAGAGTGAAAATTAAATTTGAACTCTTATGATGCAAACAATGATGTCATCGGAGCGATGAGGTAAGCAATGATGTCATCGGAGCGATGAGGTAAGCAATGATGTCATAGATCGATGATGTAAGCGATGATGTCATAAATTATAACGAAAAGACTATTTTACCCTTACTCTGCCGAGCCTATAAATAGAAGCTCATTTCTTCATTATTTCTCACCAATTCACTAAAGCTATAGAGATAGAAAGTATAGAGAGAATAAGAGAGAAAGAAGAAGAATATTCTGCTATTACGCTAGTACAGTCTCCAAATTTTATGGTAAGGGGTATTATTTATTTTGTATTCATGAAGAGAGTTATTTTCTTTCAATACTCGTAAGGGTTGTTATTCCATTCTTTATTATTTTGTTGGAATAACCTGTCTACGCGGACTACCGTATGCATGGTGAAATCCTGTTGTTATTATATTCTTTATTATTTCTGTGGGAATAACTTGTCTACGCGGATTACCGCATGCCTAGTGAATAACCCTTCGTATTCAGTTGTTTTTAAATTGTGAAAATAATCTGTCTGAGCGGACTACCTCCAGACGGGTGAAAATTCAATTGCAGTTTCGTATATTGTTTCATTTCAGATTCTTAACTCTAAACTTACTACGGTAAGTATTGCTTCTATAATTCCTGAAATGATCAGATATTACTTGAGTTTTGCTCTTCATCTAATATTATTTCACTGGAATATTGGTCTGAACTTTCTTGTGAAATTTTTATCTTTTCATGTCGAGTTACTATTCACAAGTTACTATTCACGGGGTACTATTCAAGGTAAAAAAAAAAATTTCTTCCAAATCATCTTTGATTGGATCCAGGTTTTGATCTTCATTCTTGAACTCTAGATAAATTCTCTAATATTTTTCCTTTATCTCACTGAATCCGTTATTCGTATTATTTTTCATCATCCTCAGTTCTAAATGGTGATATAACTGAATATCTTTGGCCTGTAGTGCAAAGATGAATAATTACGTGATGAATATCTTTGGCCTGTAGTGCAAAGATGAATGATTATCTGATGAATATCTTTGGCCCGTAGTGCAAAGATGGACAGGTGTTGAGATGAACATGACCAACTGATGATACAAATGAAAATCTTTGGCCCTCAGTGCAAAGATGGATATTTGATTCGAGATGTATATTGATTGATGTTACAGGGATAAAATATTGATGATGGACTTTTAAATCAAAGAAGATAGTAGACTTCATTCTCTACTTAACTCTTCTAATGAATTATTATTTTCGCTGCGAATATTGATGTAAAACTTGTTGTCCATAATATTTTACCTGATTTATTGAAGGCTAACGATAATTTATTTTTCATTATATTAGTCATAATATTCTTTACTGGGCTAGTTGAGTTCACCCTTTTCTTCCATTGTTCTCTTCAGGAAATGAGAATATCGCTGGTACTAGTCGGGGAATGGAGTGATGGTCCGAGTTAGAGCTGTAGAAGTCTTCACTATTTTTTTTATTTAAAATAGTATGATAATAAATGTAATGAGGACTTAGTTTGAATGTTAATATTTTTTACATGTCTGTATTGACACTCACAGTTTTGTGGTCGTATTTTGCACGACCGTGTGATATGAAAGATTGTATTTGAATTTTGTTGAGTGTATTTGGCGACTCAAAATGGGTTGAGTATTGAACCTATTTTGGGGGCGTCACAGTTGGTATCAGAGCGTAGGGATATGATCTCTGGCGGAGATCTGTGAATAGAACTAGGAGGGGAGAGACGAGTAAAACCTTCGCTAGTGTGTCCTAACTAAGCTTAATTGTTATTTAATTGGTCGGTTGGAACATAGGGTTAATATGTGAAATGTTAAGTTGTTTGATTAACCCTTGTTTTGTGACAGTATTTGAGAATGATAGCTGAAAATTTAAACAATGGAGTGAATGAGACCGTTGAGGCACCTTTAATCACCAACGAGGAGAACGTACAACAGGAAGACTATATTCCTCCTGTAAACAACCCTACCGAAGAAATGATAAATGACGGGATGTTTAGAAGATTTTTGCAGTTCATGCAAAACCAGACGAGGGAGACTCGTGTTCATAATACTGGTGGAAATAACAACTCGCGGCTTGTCACTGCCAAGCAGTTTAAAGAGTTGGGACCACCAGAGTTTCAGGAAAAGCCAGATCCAATCAAGGCAGAAAATTGGATTAAGCAAATTACCAAGATATTTGATGTCTTGGGATGCACGGAGGAACAGAAGGTTCCATTTGCCACCTTTATGTTCCGTGGAGAAGCAGATTACTGGTGGAAATCTGTGAAGCGTACCCAGCCTGCTGCACTCAAGATGACTTGGGGGGCGTTCCAAAAACTGTTCAATGACAATACTTTCCAAAAAGTATTCGTCACATGAAAGAGGTAGAGTTCATCAGACTAGAACAGAACAACATGACTGTGTCCCAGTACGAGGCTAAATTCGCGGAGTTATCCCGGTTTGCACCTCATTTGGTGGAGAATGAGGAACGTATGACGCGGATGTTTCTGAGAGGTTTGAAACCCGAGATTCGTTAATACCTCATTTCTCATAAATTTTCTCTATATTCGGATATAGTGAACAGGGCCCAGTTATTAGAACGAGATAATGATTATGTTCAACCAAGGGATAACAACGAAGGTCGTAGCGGTGGCAGCAATCATCGAAACAATGACAACCAGCAGGGAGGAAAGTATCATGCCAGAAGCGGTAACCACACCGGTGGTAATCGTGGCTATGATAATAGAAGAAGTGAGTCGGGGGGAGATTTCAAGAAGAGAAGGTATAATAATGAGAACGTGAAAGCATCGACAGCAGCACCAACATCAACTGTTTCTAAGGGAGGAGAACGACCGCCGGTCGTATGCTATAAATGCGGGCAAGAGGGACACATCAGCCCCAACTGCACACAACAATCCAAGTTGTGTTATAACTGTGGAAAGGAAGGGCACATAGCTCGAGTGTGTCCTGTAGCGAAACCAAGTCCAGCAGGGATGATGACTCCAAAGGCTATCCCTGACAAGTCAAAGTCAGTGATTCTTGGAAGAGCTTTTGTCGTGACTGCCCAATAAGCAAGGAACCCGAACGAGTTTATTACGGGTAAGCTGATAATAAACTCTTGCGAAGTTTACACTTTATTAGATATTGGTGCTACCCATTATTTTATTTCACCTGCTTGTGCTCAACGTTTGAACTTGACACCTAAGAAATTAGACTTTGACTTATCTGTTGAAACTCCGTTGGGAGAAACCTTCGTTACATCTACAGTTTACAAATCTTGCTCGATTCAAATTGGTACCCTCACCCTACCTGTTGATCTTATATCGTTGAAAATACTTGCATTTGATGTGATTTTAGGAATTGACTGGTTGACCACTTATCATGCCAAAATTGATTGTTTTCGTAAGGTTGTTAGTTTTCATATTCCTAACCAACCTATTGTGCGAATTCAAACAACCAAACCACTAAAATCAATCAATGTTATTTCAAGTCATAAAGTTATTCGTTTATTGAAAAATGGATGTCAAGCTTTCTTAGCCCATGTCACTGATCTAAACCAGAATATGTCATGTTTGAATGATATTTCTGTTGTTAATGAGTTTCCTGATGTATTTCCCAAAGAACTTTCCGGTCTACCCCCAGAACGTGAAGTTGAATTATTTATTGACCTTGAACCCGGTACAAAACCCATTTCTAAAACCTCATATCGAATGGCTCCTATAGAACTTCAGGAGTTAAAGGTCCAACTACAGGAGTTGTTAGACATCGGTTTTATACGTCTTAGTACATCTCCTTGGGGTGCTCCTGTTTTATTCGTAAAGAAGAAAGACAGGAGTATGCGACTTTGTATTGACTATCGGGAGTTGAACCATGTCACCATCAAGAATAGGTATCCGTTACCTCGTATTGATGACCTGTTCGACCAGTTGCAAGGTGCACAATTCTTTTCAAAGATCGATCTTCGTTCTGGATATCATCAGCTGAAGATTAAAATTGAGGATATTCCGAAGACTGCTTTCAGAACTCGATACGGGCATTATGAATTCTTAGTCATGTCTTTTGGATTGACTAATGCTCCTGCTGCCTTCATGGATATGATGAACCGTGTATTCATAGAATATTTGGATCAGTTCGTGGTTGTCTTTATTGATGACATCCTCATCTATTCCAAAAGCCGTGAAGATCATGAACACCACTTGAAGCTAGTACTTCAAAGGCTTCGTGAAAACAAGCTATATGCCAAGCTGAAGAAATGCGAGTTCTGGCTTGAGGAGGTAGCATTCCTTGGGCATGTGGTATCAAAACGTGGAGTATCTGTTGACCTGGCGAAGATTGAAGCAATACAAAGTTGGGAGCAACCGAAGTCGGTGACCGAAGTACGTAGCTTTCTGGGTTTAGCTGGTTATTATCGGAGATTCGTGGAAGGATTTTCTTGAATCGCTACTCCATTAACTCAGTTGACTTGGAAAGATACAAAATTCGTATGGAACGAGGAATGCGAGAAGAGCTTTCAAGAGCTCCAGAGGAGACTCATTTCGGCACCTATTCTGACGATACCATCTGGTTCGGATGGATTTGTCATTTACAGCGATGCTTCGGGCAAAGGGTTAGGATGTGTTCTCATGCAACATGGGAAAGCCATAGCCTATGCCTCGCGACAACTCAAGGAATATGGGAGGAATTATCCTACTCATGATCTAGAGTTAGCAGCAGTCGTTTTCGCGTTGAAGATCTGGAGACACTACCTATATGGGGAGAAAGTGGAGATCTATACGGATCATAAGAGCCTCAAGTATTTCTTCACCCGGAAGGAACTCAACATGCGGCAATGACATTGGCTTGAGCTGTTGAAAGATTACGATCATACCATCCAATACCATCCTGGAAAAGCGAACGTGGTTGCTGACGCGTTGAGTAGAAGATCATATGCGAAAATGAATGCGATGTTTTCAAGGCCTATTTTGTGTGATTTACAAAATATGGAGATAGAGTTCAAGACTCCGGGGACCCATGCGATGATATCAAGTATACGCGTAGAACCAGCTTTGATTGATAAAGTTAAAGTTACTCAAGCTACAGACCCGGAGCTGATGAATATGAGGAAGAAGGTGCTATTCCAGAAGCAAGGATTGATGAAGAAGGAATACTTCGAGTCAACCCCAGACTTTGTGTTCCTGACGATTCTGATTTGAAGTATAGAATCATGATGGAGGCACACAACACACCGTTTGCAATCCATCCTGGAAGTACCAAAATGTATCGTGATCTTCGACATATATTTTAGTGGAGCAATATGAAGAGAGAGATCGCAGAGTTCATCTCGAGGTGTTTAACGTGTCAACGTGTCAAGGCGGAGCATCAAATACCAAAGGGTCCATTGCAACCACTTGAGATTCCAAAGTGGAGGTGGGAACACATTACCATGGATTTCGTTACGGGTCTTCCCAAGGTTTCTCAAGGCATAGATGTAATTTGGGTTATTGTTGATAGATTAACCAAGTCTACTCATTTCTTGCCTATACGAGAGACTTATTCCCTTGAACGTCTTGCTCGTATGTACGTGAATGAGATTGTGAGATTGCATGGCATGTCAGTATCCATAGTTTCGGATCGTGACCCAAGATTCACTTCACGATTTTGGGTCAGCTTGCAGAAAGCTATGGGCACGGATTTACGATTCAGTTCGGCATATCATCCACAAACGGACGGGCAATCGAAAAGGACTATCCAAACTCTTGAAGATCTATTGAGACTCTGTGTTCTAGACTTCAAAGGGAGTTGGGATAAGTACCTACCATTAGTGGAATTCTCCTACAACAACAGTTATCAGGCAAGTATAGGCATGGCTCCATTCGAGGCGTTGTATGGACGAAAATGTCGTTCTCCAGTATGCTGGGACGAGGTGTGTGAAGTAACATTGTTGGGACCGGAGTTAGTACGTATGACTACGGAAAAGATTCAAATGATCCGGCAACGTATACAAACTGCACAAGATCGACAAAAGAGTTATGCTGATCTTCATCGAAAGGACGTGGAATTTAAAGTTGGGGATCATGTATTGTTATGTGTTGCTCCGTGGAAAGGAGTTACAAGATTCGGGAAGAGAGAAAAGCTCAATCCACGATTCATTGGTCCATTTGAAATCCTTGACCGAGTAGAAAATGTGGCCTATAGACTCGCCTTACCTCCAAACATGTCTCGTGTTCATAACGTTTTTCACATATCTGTGCTTCGTAAATATGTGAAAGATCCAAACCACATTATTGAGTTAGAACCAGACGAGATAACCGAAGATTTAACATACGAGGAGGTACCTGTTAAGATCTTGGATAGGAAGGAACATGTCCTACGCTAAAAGGTTATACCTTAAGTTAAAGTTTTGTGGAGGAACCATGATATCGAGGAAATAACCTGGAAGTTAGAATCGGAAATGAAAACGAGGTATCCTCACCTTTTCGACATACCAGGTACGTACATCAATTTCGAGGACGAAATTTCATAAAGAGGGAAGGTTGTAAGACCCCAAATTTTATGAATAAGATTTAATTTTCTTAATATATTATTTTAAAATAGTAAGGTGTTGATTTGATAAATGTGATAAGTTATGGGTGAAATGTGCAAAGTTTACAAAGTAAGCAAGTGGTTATAAAATATTCGTTGTGTCGGAGAATATTCGTTTGGTCGAGGAATATTCTTTTTGTCGGAGAATATTCGTACGACGGCGCAGTCATTGGTGAACCCCACAACGGAATGAATGTCGGATATAGAAAGCGACAAAAATAACCTTTTTATAAAAATAACGGCAAAAATATTACCGTTAGTACTGTTGAAATACTCGGTGGTTAAAATACAGTAATACGCGGTGTTGCACGGTAGCACACGGTATTGCACAGTATTTTGAATTATTGATTCTTACGTAGGAAGGCACTTACTCAATTATTGTTACAGTAATTACTGTTCAATATTTTATATTATTGATTCAATAATTGCATAATATTTTATTGGTTCAATATTTGCTACGTTGATATTTTATATCAATAAGTGCTACTTTGCTATTTTATATTATTGATTCAATAATTGTCATTGAACATTATTTCAAATTATCAAATCCATAATTCATATTATTTGAATAATATTATTAGATAGCATTATTGGCAATGTCTAAGAAAGTTCTGTCTAGGAAAGGGGTTGATTAATTGCGCGCCAGTAAGGAGAAATCCTTATCGGAAGGCCCCCTCTTTCTTGGGAACGATCTGGTTGTCAATATTGTAGTTCTGTAATATTATTTATGAATAATTAATTTTTGATATATATGATAAAGAAATATTTATTCAATGTGGATTTAAACGGAAATTTTTTTAACATGTGACATTTGTTGAAAATTGGTATTTTATCTTGTACGATAAAATAATTCATTCAAATATATTATTATAATATTACATTAGAGTAGTATGATGTGATTATATAATAGTATGATTTTTATAATTTGAATGGTAACATTATTATAGTAAATTCATGGTATAAAAGTTAAACGATGTGGAAGAGTGAAAATTAAATTTGAACTCTTATGATGCAAACATTGATGTCATCGGAGCGATGAGGTAAGCAATGATGTCATCGGAGCGATGAGGTAAACAATGATTTCATAGATCGATGATATAAGCGATGATGTCATAAATTATGGCGAAAAGACTATTTTACCCTTACTCTGCCGAGCCTATAAATAGAAGCTTATTTCTTCATTATTTCTCACCAATTCACTAAAGCTATAGAGAGAGAAAGTATAGAGAGAATAAGAGAGAAAGAAGAAGAGTATTCTGCTATTACGCTAGTACAGTCTTCAAATTTTAAAGTAATGGGTATTATTTTTTTTGTATTCATGAAGAGAGTTATTTTCTTTCAATACTCGTAAGGGTTGTTATTTCATTTTTTATTATTCTGTTGGAATAACCTGTCTACATGGACTACCGCATGCATGGTAAAATCCTGTTGTTATTCTATTCTTTATTATTCTGTGAGAATAACCTGTCTACGCGGACTACCGTATGCCTGGTGAATAACCAATCGTATTCAGTTGTTATTAAATTGTGGAAATAATCTGTCTGAGCAGACTACTGCCAGACGGGTGAAAATTTAATTGCAGTTTCGTATATTGTTTCATTTCAGATTCTTAACTCTAAACTTACTCCGGTAAGTATTGCTTCTATAATTCCTGAAATGATCAGATATTACTTGAGTTTTGCGCTTTATCTAATATTATTTCACTGGAATATTGGTCTGAACTTTCTTGTGAAATTTTTATCTTTTCATGTTGAGTTACTATTCACGGGATACTATTCAAGGTAAAAAAAATATTTTTTTTTCTTTCAAATCATCTTTGATTGGATCCAGGTTTTGATCTTCATTCTTGAACTCTGGATAAATTCTCTAATATTTGTCCTTTATCTCACTGGATCCGTTTTTCATATTATTTTTCATCATCCTCAGTTCTAAATGGTGATATAACTGAATATCTTTAGCCTGTAGTGCAAAGATGAATAATTATGTGATGAATATCTTTGGCCTGTAGTGCAAAGATGAATGATTATCTGATGAATATCTTTGGCCCGTAGTGCAAAGATGGACAGGTGTTGAGATGAACATGACCAACTGATGATACAAATGAATATCTTTGGTCCGTAGTGCAAAGATGGATATTTGATTCGAGATGTATATTGATTGATGTTACAGGGATAAAATATTGATGATGGACTTTTAAATCAAAGAAGATAGTAGACATCATTCTCTACTTAACTCTTCTAATGAATTATTATTTCCGCTGCGAATATTGATCTAAAACTTGTTGTCCATAATATTTTATCTGATTTATTGAAGGCTAACGATAATTTATTTTTCATTATATTAGTCATAATATTCTTTACTGGGCTAGTTGAGCTCATCCTTTTCTTCTATTGTTCTCTTCAGGAATTGAGAATATCGCGGGTACTAGTCGGAGAATGGAGTGATGGTCCGAGTTAGAGCTGTAGAAGTCCTTACTATTTTTTTTTATTTAAAATAGTGTGAAAATAAATGTAATGAGGACTTAGTTTGAATGTTAATATTTTTTACATGTCTGTATTGACACTCACAGTTGTGTGGTCGTATTTTGCACGACCGTGTGATATGAAAGATTGTATTTGAATTTTGTTGAGTGTATTTGACGACTCAAAATGGATTGAGAATTGAACCTATTTTGGGGGCGTCACACAATAACTGTTGAAGTTTCCCATAAAACAGTATGAGAATAATTGTATTGAGGTTTTAAAATGTGTGTGTCGTATTTTATATGTCATTTAACTGTTGATTTTGGTGACCCGACTTAGGTGAGGTGAACCCGACTTTGGAAGGATGTGTTATTACTATCATACAAGATGTCTAACCACATACAATTTCATGTTATTATAAGACATGGTTGTGCGCATCCACTTGCTGATTATATCTATGAGCACTACTGTAATACCCGTGAATTTTTATATATTATTAAATAAATATATTAATGGAAACGAGAATTTATTTGAATATAAATAATTTTGTGTTATGAGAATGATTAATTCAATTATATAAAATTGAATAATTATAATAATTGAGAAATTATGGAGTTTGCGATAAACTCGTTGGGAGCCTTGTGTGGCACAATGACGTAATATGAGAATGATTATATTAGTTTAAGCAAACAGTTAATCTATATTAATTGTAGAATATTAATTAATTATTGTGGAATATTAACTGTGATTGATTAATAATATGTGATTATTATTATTGCAAGAAATATAATAATAATAATGAGCAACGTGTTTATAAATATAATAAGATTTATATTATAGTGATAATTAATCATATAAGGGTTAATTAAATTTTATGGAGATTAACAATTATATTGATTGAAATATATAAGCTACATGTTTATGCCTATGTGACAATATGTAGGTAAGTATACATTAAAATAGTACATCATGAATATATGATAAACAATTATTGATTAGTAGAATTTAATAATAAAGGATACAGTGTGATGTGATTATATCCGAGAAAATTATACCAGTATGATAAAAATGTACCTGGATTATATGTGTATAAGTCACACTTACTACATTATGTGAATTATAGTATGACGTTTCAATTAAAGACATATGTGCAAAATATATAAATATATATATATGTGTAGATAGCCTAAGTATTTAATACATATGTGTATAATGATTTAAGTGTAGTATAGAAGACTGAGTTTGTTTTGCTGGGAGAGTCACTGTCTCCTTCACGTGAAATACACAAGCTATCCTACTCCCCTATTTTTCCTTAAACTCAGTAACATAGGCTAGCAAATGATGAAGAAGGGTGTGGCTATCATGATGGATTTCAACCACCATTACCAACCCCCTAATAACCTCCCTGCAATTCAAATTTCTGTTAGTTTGAAATGGTAGGCAATAACATTGTCTGGATTATAAGTTCTTCTATAAATATAACTCATCCTCTTCCTAATTCATTTGCTGAGAATTTTGGGCTAAGTAAGTTAAGAGTTATATATATATATATATATATATATATATATATATATATATCAGTGTCCTTGAGTAGCAGCAAGTTCAGATTCTAGCAGAAGGTATATTACAGTTTCTTTGTTATTCATTTTCGTTTTCTGTCAAAAGTTCAAATTCTTGATTATGCCAAATTGGTTCGTAATTAGTTTGTAGAACCCTTATATTATTGTTATATGAACATACATACATGATGAAACCACTATATAGCTTTCTTGACTTTCATTTCCATTTTTGCTCTGCAATTTCTGTAAAACCATCAAATTCATGAAATTGGTTGGAGTTCATGAAATTGGGAATTGATAAATGGCGATTGACTGTTATATAAGCATATATATATATATATATATATATATATGTGTGTGTGTTAGTAAGTTAAAGAAGTCTAATAGCATCTGGGTATGTTGAAATCGACGAAATGGGAAGTTTGGGGACGGTTTTGGCTGCAGCGAACTGAGTCTGCAATGCGGCGCCGCAGCGCCGATGCACAGCGTTAGCTGCGCGCTGCAGCGCCACAACGCGTCAGTACCAGCGTCTCCCATGCCGCAGCGCCAATCCCAGGGCATTATGCCCGCGCCGCAGCGCCACCCGCGCCGCCGCGCCAGATTGTGCCTGTTGTTGTCGCGCCGCAGCACCGGCCTCTGTGTGCAGTTTTCTGCATTCTGCAACAAAACTGTTATGTACTAATTGTTTGATTTTTGTTTAAATAAGCATGGAAGCATGATTAATACATATATATAAACCTAATGAGGTAATGTAAGCATGTTTTAGTATATTAGCATGCATGGTTAACCAAACGACATATAGTTTGGAAACGAACTTAAAGTTTCCTAAACGAACGTTAACATATATGAAGCATGTTAATATTCTGATTTTTCAAGGCATATCGGTATGAGGTAGAGATGCATAAAAGACATATTAACTTATGTATATATGGCTCGTAGTATGACAAGAGCATGTTAGACCTCACTATTGAACATATCTAACAAAAATACAAGTTTTGAAGGTTGATATTGACATGTAAAGACCATGTATACATTCTGACTTTTCGAGCATGTTTATAGGGCCTTGAAATGCATGAAAAGCATGTTAACTTATATATATAGGTTTCATAAGGAAGCATGGACATGATAGACCTTATTAATGAACTAAACTAACAAAGTATAAGCTTTGAACGTAAACTTTGGTATGTTATGACGAGAGTTAGAATCTGATAATTTGGACACATGTGATAGTACTCTTAGACTCATTCATGTGTCATGCATGTATATATACCATGATTAGTTGCCGTGATTAAAGTTTAGCATAAACAAAGCATGTTTTCAAGATAATAACAATGCTAGCTACATATATGCGATACGAGTACTCATGAGCATGCCTAACACAAGTTATATGAAAATCTTATGTGTTTAAAAAGTGAGCATGTTAGACCATATGAGTTCGTGTCCTTGAATGGCTTTAAGTATTAACTTAAGAACCTATACCATGTACGATTGGATTTGAAAAAGTTATACAAGCATGAAATTATCCTTTAAATATGAATACATGCTACGTGATATTATAGAATGTTACTTGAACCCGATTTTGACGGTTAACTTAAGGGGATGCCGTAACTTGCTAAAATGAAATATATTTAGCATTGATTGCGATCTTATAAGATATGAGAATGTGTTTAAACTCTAAAGGAGGAACGTTAAGGATAGAAATTATATTCTATATAACTGTGTAGCTAGGTAAAACCTAGCTTATGTGTTGATAGTATATTCGAAGATAAAATGTGAAGTTTAATTACATGACTAATGAATATCATATATATACGTAACTGTATTACGATAGGAATTCGAAAGTGTTGATTTGCTTTCGTGGATAAACTACGCTAAAGGCAAGTTCTCTTACTTACACTCTTTTAAAGTGCAAGTATCCTAACCGACGCATTTACTTTATGCAAGGAAATCTATGATTGTGCAAGTTTCCTAACTTACACTCTTTTACTGTGCAAGTATTCTATCCTTGTATATTGCGAACTAGTTTTCTACTTAATCGGTTGAATTGAATTAGCATACTTGAACTCTTATTTCATTAAAGCTATTATTCATGTTGAACTTAGTATTGTTCTTGAATATTGTGAAAGTGTCTATGTCATTTGATTCGGATAGACTTATATTATTGGAAAGCAACCCAAACTAATTGATTGGTGCGGGATCTTGTATTTGACTGAGAAGAACAACCTTCTTTAAAGGGAATATATAATTGTCGGAGGACCGACGTGCACACTTGAGTATGATTGATTGTTATGAATAACGAGGGTACTTTAGGCTGATCACCTGCTGTATCTGTTTTTGTTGGATTTTAAGTTTATTACTGTCAATTCTAGTAGAAGTTCATAGTCCTTAGTGACTGCTCAGTATTCAATTATTTAAAATCTTGAATTGACGTATTATTGAATCATATTGATATTATTCTGTCCTTAGCGACTGTTATTGAGAACTGTTGATATTCTTGTTATCCTTGAACTATCAAACCTTGTTATACCTTTTCGAGAATTGGGAATCTTATTACTCACCCTTATTATATATTACTTGCTGGGCAATTTGTGCTCATTCTTGCTTTTCCTAAAACATTTCAGTTAAGGCAGAGCATGGCGAACCTTCGGGCGTTGATAAAGGCAAGGGCAAGGCTACCAATTAGCTTGTCTCTTATATGTTTTAAATATTTTAATGTTGTATTAAGATGATGTAGTAAGACTGGTTTTGATTATGTTTAAGCTTAAGTTAGGTTATGTAATAAGTCGTTAATTGATATTATTATGTAATCTATTAAGTACTGTAGGTTGCGAGACTTGGGGGAATAATTATAATAAATCATTGTAAATTATTCTAGAATAGATTTTCCGCTGTGATCGTGTGATATTTAGTTATTATTATCGTAATGTATTACCATGAGCACGTGATGAACCGAATTCGAGAGACCAAGTGGCGGTCCTGGAATTTGGGGGCGTCACAGGTTGGTATCAGAGCTGTAGTTATAAACCTTGGGAACGAGTGTCCTTAGACTATAACTTAGGCCAACTTAGAAGTTAGGAAGGAGATAAAACTCATTTAGAGTTTTCCTTGAGAGGCTTAGTCTGTTATGAAATGTAACTTCATTCTATACAATGAACTTATGTTTTATTTAACATTCTAATGGATTTGCTGTTTGTTTGTCTTGTGTTTGTGATTGTAGGATGACAGACACAGGTGTACCTAGTAGAGTGACAGAGGAGGAGCCCAGGGATATACATGTAGTATACGAGGCACCTATAGAGGCTGTGCCAGTACAGGCAGTTGTACCGTTCGAGTCTGATCCAGTGGAGGAGATTGAGATAGAGTCTGATCCAGAGGAGGAGCCGATGGAGGATGAGCCAGTAGAGGACTCGGATGAGGCTACTATAGAGGAGCAGATGTTAGGAGAGTACGAGGAGCGGATCCTAGAGTTAGACTGCAGGGTCCAGGAGCTGGAGGCAGAGGCCCAAGAGAGAGAGTCCGAGTTTCAGAAGCTGAGGGACGAGGACCACCAGAGGAAGCTGGCTATGCAAGAGTTAGAGGTGGAGATTGCCTACCGTAGGGAGGCAGGGATCCAGATGGGGACTCTGTTTCACAGGTCAGTGGCTAGGAATGTAGATTTGGCAGAGAAGCTAGAAGAGGTTGAGCAGAGGGAACTGAGTGAGAAGATTGAGAAAGAGGCACTCCGTACTCAGCTAGAGTTGGAGGTGATGGATAGGTTACACTTCGAGGAGAAGTGGGAAGCGTCCAATGAGAGAGCTGACGACCTTGAGGATGAGGTCAGGTGCAAGAAGAGAAAGATGAACAAGATGGGGTATGTGTTCCGTTCAGCTTTTGAAAGGGTGATTGATGGTGTGTACCACTACCTGACAGAACAGGGACAGACTCTACATACCTTGAGCTGAGAGCTGGTTGTGTATATAGCACAGTTGGAGTACAAGAGCGCAGTGGAGCGCGGGATGATGTGATGAGATTTCCTTAGTCAGTCTAGTGGTAGTACTAGTTGTGTCTTTATGTATTGTATATACTATGTTGTAATCCCAATCTTTTGTGTAAGATGTGGGATAATGATGTGAACCCCGTGTTAGCTTTTGTTAGAGGGGTAGTATGGTAGTAGGTTGGTATATTCCCTGTCTTTTGTGATATTAGGGGATATATGTGATAACATTTATAGCAGTATGCTAGGAAAATCATGTAATGAAACGACTTGGCATATGAATATAAATGAAGTTTATTTCAGAAATGTGTTATAGATTTATTCTTTTAAGTATTAGAAGAAATACTTAAGTAATATACTTGAATAATATTAAAATGGAAACTTGTGATGCAGATAATGCCACCTAGACGTAGATTGACTGCACCCGAAGAATCTGTTAACAACGAGAGGGAACAAGTAGACCCGATCCAGAAACTGGTAGACTTGTTAGGAGAAGCCTTAAGGGGAAGGAACAATGAACCCGTTCGCCCGAACCCTCAGACTGTGCCAGTAACAACCTTTAAAGACTTTAAGAGTGTAGGACCCCCAGAGTTCGAGGGAACTACCGACCCAATCGTCGCACAAACGTGGATCAAAGAGATTGAAAAAGCTTTCACTATAGCTAGCGTAGGCGAAGATCAGAAGACGGTGTTTGCCACGTACATGATGAGGGGAGAAGCGAACTACTGGTGGGAAGCTAATCAACAAAGAGCTGGAGAAGGGATAATAGCTTGGGACAAGTTTAAGACGCTGTTCTTCGAGAATTACTTCCCGAAGAGTATGAAGAATCGGATGGAGGTGAAATTCCTAGAGTTAAAACAAGGTGAGATGACGATGGCGCAATACGCGGCTAGGTTTAACGAACTAGCACGATTTGCGGAGCACCAAGTTGGTGATGAAGAGAGAAAGGCTAGACGTTTCGAACAAGGGTTGAAGCCATGGCTGTTTAATAAGGTATCAGTTCTTTAAATTGATTCCTTTGCAACACTACTAGAGAAGGCAATCATTGCGGAAGGTGGCAATGAGGCCTTAAGTCTGTATAACAAAGAAAAGAAAGGAAAGAATGCTGGAGGAGAGAATCGTACGGGAGGAAGCAGTAGCGGAGGAAGCAACTTGGGAAAGAGAAAGTGGGAGAATAACAACAACAACAAAAACAACAATAATCAATCAGGAAATTTTCGTGGAGGTTTCAAGAAGAGGGCTGAAGGATGCCCGAAGTGTGGGAAGAATCATCAGGGCGAGTGCTGGAAGGGACGTGGCACTTGCTACAACTGCGGACAGGAAGGGCACATCTCGCCCAACTGTCCGAAACCAAAGAAGATACAAGGATGCTTTGCGTGTGGCTCGACGGAGCACCGAATTAAGGACTTCCCAAAGAAGGGAAGTGGCGGGGGTAGTAATCAGCAAGGAGGCAACAAGATGATGATCGGTGGACCGGCACAATCCAACCGCCCAACCGCCAGAACCTTTAACATGACCGACCAAGACGCCGTGGCTGCGAAGGACGTGGTGTCAGGTATAATCCCAATCAATGATATAAATGCTTATGTATTATTTGATTCGGGTTGCACCTGTTCTTTTGTATCTGAAGAATTTTCTAGTAGACTTAGTACACCCCGAGAACGATTAGAAAATCCTTTGATCATAGAAGTTGCTAATAAGGAAGTGATCCCTGTAGAATACATTTATCGAGATTGTCACGCAAACATTAGAGAACATGAACTGAGCGTAGACTTGATTCCTATTAGATTGGGAGAATTTGACGTAATACTGGGAATGGATTGGTTGTATAACCATGCTGCGATAATTGACTGTCAGAACAAATGTGTGAACCTTCAGAATCCGAGTAAGTCTAAGGTAGTGTTTTATGGTAGCTCATCGCTTAAGCAATCGTGTTGCGTTACGATGATGCAGGCCAAGAAATTGTTAAGGAAAGGATGCGTAGGATATTTAGCTTACATCGTTGATACTCAGAAAAAGAGAGTAGAAATTAAGGATATATCCGTAGTGAATGAATTCCAAGATGTATTTCCAGACGATCTACCTGGTCTTCCGCCAGACAGGGAAATCGAATTCATAATAGACTTAGCACCGGGAACGGCACCGATTTCGAAAGCTCCATATCGTATGGCGCCAGTAGAAATGAAGGAATTGATGATACAATTGCAAGAGTTGTTGGATAAGGGTTACATTCGACCGAGTGTTTCTCCTTGGGGAGCACCAGTACTATTCGTTAAAAAGAAGGACGGATCGGTGAGGCTCTGTATCGATTATCGAGAATTAAACAGAGTAACGATCAAGAACCGATATCCGCTACCGAGGATAGACGACTTGTTTGATCAACTGAAGGGAGCAAAGTGTTTCTCAAAGATCGACCTACGAACAGGATATCATCAACTGAAAGTGAGGGATGAGGACATACCAAAGACTGCGTTTCGAACCCGTTATGGACACTACGAGTTTTTGGTAATGTCATTTGGATTGACTAATGCTCCGGCAGCATTTATGGACTTGATGAACCGAGTTTTTAAGCCATACTTGGATAAATTTGTAGTGGTTTTTATCGACGACATTTTGATCTACTCGAAGATAGAGGAAGAACACGTCGAACATCTAAAGATTATTTTGGAGGCACTAAGGAAGGAGAAGATGTATGCAAAATTTTCTAAGTGCGAATTTTGGATGGAGAAGGTTCAATTCTTAGGCCACGTGGTGGATAAGAATGGAATCTCTGTAGACCCTGCGAAGATTGAAGCAGTAAGTAATTGGGAACAACCGAAAACACCGACGGAGGTGAGAAGCTTTTTAGGGTTAGCTGGGTACTATCGGAGATTTATCCAATATTTTTCTAAGATAGCAACCCCGTTGACCAATTTGACTAGAAAGACGGTGAAATTTGTATGGACCGACAAATGTGAAGAGAGTTTTCGGGAGTTGAAGAAGAGATTGAGCGAAGCACCTGTATTATCATTACCAGATGATGCGGGAAATTTTGTGGTGTATAATGATGCATCGCACAAGGGACTTGGCTGTGTGCTTATGCAGCACGGCAAGGTCATTGCATATGCATCACGACAATTAAAGGATTACGAAAAACGATACCCTACTCACGACTTAGAGTTAGCGGCAGTAGTTTTTGCGTTAAAGATATGGAGGCATTATTTGTACGGAGAAAAATGTGAGATATACACGGACCATAAAAGTCTGAAGTATATCTTCACACAGAAGGAGTTGAACATGCGGCAGAGGAGATGGTTAGAATTAATCAAAGACTATGATTGCGATATTCTTTATCACCCGGGAAAGGCGAATGTGGTTGCCGACGCTCTGAGCAGGAAAGGAAGGGAGAAGTTGTTTAATTTGACGACTCAGGAAGAATTGATAAGAGAGATGGAGAAATTGGAAATAGAAGTGAAAGAACCAAAGAAGCCTGGAGAGAAGTTGTTTGTAGTGGGAGCTCATCCGACATTGTTGGATAGAGTAAAGGAAGCCCAGGAAAAGGATGAAGAGTGTGAGAAAATTCGAAAGAGGATCACGGGAAATGAGGAAGAAAAATTTCAAATGGATAAAGACGGTATTTTGAGATTTGAAGGAAGAGTGTGGGTACCAGCGGTAACCGAGTTGAGGGAAGAGATTTTGCACGAGGCACACAATACGACATATTCCGTTCATCCGGGAGGCACAAAGATGTACCGAGATCTAAGGCAACATTTTTGGTGGCCCAATTTAAAACGGGAAGTCGCAGAGTGCGTCAGTAGATGTTTGACTTGCCAACGCGTTAAAGCAGAACATCAGCGGCCGAGTGATTTACTACAACCGTTGGAAATACCAGAGTGGAAATGGGAGCATATTACGATGGACTTCGTGGTAGGACTTCCAGCTACGCAGAAAGGTTATGATGCCATTTGGGTTATCGTGGATCGACTAACCAAGACCGCACATTTTCTACCAATCAAGATCCGCTACAGTTTGAACCAATTAGCGAGTCTGTATGTAAAAAAAGATTGTTTCACGACATGGAGTGCCGGTATCAATTGTCTCTGATCGAGATCCGCGCTTCACGTCCAATTTTTGGAAGAGTTTACAAGAAATAATGGGAACGCAGTTGAGGTTAAGTACAGCTTACCATCCTCAGACAGACGGACACAGTGAGCGAACAATACAAACGCTGGAGGACATGCTTAGGACTTGCGTGATGGATTTTAAAGGAAATTGGGACGACCACCTACCCTTAGTAGAATTCGCATATAATAATAGCTACCATGCGAGTATCGGCATGCCACCGTACGAAGCTCTTTACGGAAGAAAGTGCAGAACGCCATTATGTTGGGACGAAGTCGGAGAACGACGAATACTCGGACCAGAGCTAGTACAACAAACCGCAGACGTGGTGACAGTGATAAGAGCAAGATTAGTAGCAGCTCAAGATCGCCAGAAGAAATACGCAGATTTGCATCGGCAGGACCGAGACTTCAAAGTCGGCAGTTTTGTATTCTTGAAAGTATCTCCATGGAAAGGAAAGATCCGTTTCGGCAAGAAAGGAAAATTGAGTCCAAGATTTATAGGACCGTTCGAAATACTGAAGCGAGTGGGCGAAGTGGCATACAAAGTTGCGTTACCACCCGAGTTGGAGCACATCCACAATGTGTTCCACATTTCCGTGTTGCGACCGTACAAGGCCGACTACAAGCACGTGATTTCTTACGAGCCCATTCAAGTGGAGAAGAACTTGGCGTATGAAGAAATTCCTGTCCAGATATTAGATAGGAAAGAGCAAACTTTGAGAAATAAAATTATTTCGTCTGTAAAAGTACTTTGGCGTAACCACGATGTCGAGGAGGCAACGTGGGAGTTAGAAGATAGGATGATGAAGGACTATCCCCATCTATTCGTGTAACCTTGTAGCAATTCCGGGACGGAATTTTTATAAGGGGGAGAGGATGTAATACCCGAGAATTTTCATATATTATTAAATAAATATATTAATGGAAACGAGAATTTATTTGAATATAAATAATTTTGTGTTATGAGAATGATTAATTCAATTATATAAAATTGAATAATTATAATAATTGAGAAATTATGGAGTTTGCGATAAACTCGTTGGGAGCCTTGTGTGGCACAGTGACGTAATATGAGAATGATTATATTAGTTTAAGCAAACAGTTAATCTATATTAATTGTAGAATATTAATTAATTATTGTGGAATATTAACTGTGATTGATTAATAATATGTGATTATTATTATTGCAAGAAATATAATAATAATAATGAGCAACGTGTTTATAAATATAATAAGATTTATATTAAAGTGATAATTAATCATATAAGGGTTAATTAAATTTTATGGAGATTAACAATTATATTGATTGAAATATATAAGCTACATGTTTATGCCTATGTGACAATATGTAGGTAAGTATACATTAAAATAGTACATCATGAATATATGATAAACAATTATTGATTAGTAGAATTTAATAATAAAGGATACAGTGTGATGTGATTATATCCGAGAAAATTATACCAGTATGATAAAAATGTACCTGGATTATATGTGTATAAGTCACACTTACTACATTATGTGAATTATAGTGTGACGTTTCAATTAAAGACATATGTGCAAAATATATAAATATATATATGTGTAGATAGCCTAAGTATTTAATACATATGTGTATAATGATTTAAGTGTAGTATAGAAGACTGAGTTTGTTTTGCTGGGAGAGTCACTGTCTCCTTCACGTGAAATACACAAGCTATCCTACTCCCCTATTCTTCCTTAAACTCAGTAACATAGGCTAGCAAATGATGAAGAAGGGTGTGGCTATCATGATGGATTTCAACCACCATTACCAACCCCCTAATAACCTCCCTGCAATTCAAATTTCTGTTAGTTTGAAATGGTAGGCAATAACATTGTCTGGATTATATGTTCTTCTATAAATATAACCCATCCTCTTCCTAATTCATTTGCTGAGAATTTTGGGCTAAGTAAGTTAAGAGTTATATATATATATATATATATATCAGTGTCCTTGAGTAGCAGCAAGTTCAGATTCTAGCAGAAGGTATATTACAGTTTCTTTGTTATTCATTTTCGTTTTCTGTCAAAAGTTCAAATTCTTGATTATGACAAATTGGTTCGTAATTGGTTTGTAGAACCCTTATATTGTTGTTATATGAACATACATATATGATGAAACCACTATATAGCTTTCTTGACTTTCATTTCCATTTTTGCTCTGCAATTTCTGTAAAACCATCAAATTCATGAAATTGGTTGGAGTTCATGAAATTGGGAATTGATAAATGGCGATTGACTGTTATATAAGCATATATATATATATATATATATATATGTGTGTGTGTGTTAGTAAGTTAAAGAAGTCTAATAGCATCTGGGTATGTTGAAATCGACGAAATGGGAAGTTTGGGGACGGTTTTGGCTGCAGCGAACTGAGTCTGCAATGCGGCGCCGCAGCGCCGATGCACAGCGTTAGCTGCGCGCTGCAGCGCCACAACGCGTCAGTACCAGCGTCTCCCACGCCGCAGCGCCAATCCCAGGGCATTATGCCCGCGCCGCAGCGCCACCCGCGCCGCCGCGCCAGATTGTGCCTGTTGTTGTCGCGCCGCAGCGCCGGCCTCTGTGTGCAGTTTTCTGCATTCTGCAACAAAACTGTTATGTACTAATTATTTGATTTTTGTTTAAATAAGCATGGAAGCATGATTAATACATATATATAAACCTAATGAGGTAATGTAAGCATGTTTTAGTATATTAGCATGCATGGTTAACCAAACGACGTATAGTTTGGAAACGAACTTAAAGTTTCCTAAACGAACGTTAACATATATGAAGCATGTTAATATTCTGATTTTTCAAGGCATGTCGGTATGAGGTAGAGATGCATAAAAGACATATTAACTTATGTATATATGGCTCGTAGTATGACAAGAGCATGTTAGACCTCACTATTGAACATATCTAACAAAAATACAAGTTTTGAAGGTTGATATTGACATGTAAAGACCATGTATACATTCTGACTTTTCGAGCATGTTTATAGGGCCTTGAAATGCATGAAAAGCATGTTAACTTATATATATAGGTTTCATAAGGAAGCATGGACATGATAGACCTTATTAATGAACTAAACTAACAAAGTATAAGCTTTAAACGTAAACTTTGGTATGTTATGACGAGAGTTAGAATCTGATAATTTGGACACATGTGATAGTACTCTTAGACTCATTCATGTGTCATGCATGTATATATACCATGATTAGTTGCCGTGATTAAAGTTTAGCATAAACGAAGCATGTTTTCAAGATAATAACAATGCTAGCTATATATATGCGATACGAGTACTCATGAGCATGCCTAACACAAGTTATATGAAAATCTTATGTGTTTAAAAAGCGAGCATGTTAGACCATATGAGTTCGTGTCCTTGAATGACTTTAAGTATTAACTTAAGAACCTATACCATGTACGATTGGTTTTGAAAAAGTTATACAAGCATGAAAGTATCCTTTAAATATGAATACATGCTACGTGATATTATAGAATATTACTTGAACCCGATTTTGACGGTTAACTTAAGGGGATGCCGTAACTTGCTAAAATGAAATATATTTAGCATTGATTGCGATCTTATAAGATATGAGAATGTGTTTAAACTCTAAAGGAGGAACGTTAAGGATAGAAATTATATTCTATATAACTGTGTAGCTAGGTAAAACCTAGCTTATGTGTTGATCGTATATTCGAAGATAAAATGTGAAGTTTAATTACATGACTAATGAATATCATATATATACGTAACTGTATTACGATAGGAATTCGAAAGTATTGATTTGCTTTCGTGGATAAACTACGCTAAAGGCAAGTTCTCTTACTTACACTCTTTTAAAGTGCAAGTATCCTAACCGACGCATTTACTTTATGCAAGGAAATCTATGATTGTGCAAGTTTCCTAACTTACACTCTTTTACTGTGCAAGTATTCTATCCTTGTATATTGCGAACTAGTTTTCTACTTAATCGGTTGAATTGAATTAGCATACATGTTGAACTTAGTATTGTTCTTGAATATTGTGAAAGCGTCTATGTCATTTGATTCGGATAGACTTATATTATTGGAAAGCAACCCAAACTAATTGATTGGTGATCTTGTATTTGACTGAGAAGAACAACCTTCTTTGAAGGGAATATATAATTGTCGGAGGACCGACGTGCACACTTGAGTATGATTGATTGTTATGAATAACGAGGGTACTTTAGGCTGATCACCTGCTGTATCTGTTTTTGTTGGATTTTCAGTTTATTACTGTCAATTCTAGTAGAAGTTCATAGTCCTTAGTGACTGCTCAGTATTCAATTATTTAAAATCTTGAATTGACGTATTATTGAATCATATTGATATTATTCTGTCCTTAGCGACTGTTATTGAGAACTGTTGATATTCTTGTTATCCTTGAACTATCAAACCTTGTTATACCTTTTCGAGAATTGGGAATCTTATTACTCACCCTTATTATATATTACTTGCTGGGCAATTTGTGCTCATTCTTGCTTTCCCTAAAATATTTCAGTTAAGGCAGAGCATGGCGAACCTTCGGGCGTTGATAAGGGCAAGGGCAAGGCTACCAATTAGCTTGTCTCTTATATGTTTTAAATATTTTAATGTTGTATTAAGATGATGTAGTAAGACTGGTTTTGATTATGTTTAAGCTGAAGTTAGGTTATGTAATAAGTCGTTAATTGATATTATTATGTAATCTATTAAGTACTGTAGGTTGCGAGACTTGGGGGAATAATTATAATAAATTATTGTAAATTATTCTAGAATAGATTTTCCGCTGTGATCATGTGATATTTAGTTATTATTATCGTAATGTATTACCATGAGCACGTGATGAACCGAATTCGAGAGACTAAGTGGCGGTCCTGGAATTTGGGGGCGTCACAACTACCTATATAATCTTGGAGTATGGTTGAAATATAATCCTTAGTTTGAGAAAACTGAGATAATTATATGGCAAGAGAATACCCACCATTGGAATGAGCTTGATAATAATCTTCTCGTTCTTCTTTGGCGTCTATTGGGTTAACCAAGGGTAATTCTCAAGTCCTATGATATCTATTATAACTTAGAAGCATGGCCTCGAATGTACGAAGGTTTTCTTGAGCACTTTTCAAACATTTTAATTTCTAAAACAGTTATTGACTGTACTTTTATGTAACGTATCATTTATAAGGAGTGTGAGTATTGTTATTCACAGTTTATGTGTGGTCGTATTGTGTACGACAATTAGATATAAAAAATTTGTATTTGAATTCTGTACCATGTATTTCTTGGCGACTCAGAATAGGTGGATTGTATATTGAACCTATTTTGGGGGCGTCACAATGACTAGTTTGCAACATATTTTTTAGTATAGTAATGTCTTTGTAAAAAAAAAAGATTCATTAACCAAAATAAAAAGCGATCCCTAATATAGTAACAAAAATATCAATTAACCCTACACGTAATATGGATCCACCTGCCACGTATTCGAGTACCCCGCATGACGGTTGTTCAACGTTAGTCTATTTAACACTTGCGTCAATTTTTTGGGTGAAATGTTAAGTAATGACTAGTATATAATATTTTTTGAGTATAATATTGTCTTTGTAATCAAAAAAAAGATTCAGTAACCTGAATGAAAATCAACCCCAAGTACAGTAATTTAAACATCAATTAACCCATGCGGCACATGATAATGCTATAGAAATCAAAAAAGGGAAAAAATAGAAAAGGAAATGTTAAGAACTTCCGTTAATTTGTTGGATAAAATGTTAAGTAATAATTAATTTGTAACTTTTTTTTGAGTATTATAGTATTTTTATAACAAAAAAAGAATCAGTAATTAAAATAAAAATTGACTCATAGTACAATAACCAAAATATCAATTAACCTTCTATGTAACATGGTCTCACCTGCCACATATTCAATTATCTCACATGACAACTGTTAAATGTTAGTCTATTAAACACTTCCGTCAACTTTTTAGACGAAATTTTAAGTAATGACTAGTTTGTAATATTTTTTAAATAGTAATGTCTTTATAATAAAAAAAAAACAATAATCAAAATGAAAATCAGCCCTTAATACAATAATCAAAACATCAAACTCTATATTGATCAACAAATTATTCTATAAATATTTTACAAACTGCTGATGTGACATACTCCACCTCAGTATATTGATCAACAAATTGCTTCAATGTATTCTTCGGCTCCACGTAAAAAATTGAGGTGGAGTATATCACATCAGCAGTTTGTAAAATATTTGTAGAATAGTTTGTGTCTGTAGCATTATTCTTTATATAAAATTATTACATAGAGAATTAATATTTTCACAAGTAAATTTGATAATTTCACAATATCCTATCTCATATGAGGTGAATCCTATTTATTATTTATATAAAAAAATATATAAAATTATCAAATTTATTTATAAAAATATCAATTCTCATTATATATTGTGTTTGCGATATGATACGTCTTCCATTACCGAGTTTTGCCCCTAGCAATCATAATGTTACCATCAAACATCATTTAAAAACTCACGAAATCAACTTGATTTGTCCCATTCCAATTCAAAGGCGGGTCCCTGTTCTTCATTTATTTCCCACATCTCTTATCATATAAAATGTGAAGCAATAAACTCAACCTTTATGATCTTCCTTTTGTGGGGCTTTTGTTTGTATTCTTGGAAACATTAAATCTCCACCTTCCTTTAAAACAAAGAAAAAGTTGCCACGACTGCGAGCTTTTAAACTTTTTAAGTACCCCGGATCAAATTAAATCTTGGGTCCCAATTCTCTACTCGTTCGCCACGTGGCTCAATGTTTGTAATTGGCCAATCAATAAGTAACTGACGAGTGATGATAATACCCACTTCTGCCTAGAAACGGCAAAGTGGACTACGCACTAGTATAGGCCTGCACCACTGGATTAGCATAGCATATTCTAGGAGCAATCCTACTATCACGTCATTTGAATCACATAAAATTTACATATACATATATATTTACGAACCCTGCATGTCATGCGGAACTCACAATATATATATATATATATGTATATGTGAGTATTATGTGACCCAAAATTATGTGATAATAGTTTTATTTATATTCTCATGAGTGATTAAGTTAACTTTGATTAATTGATCAATACAGTATCAACACGCAAATTGGGTGATAATTTTTCTCTGTGTGTCAATACTATATTGATCAATTGATCAACTTACTACTACTATAAAATTAACTTCATAAAAATTAGATCCCATATTCTCCCTCTCCTCTCTCTCTCTCTCTCTCTCTCTCTCTCTCTCTCTCTCTCTCTCGTTATTTATTTCCTTTCTTTTTGCCCCTTTTCCATTTCTATGAGATAATATTAGTAAAAAATCTAAACAATACAAAGATACATAATAAAAATGTTTAGAAACTGTAATATTTAATTAAATTCATTTAGGAAGAATCTCACTTTAATATTATGTCAATTGTATTTGAGGCACAAAAATTAAGAGTCACTTAATGTTATCCTCAAAGTAAAAAGTAAAAAAGACATTACGGGCAGACTAATTACCCACAAAGTAAAAAGTAAATAAGACATTATGGGCAGATTATGTCAAAAGTAAAAAAGTATTATTGCAGCCCTTTGAGCAGACTACATATATATACATAGCTGACACACACAGACTGCTCTATTCTCACATGCCTATTCTGCAACTACGTATACGGAACAAACAACGCCAAAAAGACATTTATACCCGCTACACTCTCATTTTTTGATTCTGTCAATTTTACCGATAAAAATCAAAATCAATTTAACATTTTGATCCGGTTTAAATGAAAAAAAAATTATTTTTTGTCAAAATTCGATTTAATTGAACCGGTAGTTCAACCGATAAAATATATTATTGATTTAATGATCTGATTTTTGTTGTAAGAAATTTTTTTAATATTAAAATTAATCACTTTTAATAATATTATAACTTAATTTTAATATGTTTTAATTCATAAAAAATAAAATTTTTAAAAAAATTATTAATTATTAATAATATATATTTTTATATAATAGTATTATCATTGGGTCTCATGACCTATTTATCCGATACTTTTTCCGGTCTGGGTAAGAGAACCTTGCTGTGCGCTAATAAAAGCCTGCTTCTTTTTCTTCTCCATTCTGAACAACTTATGTGTGTCTCTCTCTGTTACACAAAAGCTCATTTTCTCTCTCCACGTTTTTCTTTAGAAAACTCGTCTTCGAAAAGCTTTTCCTATTCTGGCTCTTCCAACCATGGAATCTTTCAGCCTTCTCAAGTATTGGAAAGGTGGCGGTGGGGGTGGTAGTGGAGCCGGCATACCATTCGCCGGAGACCCCGTTGCTAGTGTACAAACCACTACTACTACCGTCAGTGATCAGCCGTCGGAGTCCGACGAAGGATCGTTTTTTGACTTGGAATTCACAGTTCCTGACGAGAACAACGGCAATGTCGAGGGTGAAATTGACGACATTATTTGTGTAGATGAAAATGAGGAAAAAAAGGATGAGAGTACAGAGTCTGATGATGATCAATCCGATGGTGAGAATGATACAGAGGTGAAATTCACGTTTTCATCTGCTTCTAGCGGCGATGGCGTTGATCCGAAAGTTTCTCTTTCTCCCTCCGATGATCTGTTCTTCAAGGGTCGGCTTGTTCCTCTATCCGAACCTAATTCCAAGCCTGGTTCTCTCTTAAAATCTGCCACAAAATCCACCAAATTTCGCGTTCTGATGTTGAAATTGAAGAAATCAACAAAATCAAATGTATCTGAAAAGGTAAAACCCGACGAATCTGCTCCAGAAAACCCAAAACAACATACAGAAAAAGAAAAGGAGAAAAAAAAGCAGAGCAAATTACAGGGGAAGTTTTTCTCTGTAAAATTCAAAGTTGAAGTAGTGCCGATTATGTCTTTGTTTACAAAAGATAATAGCTCGAAAATTGTAAATAACAAAACACAGAAGAAAAACAACGACAAATTAGGTCAAGATGAGAGGGGATTTTCAACAGAGGCGTTACAGAAGTACTTGAAGAAGGTAAAGCCTCTTTATGTTCGCGTCTCAAAGCGATACGGAGAGAGGCTAGGGTTTCCAGGACATTTGAGCTTATCAGGAGTTACAAAATCGCCTCCAGCGGCGAATAGTAAGGTAGAAGCACCGAAGGTTAGCGAAGCGCCACGGCGGCGTAATGTGAGGACTCATAAGCAGGTAAGTTTACCTGCTAGGCTGCGTGTAGTGCGTAAGCATTTAGGAAAGAGCAAATCGGCGTCGTCGGCGGTGGCGGCGTCACCGCCGGGGCCGGTGGTCTCAAAACGTAGCGATGATTCGTTGCTGCAACAACAGGATGGGATTCAAAGCGCTATTATGCATTGCAAGAGATCTTTCAAAGCCTGTAGAGGTACATTAATTATTTGTTTAATTACCTGAACTAATCTCAATTTTTGATCTTGATTTTTCAATAACCAGATTGATCATTTGAATTTATGCTTTTGTGAATAACAGATTCAGAGTCATCAGGTTTATCGCGGTCAGTGAGTGGTCAATTACAAGAAAAATTCGTAAATTTATCAACAGCTGATTCTTCGATTTCAGAGGATAAATCAAAAGGAGAGTTGAATTTGAAGGCCTAGCGTTCATGAGGTGGATCTTTGAATGTTTGAATGGAAAAGTCACAATGTTGGGTGTTTTTGATTAAACAAAAGAAATGACTAGAAAATGAGTTATCAATCATGACTGGTGATTTGTTTTCTTTCAAAACATTACTACCTCCGTCCCGTCCCATAATAAGTGTTTTTTTAGTTTAAATTATATATATCAATACACAAGTTAAAATGATAAAAATACCTTTAATATATTTTCTTTATTTTGTTTGAGATTTTTTTATTGTCTTTTGGTCTCTCTTTCTCTTTCTTCAACCTTTCAACTTCTCAATAAATATGCAATAAATACTATTGGTTGCATAGGGGCACATATGAAAAATATTATAAACATTGTATTGAAATTTTAACACATTACTTATTTTGAAAAAAAATATTAAGCCTAAAAAAATATTTATTGTCAAAGAGAGATGGTATATTAAAATAGTAGTGAGAGAAATATAGGGAGAGAGAAATGGTAGCACTGGTCTTTCTCTGAAAATGAAAGATGAATTATATAGATTTGTTCATTTCTCGAGTGATATTCTTCTCCATAGTTAGCATTATTAATTGGAATTTCTTAACATGTGTTCTAAAAAAAATATGATAAGCACACGGTTTAAAAAAATATTTTTTTAAATTGTATATATATTTCTTTAAATTTGGTGTAAATACAGAAATCAAAAGAATATGTATACAATTCAAGTGAATATTCTCTTGAATTGTGTGCTTAACATGTGCCCTTAGAGCACATGTTAAGAGGACCCTTGCTAATTTACTAGTCCTTCCATTTCTTAATATAGGTCGTTTTAGAGTTGTGTTCAAGTATTAAGTAAATGATTATAAAGCATTAAATATAATATGGAGTATCAATTGTCTATATTGCTCTTATATTAGAATAAGAGAGTATTATTTATTGGACAAAGAATAATGAGAGAAGCAAAGTTATATTTAATACTTGGAGTAATATTAAAAATTAAGCAATTAACTTATACTACATCCGTCCCATAATAAGTGTTTTTTTAGCTTAAATCACACATACCAATACACAAGTTAAAATGACAAAAATACCCTTAATATATTTTCTTTGTTTTGTTTGAGCTGATTTTTTTTATTGCCTTTGGTCTCTTTTTCTCTTTCTTCAACCTTTCAACTTTCCAATAAATACGCAATAAATACCATTGGATGCATAAGGGCACATATGAAAAAATATTGTAAAAATTGGAAAAATAAAATTTTAAATATGAACAATTTTGTTATTTTATCATCTTTCTTAATTTGCACAAAGTCAACCAAGACTTTTATCCTGAGACGTTGAGAGTATTAATGTATTAAAAAAGTACTTCATCAGTTCCTTTTTATTTGTCTTTTTAGATAATAAAATTTGTTCAATTTTATTTATCGTCTGTAGTTTTCAAAGAAGTATTAATGACATAGTTTACCATATTATCTCTATACTAAATATTAATTTGTTTATCTTTTATCTTTTTCAATGAATTGTAAACGGCAATGTTGAGATTTTATACTCGTTTTACTCAATTAAATAAAGTATTAATTTTATTTCTTATTCTTTGTGTTTTTTTCTTCTAAAACGTCAATTAAAAAGGAACGGAGGGAGTACATACAATATTTTTTTCAAAAAAAAAAAGAAAGGAAAAATAGAAAAACATAATTGACACAAAATCATCTTAATTTTAAATTTAAAAATCCCTAAAATTAATTTTTTTAAAAGTCAATAATAATGTTATATTTAGGAAAGAAGGTAATAATATTATATGACCTTAAAGTGTAATTATGAATTTAAGATGTGTGTATTTGAACCCTTTTAATTTTTGTTGTATAGTACTCCCTCCATTTTATATTATCTGGCACAAAAGAATATACAAATTTTTTAAGGACAACAATTAATAGTTATGTTTTAAAAGAAAAATGATATTATTATCTTTTATTGGTAAAAGAAGAGAGAAAAAAATAGTAGTTGTTTGATGTATTAAATATCCTTAAAAAGAGAATATAAATATGGTTATTATAAAAAAAATTAAGATTTTCCTAGATATATATAGATTATAATTATTTTAAAATATAAAAAATAAGCTATAATGTGAGTGTGATAGAATGGGGGGAGTATTTTGTTATGCTTGTGTTTATGTTACTTTATGTTGGTGTTGAATGAGAGCATCTTTTGAGCTTGGGAAAGATTTGATTGCTTTTTCCAATAAATAAAAGAAAATAAAAGGAGGGAAAAAGAAGCTTGGAAAGACGGAGGGAATGGTCAAAGGTGTCTTTGGTGGTCAGGAAAGGAGAAAAAGTTAATGGACTTGTCACAAATTTTATTATAGTCGATTTTTATAATTTTTTATTGTATTAATTATAACAAATGTTATTTTAATTAAAATAATAAAAAATTCAAACTTATCCATGTAATATATATTATAATCAATGAAATAAAAAGTTGCATTCTTTTCATTGTTTTTTACTTGTCGTTTTAGAAAAAAATACAAAAATTAAGAAATGCAATTAATGCTTTGTTTAATTGACCAAAATAATTATAAAATCTCAATACTAAAATTAAATCATTAATATTTTTTCAAAATCTATAAATGACAAGTAAATAAAATAAATTTTACTCTTTAAAACGATAATTAAAAAAAAAGGGAGTATGGTAAAATATATACATTTCCAATTGAAAAAGTGGGACAAAAAACATAGTAATAATAGGAATGGAAAATGGAGATTTGAGTTTGTTGGGATAAAATGGGACTGGTTAACATGAAATTAATTTTTGTCAATTGACCAATATAATGTCGACACGCAGAGCGGGAGATGATCTCTCTGTTTGCGTGTCAGTATTGTATTGGTCAATTGATCAACTTACCATGATGGTAACCATACCAGGATAAAATAATGGTTTAAAAGTATTTCCAACAACCTCTTCAACCATTTTGTGTACTCAAATAAGTGAGTTACATCACAAAAATTATCTTTAACGGCCTCTCCAACCTTTTTGCAAAAAACAAAAAAATAGTTTTATAACTGAAGGAGTCCAAAAAAGCTTGGACAACAATACATAGCCTGAACTTTTTTGCATATCCACATTAATAGAAGAAAATATTTAAACATCAAAACAGAGAAATCTAAATAAAAGCATCAATGAAACAAAATCTAAAAAAGAGCGACAACTGCTGCATCACACCATTGAGCATCAACCTCTTGAATGTTTTGCACTGCAACGCTCGAACAAACTTTAGCGTTGATTGAAGATTTCATTATTGCGATACAACGATATGATCCACATAGTCGCCAATTACTCAAATAATTTTCTTTTTCTTCCTCAAATCTTTGACAAAATAATTCCACTTGAGGTTACTGCTGCTTGAACCGCTGCCCTTAACAATACTTGCTGCAAATTTTTTGTTTTAGAACTCTTCCTCAACTGCTGCGTTGCACTGAAGTTATCTCCTAATGCATTAGACAAACTCAAGCATCTACTAATTCATCTGCTGCGTTGCACTTTTCTTAAATGAAGCCGACTCATACTCACCAACCAAGGATTAACAAGCCACATATCCATTTCTGTAGACATTACTTTTCCACAAGCATTTAGCCACTTGAAATATTTATATTTTATCATCATCACCACCTCTTTTCAGCATACATAGTCCCCATTAAAAATCATCTGATTTCTTGCTAACCAAATGGACCAAAGTGTAGCAGCACCAATAACCTTACCCACATATCTAAGATTTTTTCCCATATAATCCCATTGGGCTAACAAAAGATCAATTGAGTTTGGTTGCACCCAACTTAATCCTAACCAGTTAAACACACCACACCACACCAACCATGGCCATTTACACAATACAACAAAGTGTGAGCAACATGTTCTTCTTCAATTTTACACCAACAACAGAGAATATGCTCTTCATCAAACTGCATTCCTCTTTTTACCAAAAAAACTCTTTACTGGGATACATTCTTGTATTGCTAGCCACATAAAAATCTGAACTTTAGACGGAATATCTTTTTTTCATACCCATATGTACCATTTAACATTAGACAAATTGTTTGATTCTTCCATCAACTGAGTACATTTTTTTTTACTGTAAACTGGCCTTTAAGATCCCCACACCATATTACTTTATCCTCTTTAATACTATCCAGTTTCACACCATTAATCATGTTTCTTAATTCAACATGTCCCTCTCCTCTCACTTTCTAAGCTGCCTTCTGAAATTCATCAACCTCATTCATTGACCCATCTTCTCCTTTTGCATATATCTTAGCTAATTTACAATCTTTATTTATTGACAGAGATAATAGCTTTCTAAATTTAGAATTAAATATATTTTTTCCACACCACCTATCTGTCCAGAATCTAATGCACTTACCATCACCTACAACCCACTCCCAATTGTTTTTCCCAATAATGGAACATAACCCACTTTGATCTGATATAGATAAAATATCCCTCCACACAGTAGACCCCTAACTATAACTTACTGAAGGTGAATTCTCCATTAACATAAAATCCCCACTCCATTTATATTTGTAACAAATTATTTTTCTCCACAAACCATCCTTATCATTATTAAATTTCCACCACCATTTACTTAATGCCAAACAAATTTCTTTTAATGACACCACCCCAAGTCCACCTTTTCTTTTACTTCCACAAACTCATTCTCTCTTTTCAGAACTGATAAGTTGACATTGCCTTTTCAAAACATTTATTTTGTTTTGGGAGAATTAAAATCATATGAAAAAGACTAAAAATATTTATTTTGCTTGATGAGTTTGATGTATAATTCATTTTAAAAAAATGAATGTTATTAATTATTTTAAATATTATCAATTATTATTGTTTTAAGTCAAAAACTGCATTAATTAAATTGAAGAGACTGATGAATCACAAAATATGAAGGCAATAAATAATATTCTTCAAATTGTCACGTAAGTCAATAAATTTTCATTTGAAGAATTTTTTTTACTAGCAGTGTTGGAAATGCTATGAGGTGTGTATCCATTCATCTGGGAATTTGGACAAATGAAAGGTAGACTTGACAATCTAAGTTGAAAATCATATAGTTAACCAAAATCACTTGGATCCATTGGGTTGGTTAACTAGTTTTTAAGTGATAGGTTGTGTGACGCCCCCAGAATAGGTCCAATCCAACTAACCCATTCTGAGTCGTCAAAAATATGGTACAGAATTCAAATACAAACTTTTATATCATACGGTCGTGTAAAATACGACCACACAGCTGTGAGTGTCAATACAAATATGTAAAAAATATAAACATTCAAACTAAGTCCTCATTATAATTATTATCATACTATTTTATAAAAATAGTGAGGACTACTAGTGCTCTAACTCGGACCATCACTCTGTCCCTCGACTGGTCCCTGCTACATTCTCATTTCCTGAAGAGGACAATAGATGAAAAGGGTGAGCTCAACTAGCCCAGTAAAAAATATTATGACTAAGATAATAAAAAATAATTTATCGTTAGTCTTCAACAAATCAGATAAAATATTATGGACAACAAGTTTAGATTAATAACTGCAGCAGAAATAACAATGCATCAGAAGAGTTAAGTAGGAAATAATGTCTGCTATCTTCTATGATTTGAAAGTCCATAATTAATATTTTATCCCTGTAACATCAATCAATATATATCTTGAATCAAATATTCATCTTTGCACTACAGGCCAAAGATATTTATTTATATTACCTGTTGGTCATGTTCATCTCAACACATGTCCATCTTTGCACTACGGGCCAAAGATATTCATCAAATAATCATCCATCTTTGCACTACAGACCAAAGATATTCTTTTGTATCACCATTTAAGACTGAATATGATGAAAAATATTTTAAAAAACGAATCCAGTGAGATAAAAGACAAAAATTAGGGATTCATAATTTAGTTTATCCAAGTTCAAGAATACTCCATAATAATCAACTGTGGAGCAAAATTCAAGAATGAAGATCAAAACTTGGATCCAATCAAAGATAGGAACCATAATAGCCAACTTGGACAAAGAAAAAAAAATTAAATTTTTCGGTGAATAGTACCGTATTCATGAATAGTGTCGTATACGTGAATAGTGTCATATACGTGAATAGTAATCCCGACATAAAAAGGTAGAAATTTTCATAAGAAAAATCATATTTCATGAATAGTACTCGTGAATAGTACCGTATTCGTGAATAGTGTCGTATACGTGAATAGTAACCCCGACGGAAAAGGTAAAAATTTCATAATAAAATTCATACCAATATTTTAATGAAATGATATTGAAAACAATAACATCATTTACGAAAAAAATAACATCCCTTACCTCAAAAGAATAGTACTTCTGATTGAAATATCGGATATAATGCTGAAGGAAACTTGCACTGTATAGCAACACTCAAAGTATCTAAATACTCATAAAAATACGCTCGATATTATAGAGAGAGAAAACTTCTGATTCTGGTGTTATTTTCAAATTCTAACCTAAGCACCATATTTATAGGAAAATGCTTAGAACGCCAAAGCAGAAAATTTAATAAAATAATATTTTATAAAAAAAAAATTCACGCCCACCCTTGATCCAAAATCATCAGCACACCAGTGGGGCCCACCAACATAAAAAAATGTTTTTCTTTTAAAAAACATTTATAACCCAAAAATTAATTTTTTCAGGAACTTCAATAATTCATAATAAATAGCCCTTTTATCAGAAAAATACGAATTTTATATCCATTTCATAGGAAATTTAATTCTCTATAACTTTGTAGAAGAAGTTTTTTCCAAATTTCGATCGAAAATGACCGAAATCCACATACGGATGATTTTTCACACCAAAATACTGATAAAAACACATCAGCACTAATTCCTTCATTTATATCCACAATGAATAAAATTTTTTTATCATATAAATTAATAATTAATTATTCATAAATAATATTATAGAACTACAATATTGACAACAAGGTTGTTCCCAAGAAAGTGGGGGCTTTCCGATAAGGATTTCTCCTTACTGGCGCGCAATTAGGTGACCAAACCTCTCCTAGACAGAACTTCCTTAGACATTGCCAATAATGCTATCCAATAATATTATTCAAATAATATGAATTATTGATCTGATAATGAGAAATACTGTACAGTGACAATTATTGAATTAACAATAATATAAAAATACTGTGCAATACCGTGTGCTACTGTGCAACAACGCGTATTACTTTATTTTATTCACCGGGTATTCTAACAGTGTTTACGGTAACAACTACACCGTTATTATAAAAAAATTTATTTTTATCGTTTTCTTCATCCGACAGTTTCCCATTATGAGGCCCACAAATGGATGCGCCGTCGTACGAATATTCCTCGACAGCAAAAATATTCCACGACCAAACGAATATTCCCCGACAACAATAAATATTTATAACCACTTGCTTATTTAAAATATTTACGCATTTTACCTATAACTTCCTACATTAATCAAATCAACCCCTTACTATTTCAAAATAATAAATAAAGAAAATTCAATTTTATTCATAAAAAGTTGGGGTCTTACAGGTTGGTTTGGTTTTGGACCCATATTATTATTACAAATATGGGTTGGATTTAGTTTAACTAGTTTTGACTCATATTAGTCTATAATAATTTTTTGCACTTTGAAGAACTAATACATAAACATGTATCCATTATTACACTACATTCTTATATAACACATATACATTATACATATTACATTATATACATATTACATACTTTTATAATTTATACACTTGTAATTATGTATAAAAATCTTTTCACTAATTATGAAATTAATCCAAAATAAAGTTAACACTTTTAGTGTAACGAACTAATAATTTAAATAATTAATATATACTCTCTTAATTAATTAAAATAACCCATTTAAATTATACAATTTATATTATATAATTAAATTTTATTTCCTCCTTCTTTTCATAAATTGTTTTATAGTATATTATATAATTTAATTTAATTTCTCTCACCCCAACCCCCACCCCCCACCCCGTACCCCCTCACCCCAAAAAAAATAATATTTAATAATATTGCGTACAACTCCACCCCCACCCCACATCCCCACTCCGCCCCGCATCCCCCCACCCCCACCCCCACCCCCACCCCCAAAGAAATAAATGAACTAATACAAATTAAATTTTTATCTAGATGATATTAGCGTTATAATTTCAAAATTCTACATCAATTGTATTTCAGACCAAGGCAATCCAGAGGAGAAATAAATGCCAAGTTTTTGATTTCGTAATTAGTGTGTCACCTTTCTATCTCAGCAACTGAAAATAAATAATCTTTTGAAACTACGTATTCCTTTCTCTCTTTTCATTTTAAATACATCAAAAAATATAGCGGAGAATGGTAGACTACAAAAAATAATATTTATTTTTTGAGACACTACCCCACACCCCCCTGCCCCCCACCCCCTCAAAAAAATAATATTTATTGATTATGTATACACTCCCACCCAATCACCCATCCCGCTCCCCCCACCAAAAAATTAATATTTATTAATTATTCAAAATATATGTATATACTTCCATCCCACCCCCACCCCCACCCCCACCCCGCCGCCCCCCTCCACCCCCCACCAAAAAAATAATATTTATTAATTATTCAAAATATATGTATACCCCCACCCTACCACCCCCCCCTTGCCCCGCACCCCCAACCAAAAAAATAATATTTATTGATTATGTATACACGCCCCGCCCTGCCTCGCCCCCAACCCCCCCTCCCCCCCCCCCCCCCCCCCCCCGCCTCGCCCCCACTCCTCCCAAAAAAAATATTATTTATTGATTATGTATACACCATCACGCCCCCCTTCCCCACCCACCCACCCACCCCTCCCTACCAAAAAAATTTTTTTACTTATTATATATACTCTAAAAAAACTAATATTTATTGATTATTGTAATAAAATTCTCAATAATTTCATTAATTTTAATTAACATAATAATTATTAATGTAAATTTTTTTGAAAGTGCCTATAATCACAAAATTAATATGTTTATAACTCAAATTAGTCACATCAATTAAAATTTTTAGTTTTAAATTTGGGTCTAAAAAATTAAAATAAGACTCTTTTAGTATAACATAAATTAAGATTTTAGTGAAATTATAATTTGAAAAATAGGTCGACTTGAATTCGACTTATAATCATTTAAATTCAAATCACATAACCCATATTAAATATAAGTAATATGATTTTAATTCCAAAATTAATCCAAATCTATTTTATGTAATCCAAAATTAATCTAAATTTATTTTTTGCCAGGTCTATAAAAGGCATTGATATTGATGAAGATCTGGGAATTTGGACAAATGAAAAGCATTGATATTGATCAAGTGTGGCAGATTCAGGCTGTCTCCTTTTGGCGGACTTGGGCCCCATAAAAACGCTGCGGCTACAAACAAACTTGCTCATTCTCATTAGTCATTTCGATCGTGACGCTTTGTCCTATTTGTTTGACTACTTCCGTCTCCTTTTCGAATTATTATTAAAACTGAAATTAATAATAATTCTCTTTCAAAAATAAAGAAAATTCTCTTTAAAATTATACAAAAACGTGTAATATGTACTTCTAATTTTATTTATTATTTATACTTTGTGTTTTGGTTAAATATATTTTACCTAAAGTATAAATGTTTTTATTTTATCAAAAGTGTTTTTCAACAAAAGTATCTCGTTGTTGAAAGTACTCTCTTCGTCTCATAATATATTATGTTTTAGAGTTATGCATAAAAAATTAAGAAAATGACTGTATAATATTAAATATAATATTAATTGTCTATAATACCCTTAAATTCTCATAATTATCATACTTATTTAATACTTTTTCTCATATGTAACATTTTTTCATGTGGGTAATTTTAAAAATATTATAATTAATTTTTCTAAATTATATAAAATAATCAATAATTTAAAAAAAATAAAATCATCTAAAACGTCATAGTATATTATAAAACGGATGGAGTATTTTTGAATCATCACTATCATATTTAATTTAGAAATTGTTTTTACACTACTATACTTTAAACCATTTTTATGTCATTGAAATTAAATGAGTTTTGAATAATTGTGAATTACTTATTTCGAACCAAAATCCGTTCTATAATTAGATATACATATATTTTTAGATTGTAAAATAGTATGAAAATTTAATATATTATTATTAGTTATCGCAGTTGGGTTATGATAGTAGTAAATGTCTAGAGTATTAATAATAATAATAAAACTAATGAATTATTCATAGTTGACACGTTTTATTGATTACATCACTAAATTTTTAATTTTTTAAATTATCCAATAAATTAAATATTATTTTAAAATTGGTCAATTCCGTTAAAAAAGTTAAACGGATGTTAATTTTTATTGACAAAACTTGTAAGACCCCAACTTTTATGAATAAAGATTTAATTTTTTTTATACATTATTTTAAAATAGTAAGGTGTTGATTTGATAAATGTGGTAAGTTATGGGTGGTATGTGCAAATTTTACAAAGTAAGCAAATGATCATAAAATATTCGTTGTGTCGGAGAATATTCTTTTGTCGGAGAATATTCGTACGACGACGCAGTCATTGGTGGACCCCATAACGGAATAATTGTTGGATATAGAAAGCGACAGAAATAACATTTTCACGGCAAAACTTTTATCATTAAACTGTTAAAATATCCGGTGATAAAAATACAGTAATACGCGTTGTTGCACAGTGGCACACGGTATTGCACAGTATCTTTGATTATTGATGCTTACGTAAGAAGTCACTAAGTATTCAATAATTGCTACAGTAGTTGCTGCACAGTATCTCATATTATTGATTCAATTATTGTCACAGTAACATCTGCACAATACTTTAAAATATTAAATCAATAATTGACACAACACAGTTACTCATATTATTATTATTAGCATTATTGACAATGTCTAGAAAGTTCTGTCAAGGAAAGGGGTTAGGGTATTTAATTGCGCGCCATTAAGGAGAAATTCTTATCGGAAAGCCTTCTCTTTCTTAGGAACGATCTGGTTGTCAATATTGTGAATTATAATGATGAATGATTGATAAAAATATTTTCATTGTGTTAGAAATATTAATGTTAGTGAAAATAGACATTTATTTCGATAATAGTTGATTTTCGGATGTTAAATTGACCAAACGAGAAATTAATCGGATAAATGAGCGATTAATGGGTGGTTAACATGTGGGACCCACTTATTGATGGATGATGAATGTGAGTGGTTGCAATTAATGCAATTGGTGGGTGGTTGCAGGGGTGGAGGTGCAAGATTGATAAACTTGATGGACTAAATTAAAAATAGAGATAAAGATGGAGGTACTAAAGTGTAATTAATCAATTTTTTCTAGCTTATAAATAGCAAGCTAATTTCATTCATTTCTCACCATTCTTGAAGAGCAAAGTTATACTAGTGAGAGAAATTATAGAGAGAGAAAGAAAAAGAGTATTCTGCTACTACACTATTCCAATATCCAATCTTCTATTGAGGTAAGGGGTATTCTTTTTTTTGTATTCATAAAGAATGCTATTTTCTTTCAATACTCGTAAGGGTTGTTACTCTATTCTTTATTGATCTGTGGGAGTAACTTGTCTACGCGGACTACCGCATGCATGGTGAATAACCCTTCATATTCATTCTTTATTAATCTGTGGGAGTAACCTGTCTACGCGGACTACCGCATGCCTGGTGAAAACCTTTTACATTCATTCTATTCCTTATTAATCTATGAAAATAACCTGTCTACGCGGACTACTGCATGCGTGGTGAATCACCCTTCGTATTCATTTCTATTAAATTGTGAAAATAATCTGTCTACGCGGATTATCGCATGACGGGTGAAAATCCAATTACAGTTTCGTATATTCATTCATACTCGTACGAAATATTATTTCACTGGAACATTGGTCTGAACTTTTTATGAAATTTTTATCTTTTCATGACAAGTTACTATTCATGAGTTACTATTCACGGTAATTTTTTTTTATCTTTGATTGGATCCAAGTTTTGAACTTCATTCTTGAATTTTGCTCCACAATTGATTATTACGGAGTATTCTTGAACTTGGATAAACGAAATTACGAATCCCTAATCTTTGTCCTTTATCTCACTGGATTCGTTTTTATATTATTTTTCATCATCCTCAGTCTTAAATGATTATACGAATGAATATCTTTGGCCTGTAGTTCAAAGATGAATGATTATTTGATGAATATCTTTGGCCTGTAGTGCAAAGATGATTACCTGATGAATATCTATGCCCCGTAGTGCAAAGATGGACATGTGTTGAGATGAACATAACCATTGGTGATACAAATGAATATCTTTGGCCCGTAGTGCAAAGATGAATATTTGATTCGAGATATATATTGATTGATGTTACAGGGATAAAATATTGATGATGAACTTTTAAATCATAGAAGATAGTAGACATCATTCTCTACTTAACTCTTCTAATGAATTGTTATTTCCGCTGCAGTTGTTGATCTAAAACTTGTTGTCCATAATATTTTATCTGATTTATTGAAGACTAACGATAATTTATTCTTCATTATCTTAGTCATAATATTCTTTACTGGGCTAGTTGAGCTCACCCTTTTCTTCCATTGTTCTCTTCAGGAAATGAGAATATCGCGGGTACTAGTCAGGGAATGGAGTGATGGTCCGAGTTAGAGTTGTAGAAGTCCTTACTATTTTTTTTGTAAAATAGTGTGATAATAAATGTAATGAGGACTTAGTTTGAGTGTTTATATTTTCTACATGTCTGTATTGACACTCACAGTTGTGTGATCGTATTTTGCACGACCGTTTGATATACAAGATTGTATTTGGATTCTGTATCATGTATTTGGCAACTCAGAATGGGTTGAGTATTGGACCAATTCTGGGGGCGTCACAAAACTTATGAATTACCCATTGTAGTTGACACATTTTATTGATTATGTTAGGAATATACATGAGAATGTTATTCCTATTTATATAAGATTTGATTATGAACTTATTGAATGAATATGCAAATATGTCTGCATTGATGAAAGTTGTAAAGTCCTTAATAGATAATAGACAATATGTACAATGACTTAGACTGAAAAGATCAAATGTGTTAGGTTGATCCTACATAAATGAACAACTTTGTGAAGTCCTTCAAGAGATTACAATGTACAAGGACTATGAGTATAAAGATTAAGCTTGTTAAGTTGATCTTATAAAATGTAATATATAGGCTTGTCTAATCGTGGAGCACTGCACCAGCAATCAAAGTCAGCTGAGAGAGTAAAGGCAAAATCGTAGTCTATCAAGGCAGAACCGTAGTCTGTAAAGATAGCCGCTCTCAGAATCGCAGTCTGCCAAGAAGGCCACTTTAAGATCGTGGAAACAACCTGCCGAGCGCCTGTCGAGCTAAGTCAAGAATCGTAGGCTTCACTCGAAGACGTGGAGTCTGCAGATCATAACCGAGGTATAAATCGTAGTCGGACAGATCAGTCAAGAGACTGTGGTTATTAAGGCAGAAATCGTAGTCTGTCATATGATCTACTCTCAGAGACTCAGACTACACTCGAAGTCGTAGTGTCTGCAGAGCCAAAGCCTGATCGTAGTCTGTAGATGCCAGAGCCAGATCGTAGTCTGCAGAACAAAGGCCAAAACGTAGTCAGTCAAATGCTAAATGTCAAGGAATAATTGTTGAGACTACACGATTCTTAGCAGGAGCATTTCTAAAGTGAAAGCGTAGATCTCACACTGGCAAGTGTAGTCAAGGTTCAGAAAGCAGTCTACTTGAGGTGGATCAAAGAGCATTCTCTGAATGGCCTGCAAGCAAATAGAAGATCAAAGCACCAACTCTATCAGCAAGACTGATTGAGAAGTGAAGCCATTCCGGAGAAGTCTTCTACAAGCGTCCATTAGAAGACAATGAATGAAGTGACTATAATAAGAAGACAACGATTGCAGTGTATGTTAGACCAACAGAAGACAACGATCGTAATGATGACTGCGATTGTGGTGTTTGCCAATGAGCAACAGAGACTGATAAAGCACCTATATAGATATTGGCCAACCTATAAAGAACAGACGAAAAGGATTGTCTATGCTCAGCCTCACCATGAAGAGTGAACGGGAGATCACAGAGTAGAAAGTTGAGAGAGCTGAGCATGACTAATTAGAAGAGTCTTGCAAACCAGAAGGGCCAAAGTAGTCTGCCAAGTTATCAGTTCCTGATGTTAGTCTAGGAAAGCAGAATCGTAGAAGCACTGCAAGAGTGAAGAACAAGAGGTTCTACATTGTCAGATCACAGAACGCTCTTAGAATCGTAGTGTTGTCAAAACCAGTCTACTTGCAACATCCACAGACAAACTATGATCAAGCATGAACGTCTGCATCAGAATCGTGGATTTCGGTCGTCTAATTATTGAGATTCAAAAATGTCTCAATATGAAGATTGACAATCGAACATTGCTGATTGAGAGTATCGATGCAGTCATCAACTCATTTGATTCGGATCGAGGAATCAAAAAGGAGAAGTTAAGGTGACTACCAACCTGACTTGTGAAAGTGACATCTCAGAGGTGTTAGGTGAAATACTAGACTGCTGTGTCAGGAAAGTCAAAAAGGTGCTGTAACATCAAATTAGCAGTCTGCACCAAATAACTCAGAATCCTTGAAGCATTTCAAATAGCTTCCAATGGCTATATTCCAACGGGAAGCTAATGGAGGAGTATTTAACAGCTGAAGCTTCAAAGGTGAAGATTTATTGACTCGATGAGAGTTCTATTGAGCTTAACAGAAAATGTCTCAGTGGCAGTGAGACTAACATAGTAGGAGTGAAGCAATTACGATGAAGGGCTTTAACTGCTAAAGGCTTCACTCAACACGAAGATCAATGCCAACCACAATAGCATCTGAACTGAGAGCTGAGAAGGCCAAGAAGACAAGAGAAAGAGTGGCAGACCAGAAAGAAGATATCCAGGGCCACTCTACAATTCACCATGAACAACCTTAGCCGAAGAGAAGTAGATGCAGAGCAGAATCTGAACACAAGATAACCAGTGTTCAAAGGATGCTAAGTAGCAGAAGAAGTATACCAGAAGTGCAAAGACTTAGCAGATCCTCAATGGTGATAATGTGCTATGCTGATTTCAGATGAAGTCAAGCATTAACAACAAAGATTAGCTGCACCAAGGAAATTTGATAGAATGCTAAGTACACAAAGATGTCAAGCTTCATGTACATCTTAGCAGTCCATCGGTGGTGATCCAGTCTTGAAGCAGAATGCCAGAAGATCACACAAAGCTGCTAAGTACCAGAAGATGAACGAGCTAAAAGTCATCTAAGCAGCACAAGAAGAACAACAACAAACCAACAAACAACCAGGGCCTGAGGGGTCCTTGTCTTCGGGACTAAATCAAAGTCAAGTCTGCTGAGCTTGCTGAGTACCTCAGGGTACAAGAGATTCTAAGTCTGCTGGACTTAGTCTACAGTTCCAAGTCTGTTGGGCTTGAAGAGTTCTTAGTGAACTAGAGTTCCAAGGCTGCTGGCCTTGAAGAAATCTTAGTGATTCAAGAGTTACCTTTTCCTTAGTGGAATCCCTGCTTGTTGAAGCAGAAGAGTGGAGTAGGAGCTTGAGTCTTTGAACCATTTAAAATCCCTTGTGTCATTTACTTTATGTCATTTACATTATGCACTATAACTGCTATAACCACTTACACCTAAACTAACATTAGAACTATGTTTATCAAGATATCTTTAAAGGGGATCTTTAACTTATTCTGCTGTGCATGAACTGATTTTTATGTTTGTCATCTGCCAATTACTTAGCAATATAAAAAAAGGAAAAAGCTCTTAAAATATAAAAGGATCTATTCAACCCCTCCTTTTAGATCTATTGTGTGCCTCCTGGGAACTAACAATTGGTATCAGAGCAGGTTCTCATGCTATATCCTAAAGCTAACGCTTTGAGTTTGGTCCTAGGCATAAACAAAGTTCTAAACTTAGTTTTAGTTGTAAGTCACTTCTAAATGAAGATGAGCTCACACGTTGACAATTGTGCGTACAGGTAAATGTGCATATATATACCTGAAGCTGTCTAGATTGGTCCCTGTTCTTGTATGCTATTAAAATCAGACCAATCGTTGCCCATAGCCAATCAGCAGTCTACAACCTACTGATGGGAAGTCAAGAAGCATCAAGAGTTAAAAGCCAGACGTTCACTGTTCTGAAAGATGAAATGCCTATACATGCAATGAGATGCTTATCTAGAAAAGATAAGAGAATTCTTCAAATATGTATTTGGCTAAATCCATGTATCTGAACCTTGAGGTTCGAGGTCGTCAAAGAATTCAAGTTGCCAAGACTTTTCTCTGATCATAACTTTAAGACTTTGCTAGATTTATCTAAGGCCATATGGAGCAACAAATTGTCTATACTAAATGCAAAGTTATGCACATTAATGCTTAATATCATTGTGCAAATAAGCAGGAAAAATAACTGTCAAGAAACTGACAGTGTCAAGGTATGTTTCCTCATATATATACAAGTGCATTATATTGCATCACCTTATGTGCAATAACATTATTCTTTCAAAAGATCATTTTCTTCCTAAAAAGGGAAAGAGAGAAAGTACATTGGAGGTTGGAAACTTATTGCTAACAAACTTTCTCTCCACCTATGTTTTAAGTTAAAAATAAATTCTTGAAAGAAATCTGATGTATGCCTTAAGCACATTACAGACTAATAAGTTTAAGTTGCTCGACCTTTGCTAATGGGTTAGTATGTTTGTAAATTCGTACAAGCCAATGTTTTGTGTTTTTGATAAGACGTAGAGTATAATCAACACTGCAGGTGTATCTTGAAGGTTCTTAGAAACTGATCAACTCCATGAACCAACCAGATGCAAATAATTAATAGAGCTGATCCTCACTCTGTGAACATTCAAAATCTGTGAACATGGCAAAGCAAAGGGTGTAACATCCAAAGAAAAAGATTATCATATCAAAATGTTTAATCATACACACACTCACAATCATGCATTATAACTGTCATATCTAAATTTAAAATATGTATGAATATGATTGTTGATGCTTATATGATGTAAATCCAAGAATATGAGGAACTGGGATTTTAAGAAAACTAACCTAGCAGGACCCAAGTAACCATGGGTACCAAGATAGAAATTCGCTTAACCTAAAGGTACTTGGTCTATCTGACCTCACTAAGGAAAACTGAAGCACATGGCTTCAGTCACAAAGACTCTACCAGCTGCAAGTCCAAGATCCCTCAGCAGTGCTCTCATTCAAGGTCATCCAATGCCAGAGCTTGCTCCTAAAGATTTGCTGAGTCCCCAAGAATGAAGATCACATGAACTAAAATGGATTCCAAAATCCTTAGTTAATCTTCAAAAGGAAGCTGGCTATTCATGTCAAGATGTAAGAGACCTTCCATGCTTATCCATGCAAAGCATATCATCTCAAAAGGAACAACAAGGAAGATCATATCAAGGGATTCTCTCACAATGATGATGGAGTATGCATCATAGAAGTAAAGCTCCACGAATACAGAAGATGCTAAAGTCTGGATGATAGAAACTACGTTCGTAGTGTCTAGTTAGCAAATCGCGGAATAACCAACTCTGAAGAAAATACTCTATGATCAAATGGAGCTGATTCTACTATGAAGATTCCAGCTAGAAGGAGATATGCAAGGAAATCTTACTTATGCATGAATAAAAGAATAGCCCATCTTTCTCTGAGAAGAAAGTATCAACTATGGGGGAGCAGTGATCTGCTATGTGTAGCAGCACTAATGTTGACAAAGGAGCACAGTGAAGCAAATCCTTCAGATCTTCCAAACAATGAAGATAGCTATACTTGATGATAAGGAAAGAGCAGCTGAAGAGATGGAGGTGGTGAAGATTATAGAAGGACAACTGAAGATATGGAGGTGGTGGAATTTAAGGAGAAATTGAAGAAGTGTAATTCTTGCTAAAAGTCCTGAGATAAGCTCAGATGACAGGTCAACCTCTATTGCATGTCTGTTGACCACTCCACGAATATCCAGTCCACTCCTGTTAAGTTCCTTAAATAGATGCTTATCCAAAAAGCCACATCCTAGTTACAGAGTCCCAAAACTCTGTGACTGATGAACCAAATAAATCTTCATCCCCAGTAGTATCATCCCAAAACGTGCTACTGATAACCATATCAGTCAACTAACCCAATCGTGGAGTACCTACGATCGAACACCTGATCGTAGTGAAAGAGCATGCTGACCCCACGATCGCAGTCTAGACAGATACCAACATCAACGAATATTCAATATTGGTAAGTGAATTCCATGGCAGAGAAGCCCACTTTGATGACATTGTTGTCACCATATCTAAGGAGCTCTTTTTTTGATAAGCGCCTCAGAGACAAAACTCTCCCTAAGTCTTATACTAAGAGGCCAGCCCTCTCTGAGCAACCTTAATCCAAAAGAAGTGCTGATATTGAATGCATCACAAGGACCTCTGCAGAAGCATATAGTAATCCCTCAGAAGATTACAAGCTGCTGGTGAATCATGCAACTCCCTGTTGGAGATTAATGAAGAGTTTTCTGTCGAAGCATGGCTACAGATGACGATCGTCGAGTGGACAAAGAGATCGTCGACCATACAAAGAAATCGTGGAGTACTAAACTATGTCATCAGGCTACTCCACAAACTGAAGTAGTCAACGGTCAACATAAGTGAAGTCAAATCTGAAAAGCTGACTTGTTAGGAGAAGTTACAGATTATGACCTATCGGACCCTTACACCTGTCCCATCGAAAAGAAGAGAGAACTGATAAGTAGGTTTTATACCTACTTATTTGCTATCAAATTACTATAACTATAGCTTAATCTCACGTGTTTTAGTTCCTTTTTATGCGTTTAATCTTCATTTTGTAGATTGCATGGCAGAAACTCTTTTGATAGCATCGTGGGTGGAATGAGCTTGGAACCGGCATGACGGCGAGCTTAAGGCATGTGGTGGAGTGAAGGTGGAACCGACATATGATAGTGGCATGTGATATGGCAAGTGAAGTGAAAAGAACAAATTGCAGTAGCAAGTGGACGAAGAGCATACACCAGCAGAAGTCCAGCAGAATTCTGTAGGAAATTAGCATAGCGCGCCTGCGCCCCTATTGTGCTTTGACACAGCGCGCCCGCGCCAGGAGGAGGAGTCAACTAGCAGCAGCACGCCTGTGCCCAGTTTTGCCTACAGGGTGGCGCGGCCGCCCCAGGCCAACATTGACCAGAGTTGACTTTTTTACTTATTCCTTTTTTGTGTGTTTTTCCTTATAATGGTGTATTTGGAAGTTGAGATACGATTCTTTGAACGTTATTATTACTATTCTAGGGTTTTAGAGAGACTTAGAGAGTTCATAGCTTCCTCCTCCTATATTTTGGCTTCTCTCTAGATTTCTCTTAGATTTCTATATATTTTGCACAGATTAGGGTTTGAATTGGATGTTTGAAGGAATTGGCTCTACATTGATGGTCTATATTTGAAGTAGAGATTTCAGATTTGCATTTCCTATCTCTTAGCTTCTCTTTACTTATTTATTTGCTTCTCAATGTATGAACAAATTTTGATAATGGTTTTTGCTTCAGTTATGAACTAATCTCCATTATGGGGTTTTAATGAATCTTTTTGCTTAAGTTCAGATTTGTATGCTTCTATATTGAGCTCTAATTGATTATGTATGGATTGCCTAATATGGTTTGTTTTGCTTGCTTAGTTGCTTGATCACCAACTACCCTAATAACTTATATGAAATTGGAAATTGGATTATAAGTGTATATTTGACCATATTAGCACGTGTTCATAATTTTTACATGTGATAAACTTCATGATTTGTAATCTGGATAGACATATACCGTATTACAGTGTGTAGTCATTTGAGAGAGCTTGTGCTTAAATCTATATTACTATTAAGTCACATAGAAATATAGTGGTTTATGTAATATTGGATGTTCACATATATTCTATCTCTTTTGTGGATTTTGTGTGATATGAGCATGGTATATCGAGAGATAGCCATGTTTTACTTTCGTGCTCTCGGCTAGCAATCCGAAGTAATCAATTAGGCTTAACAAGAAGTGCATAATTTGAATGAAGCATTAAGTGAAGTTAGAATCCCATATCTTCCTTTTCTGAATCATTTACTTGATAATTAGTTAGTATTTGTTAGCCATTATTGTTAGATAAATCACATTTTGATCAATCGTTTAAGCAGACCGAAATAATTATAAAACTGTTGCATGTTAGATTATAAATACTCATTTTTCTACGAGGGAACGATACTTTACTTATTCTATACACTACTAGAAATTCGACATATAGCGACGAGCTATAGCGATGGTTGGCACGTAACCGTCGCTATAGGGTATAGATAGCGACGGTCGGCACGGAACCGTCGGTATAGAGGTTTTTTAAGACAAAACCCTCCCATTTTCCCCCCCAAATCATTTCAGTATCTTCCCTCCTAATTTTTTTCCCAAATCATCTTCGCTCCTCTCTAACACTTTCTCTCTCGTTGCTCTTCCTCTACCGCTCGTTCTCCTCTCTAACCCAAATCATTTCATCTGTCTAATTTTCTATTCGTCGGAGTTCTTGCGCAGTTTGAAGGTTCTGTAATAGCTTCAAGACCCGTTGTTCAACAAAATAGAGGTATCAAATCTGGCCTATTGGTTTATTTTACGTTCTGGGTACTTTTTATAGACTCTTTTTCTTGTCTTCCTAGTATCTGGTCATTGATTTTTTAGATGATTCTTTGGATCTTCAATCTATATGAATCGTCCTTGGATTTGGTTTTACTTGTATTGATGCTTAATTTTTGATATCAAAAGGAAGTGGGTCGTTTAAATATTCCATTATTTTTTATATCCGCCGAAAAATTTAATTTCTTAGTTATGATTTGTAAATTTATTAAATGGGTTATATTACATTGATAATGTTTGATAAGAAAAGATCGAATTTATCGAAGAATTTCACTTATTGGGTTTGATTATTGAATTCCATCTTTTATTCAATATGTAATCTTTAACTGATTTTTTAGGGAGGTTTCAAACTTGTGTGGTTATATTTTTATTCGGTTATGTTCTTAAATTGAAGTCATAAATCTCATTACTGTTTATCAAAATCGAATTGTTAATTTATAGCAGAGGCAGCTGCTGGAGGAGTTTAGCAGAAAGTCATGGCCGCTGAAGGGAGAAATCGCCGAGCACTTGGTGATATTGGAAATCTTGTTACTGTTCGTGGGATCGATGGTAAACAACTACCTCAAGTCTCTCGCCTTGTCACAAGGTCCTCTCTCTCTCTCTCTCTCTTCCTTCTCTCTTATATCTCTCCCCCTTCAAAATCATACAATATTTAGTATACTTCTTCTTGAATGATCTTTATTAATTTTCTATTTCTGTTCTTTTTCTGGAGTTTCTGTGCCCAATTACTAGCTAATGCACAGGCTGCAGCTGCTGATAACAACAAGGTTTAAACTCTTTCTTAAACCCATTTTCTTGCATATATATATAATTTGTCTTCAGTTCATATCAGAAGGAATTATGATTTATTTTCATTATTGTTCCATCTATTGAATGTTGTACATTTTCTTGTTTGATTTTTAGAAACAAAGGGCTATTGTTGGGGATGGGGCCTTAGTAGGAAAAGCAGTAGGCAACAAAGTTGCAGTACCCAAGGCAGTTCACCATAAGAAAGTCACGGTCAAGTCGAAGCCGGAAGCTGTTATTGAGATTAGTCCGAAAACTGAAGAGGTCAATAAGGTGGAGAAGCATTTGAACAGGAAAAAGGTCAATGAAGGGTCATCAAAGAAGAAAGGCCAGACTTTCACTTTAACTCTTACCGCTAGAAGCAAAGTGCATATTATTTTTATGTCCATAAAAACTCTTTAAATTATTATGCCAGGCTATTTTCTTGTTAGTGGTTTCTAATTTCAATCCCATATTGCAGGCTGCTTGTTGGTTGACTAAGAAACCAAAGGAGCAAATTGTTGACATTGATTCTGCAGATATCAATAATGAATTGGCAGTTGTTGAATATGTTGAGGATATGTACAAGTTTTATAAGCTTGTTGAGGTACGTCATTTTGATATATACATATACAAATATTTGCAAGATAAGTTAAAATAATACTCTATTAATTTCAAATTATATAGTATAGCAGTGAGAGAACGAGCTATTACAGGGAGCCACTACAAGAAAACAGGTCATTTGCGAAGGGGGCATTCACGACGGCCGGACATCCGTTGATAATGACCTTATTTTCGACAGCTCCGCTGTCGTCATTAAGGCCCTTCGCTAATAGCCTTTGCCGGGTCTAATTTTGGTGCGAGTTTTTTCGCCGGAGAGGGGAACTCATAGCCGACGGCTCAAAACGTTACGGCCGACGGCGAGGCCGTAGTAATAGAGTCAGTCTTGACGGGGACATTCGCGACGGCTATGCCGTCGAGAATGAGACTGTTTTAAAAGTTCTAGGCTCGACGGAAATGACTACTTTCTTTCCCTTTTTTTGATTTTCCCTCCTGCAATACTCCGGTCACTTAGCTCCCCCTGCCACCTACCACCTACCACCTCCGGCGTCCCTCCCACTTCTACAATACTCCGACCACCCTCCCCCTCCCTGCTGTGGTCCGGTGTCCCCCCCCCCTACCATACCTCCGATCGATCGACCCCCCTAATCTCCGGCTAGTTCACCGCCGTGCACCGCCGGCCAGGTTCCTAATATCCTGCCGTTGATTCTACAGTTGTTCTACACTTCATTTTGGTAAATTTTTAAGTTCCATTTAACACTTCTATATATATGTATAAATATATATATATATATATATTAGTTTGAAAAGGTATTTGGAACCTCTTGATTTTATTTGTTGCCACTTATGTTGAAGTATAAATGTATTAGATTCGATTGTTTAATTTAGATGTGTTTGGTCTGTTTGGGTAGTCATATTTTGGGGTTTTTGAACAGTTTACATATATCACATGTGGAACTCTATTTTGGTACTCTATTTTACTGGATTGAATGTTTTTGTTTATGGAGTGAATATAGCACATGTGGGGCTGTTTGTTTATGGAGTGAATATAGTGCGATAACTATTTTGGTTTATTTTCATAAATGATAGTACTTTGATTTATTTTGATGGTTGCTAGTCCGGTGATGATTAATATGTAGTTATAGTATATTATATTTTGTTTTTGATAATAAAGAATAATATAACTTATTTGAAGGCAATAGAAGGAGATGTTGCCCAAGTAACATGGTGATTTGTATGGGGTCAATGAAGCCTATGCATTCTCCCTTCGTTTTAGAATTAGTTGATTAAATCATGAATTATTTAATTTTAGTTATTATTGTCAACTGTAGTTTTCAATTTGATGGAGGAATGTCTTGAAGGCAATGGACTATGTGCTTCTTGTAGTTTTCAATATGATGGAGGAATGTCTTTAAGGCGTGAATTGATTTTCGGTGGGATTTTGATTTTGTTTCAGGACTTTTATCACTTTTTTACTAAAAGAAAACACTCCCTTCAATAATATTTGAGTATATAGGATCAAATTCTCAAACCCATTTGAGAAGATTGTTCCAGCTTGGAACTTTATCAAACAAGTCCATGGTTGCCTTCGCTCCATGATAAGACCGTCAACATTTAAATTGATCTCCTCTCTCGTCATCTCCATCACTTGAATACCAATCAAATATAGCAATTCTATTTGCTTTTCTTCCAATCCGAACAGAAAATAAAGATGGGCAGAGAAATTATTACTTACAGAGGGAAGAAGGGAGGGGAGAAGCAACAATATTGAACAGTGAGAGCTGAGAATTGTGAACAATATGTAACAGTGAGAACACTGCTTGTATAAATATAATGACATGAACAATATGTGGTTTCATTGTCGTTGCATACACTGCTTGTAATGTCATTAATGACATGAACAATATGTAACAGTGAGAACACTGCTTGTATAAATATAATGTCATTTTGTTGATCAAGATAAATCACAACTACAAACACACAAATTTTGTTTATCTAACTGTTAAACATAGTCGTTTTGCATCTATATCTGCATGTCCTCTCTTGACATACAGACTTGATTGTGTTTGTCTAACTGTCCAAGATATATAGCAGCCTGTTGTCCAAGATGTCTGTTGATCAAAGTTGGATGGAACGTAGGGTAGCCACTAATAAGAATGGCTTAGCTCTGAGTACCGTAGTGGGGTTGAACAGCTTATCAATTTTACGTTTGAGCACGTCAGTGGCGATGAGATCAGATGTCCTTGTAAGAGGTGTGTGAATAAAGTGTGGAAGGAAAGGAGTGATGTCATGTGCGACTTATTTGGGTATGGGTTCAAGAAGGGTTATACGATATAGATCTATCATGGGGAAACCTGGTTGGATGAACATGAATCAGAACCGGAATCCAGAGGTGACGAAACCTTTGACTGTACTAACATGATAATCGAAGCTGCTGGTTCATACTTCCAGTGGAATACAGATAGGGATGACGGTAGCACTGAGCAAGAGCCGAATGACGGGGCTAAGGGTTTCAATGAGTTATTGCAGGAATCAACAACGCCATTGTATGACGGGCACAAAAAGCACACCGTCTTATCTGCAGTGACTAAGTTTTTACACTTCAAGAACGAGCATGACTGTAGCGAGAGAGGTTTTAATGAACTGCTAAACATTGTGAAGGAGTGCTTATCTGCAGGCAATAAGTTATCGGAGTCGTACTATGATGTGAAGAAAATGGTCAAAAGGCTCAATCTAGGGTATGAGAAGATTGATGCTTGTGAGAATGACTGTATGTTGTATTAGGTAATGTCAATAAAGATAAGAGGTCATGTGATATTTGCGGTACAAGTAGATACTGTGAACAGCGCAAGAAAAAGGGAAAAAGCGTGCCGAGAAAGATCTTACGTTACTTTCCCATTGCGCTGAGGCTTCAGCGGTTGTTCATGTCAACACATACAGTCGAGGATATGAGGTGGCACTCTACACGGGTCATAGTTGAAGGTCAATTGACGCACCCGGCAGATGGGCTTGAGTGGAAAATTTTGATAACAAGCACCCCTCGTTTGCTGAAGAGGTTCGCAATGTTAGTCTTGGACTTGCTACTGATGGGTTTAATTCGTTTAACGGGGCTTACACAAAGCCCTACTCAACTTGACTGGTGATTATTGTTGTGTATAACCTCCCGCCTTCAATGTGCATGAAAGATCCCTACATGTTCACGCCTTTACTAATTTCAGGTGATAAGAGTCCAAGTAAAGACATCAATGTATACCTCAGGCCATTAGTTGATAAGTTCAAGATGTTGTGGGAAAAAGGGGTTCAAACTTATGATGTATCTCTTAAGCAGAACTTTAACATGAGGGCAGCTTTACTGTGGACAATAAATGACTTCCCGGGGTTAGGAATGATTAGTGGATGGTCGACTCACGGGGGCTTGTCATGTCCCGTGTGCATGGGGTCAGTTAAAGCTATACGGCTCAAACATGGGGGAAAAATGAGTTTCTTTGCAACATCCAGACAGTTTTTGCCGATTGAACATCATTATCGACGGATGAGTAGATAATTCAATTGACAAATAGAGAAACGTTTAGTACTTAGCCGTCTTTCGAGGTCAGCAGCGTTGAGTTAGATTAGTCATTTGAAGTTTCCACCTCCAGGGAAGAATCACAGATTAGAGCGAGCTTATCGTTACGACAAGGTTCACAACTGGACACACAGATCCATGTTCTTTGACCTGCCTTATTGGGCTACACTCTACATCCGTCATTGTTTAGATCCGATGCATACTGAGAAGAACGTATTTGATAACATTTTTTATACAGTCCTAGATGCCAGTGGTAGAACAAAGGACAACAACAAGTCGAGGCTTGATTTGGTAGAATTGAACATTAGGGAAGATATGTGGCTGTATCAGGAGGGTAGTAAGACGATAACGCCTAAAGCTGAATATACTTTGACCAGGGAACAATTGACATTGATATGTAATTGGATCAGTGGATTGAAGCTCCCAGATGGATATTCTTCAAATATAACAAGGTGTTGTAAAGTCGAAGAGCTGAAGTTTCAGGGTCTCAAAAGTCATGATTGTCACGTATTCATGCAGAAGTTAATCCCTATGGCATTTATCGACTTGTTACCAAAACGTGTGGTTGAAGCACTGACAGAGATTTCTAATTTCTTCAAAGATCTATGCTTGACAGAGCTCCAGCTCAAAGACATAGATAAAATGGAGATGCAGATAGTGGAAATAATGTGCAAGTTAAAAATGATCTTCCCTCCATCGTTTTTTGATTCAATAGAGCATTTGCCTATTCATTTGCCATACGAAGCTATGTTTGGCGGTCCCGTGCAATATAGATGGATGTATCCATTTGAGAGGTAATGACATTAATGTTTTTAATACTGTAAAATGTTCATTCTTATTTGCTAATCTATATATATCACATAGGTATATGCGACGTCTAAAGCAAAAGGTGAAGAATCGAGCCCATGTAGAGGGGTCAATTGCTGAAAGTTATGTTATGGAGGAACTTGTTAATTTCTGCTCGTTGTACTTTAAGCCGAATGTTCAGACGAAGCACAATCGCTTACGTCGGAATGAGGCTGTTGCGCACAAGGAAAATGGAGAATTAACGGCATTTAGTCATCCTGTACGCCCATTCGACGGTAAAAAAAGGTGATTCTTGACCGATAGTGAGTATACAGCTGCCACATTGTATGCACTTGTCAACATAAATGAAGTAGCGCCATACATTAAGTAAGTAGTCGTAACTATATATGTCTGGTGTAACTGTGTCAAGTTCCTCTACAAACACATTAAGTATATAACTGTGTTGCAGTCAATATGATGCTGAAGTACGTGAAGCGAATCCGAGTATATCGGACGGGGATTTGCAAAATTTGAGAAATGAATAATTTATGCAATGGTTTAAAGATCATGTAAGTCTAACCTTTACAAGTTCAATGAATCTACCATCATAGATTTATTCTTATGGCGTAATTAACTTTAAAATATGTTGTGTTAATGTACATTAGGTCCTCACAGATGAGTTAGCTGACAATCGGCTAATGCTTATAGTCGACGGCCCTGAAAGATCTGTAGATACTTATACATGCTGCATTGTCAACGGTTACAGATTTAAGTGTTGCGATATTGGGAAAGTCTCTTCTGCAGATTCTGGTGTTGTGGTGAAAGGTAGTTGCTACGATAACATTTGGGATGACTGGTATGGACGATTGCTAGAAGTTGTCGTTCTCAAATATTAGGGTCATAAAGAATTAGTTTGCTTCAATTGTCATTGGTTTGATGTTGAGAATGGAGTTAAAATAGATAAAAAATCAGGACTGGTGACTATTAATGTTAAGTCAAAACTAAGACTGATGACTGGAATGGACGAGCCTTTTATTTTAGCAAGTCAAGCAACACAGGTGTACTACGCGTGGAGTGTTAAGACTTTTGCAAGCCCATGGCATGCTGTTATAACCACCAAAGCTCGTGGTTTTCAAGGCACAGCTCTTCGTCCAGACTATGAACCTTTACAAGTCGAGTCTACTAGTGTCACACCTGCAGATGTGATAATTATTAGTGAGTCTAGTGAAGAAGAGGATGATGTTGTTGCTGTTAAAAGTGAAGACGATGTTGTTGAGGAGGTAGATATAATTGAAGAAATCGTTGAGGATGACGAAGATGGTGATGACAACGATAGTGAAGATCTACTGCTCGAAGATGACGATTCTGATATGGATGGCTTTGATGATATATATGATTAGGAGTATGTACTCTTTATGTCCTTTTAGTTGTATTCGAATGTAATAGTTGTCTCTTTTTAGTTATATCTGCATGTTGTATCCTTTTAGTTGTATGTGCATGATGATTCTGATATTTATGTTGTATCCTTTTAGTTGTATCCGCATGTTATCCTCTTGATGATGATTTGACAGTATATATACAGATATGGCGCGTACACCACATGACAATCATGGTGGGCGTGCTGGTAGTTCAGGCCGTGGGGGCCGTGGAGGTAGTGCTGGTGATGATCAGGCCGGATCATCATGTATAATTACCTATTTTTGTTGTTATACATATTATTGTTTTTAATTTTATATAATATTGACATTATATTCGTTTATATAAATATTGTTGTATTTCACTACATAGGTGATCGACGTAGGCCTCCGAGGGGACTAACATGTGGATTGCTAGGGAATCCCCCCCAGGTGCTGCTTATATGTCATGTCGGGACTACTAGGTAATTTCATATTTAACATTTTGTTTGTATTAATTATTTAGTTCTTATATATTCTTTGTAATTTACAAATTTGCAAATTTCAATTTTAGTATCCTTGACGCGACGCCAAGGAACACATTGCTTGGGATCGTCCGCAACCGATTCTCCAGCCCGTGGATGAGGTGGACGGATGTGGATTACCGCACACGTCAGCTGATTATTGCTGAGTTTAGGGTAAGAAGTCATTCATTCAATATGTTAGTTTTAACTTGTTCTTTTGAATATTTATTTACCGCTTTGCTTTATGTTGTCTACTAAGTAATAGTTGATATTCATATGTTGTCTAATGCAGAGATATTATCGCTTCGAGGACGGGCAGGAAGCCCATGGCAGCACTGTTCTCGGGAAGTATCTCGAGATGAATTGGCACAAGTGGGTCTACGACTGGAAGAAGAAGGCCCAGACCAAGATGGCTGATGGACAGACACTTAGAGATGTCCGGCCAGATTTCATTGGTGCTGTGGTGTGGGAGCAGATGTGCCTTATTTGGGAGGGCGAGGTGTTCAAGAAGATGTCGGCACAACGTACAGCTGCCCGACAGCAGAGTTGTCTCCCACACTGCACTGGGTCTCAGTCGTATGACCTCTACATGGAGAGACTCGAGGTGAGTCTAAAGCACCCACCTTCCCGTCTCGAGTTTTGGTGGCACGCTCACCAGAAGAAAGGTGACGGTGGTTATATCTCACCTGAGGCAGAGCGCATTGCTGTAAGTAATTTAATTCTTTTATTTAGTATGTATTTAAAATCTTGAAATTCTTTTGTATATTTTTGTTTTATACTTTGTTTTTCATTTATTTTTGTGTTTTTTTCAGACACGGTTCGAGGACCATACTATGGTCTGGAGCAGCCAGAGAGGTGACACTCCAGTAGCTGATTCTATGCGTGAGGATGAGGAGATGGAGGACTGGCTGCAGGCTACAGGGGGCCGAAGAAGGGTAGAGTTGTGGGCATTCCCCGTGTCCAAGCCTACACTATAGTTCCTGCTGCGAGATCTCGACGTCGCCCACCCACTGGAGGTAGTGGTGTGAGTGGATCAGGCGCCGGCCCTTCATTATCTGACGACTTCTTCAGGCGGATCATAGAGGGGTGCATGGCGAGCAGTGTCGTGCAGTCAGGCGCACCATCACGCGAGCGGATCTACCAGCTTACTGAGGAGGTTGTCCACGGCTCCATAGATCCTACATCTGCCGCTGACGACCTCATGGGCGTAGTCTGGGAGGAGGCCATCCGTGTATGTGCAGTTGTCTTGGCTAACATCTTTCCTCCACATATTCGACAGGTAAAAACAATTATTGATGTATTTCCTTATTTGTAATTATATTGCTTATATAAACTGTTAAATAAATAGTTAACACGCAAATACAGACATAGCACCGCATAGGCAATAGACATGCGTTACAATTGACGGGACTTGATTCCGATATACGGAGCCCGAGTTCGAGTCCCGTCTGCCTAACTTACGAATACTTAGAAAAATAGTCGAAAAAGAGGCCAAAACCCGCCTCGGTCGTCGAAATTACACGCAAACACAAACATAGCATCGCATAGGCAATAGACACGCATTATAACTGACGGGACTCGATTTCGATATACGGACCCCGAGTTTGAGTCCCGTCTGCCTAACTTACGAATACTTAGAAAAATAGTCAAAAAAGAGGTCAAAACCCGTCTCGGTAGTCGAAACGACACGCAAACACAGACATAGCACTGCATAGGCAATAGACTCGTGTTATAACTGACGGGACTCGATTCCGATATACGGACCCCGAGTTCGAGTTCCGTCTGCCTAACTTACGAATACTTAGAAAAATAGTCAAAAAAGAGGCCAAAACCCGCCTCGGTCGTCGAAACGACACGCAAACATAGACATAGCACCGCATAGGCAATAAACACGCATTACAACTGACGGGACTCGATTCTGATATACGGAGCCCGAATTCGAGTCCCGTCTGCCTAACTTACGAATACTTAGAAAAATAGTTAAAAAAGAGGCCAAAACCTACCTCGATCGTCAAAACAACACGCAAACACAGACAATAGCACCGCATAGGCAATAGACACGCGTTACAACTAACGAGACTCGATTCCGATATACGGAGCTCGAGTTCGAGTCCGATATATGGAGCTCGAGTTCAAGTCCTGTCTGCCTGACTTGAAGAACATAAACAAAAATAATGTAAATATATTTTCATTTTGACTTTGTTATTAATATTTTAATTTTGTAGGGTCTTGTTGACGAGACTCGTGGAGGTGGAGGTGGAGGCACTGGTGATGACAGCCAAGCTAATGACGAGCAGCCTCCTCCAGTACAGGGTAATGACCGTCGAGTTGATGACGAGCAGCCTCCTCCAGTACAGGGTGATGACTGCCGAGTTGATGATGATGAGACATGCGACGGGTTGTAGTTAGTTTATGATATATTATGAGTTTCATGTATGTACTTGTACAGTTTTTGAGTTGTACAGACGGCCATTTTTGATTTATATATTTGATTTGGATTATTATTTGAATGGTGAATTGTATGATATTTGATTGTTATTTGATGATTTTTATTATTTTATAACAGGTATATGTTTATATTTATAAATGAACAGGGTAATTTTGAAATTATAAAAAAAAATTCAAAAAATATATAGTCATTGCCGACAGGGGTAAGGGCGACGGCAGTGCCCGTCGCCAATGACATATAGCGACAGCCATGGGGACAGGCATTTGATGCTTTTAATTTAATTCTAAAAAGTCATTGCCGACGGCTACACTGTCATGGCCGACTGACTCGCCATCGTGAATGAGTAATATCATAAAATTTTTATTTAACCTTTACCGACGGTCTTGTCGTCGCCCGTGCCGTCGAGATAGACCTTGTGCCGTCGCCAATGATGCCCATCGCCAATGACAATGATGCCGACGGTGGCCGACGGGGACCAGGGGCGACGACCTGTGAGGCGACGAGAATATCGATGGCCACTGCCGTCGCCTATGACCTCATTGCCGACGACGCTGTAGTCATAGGCGACGGCATTGCCGTCGGCAATGACTGATTTTTTTGTAGTGGAGGTGACATGAGAGAACACTGCTATGGCCATGCCCATTGGCATCATTGAAACACTCCATTTACATTCATTAGTTTTTTTTCTTAATTTGGCCTATAAATTTAATGGAAGAGAAGAGTCAGTAGACTGCTTTGGATGCCACCTTTATTTTGGTGGTGGAGACTGGAGAGGAGGTCCCACCACTACATTTCTTTAAAAAAATTAAATTACTAAAAGAAATAAAATTTATAAAAAATTTCTTTTCTTGTTGATAGACAACGTAGAATAGTGATCATATGAGACAGAGAGAGCATGCATGATGTATGATACATGGAATTTGTGTTCAATTGTTTGAATTCAATTCTTGCAATGGCATTCTGCCGGGACATAGAAAAAGAAAACTGACATCTTATGTGAAAACTTAATATCAATCTTATGAGTGTGGTTAATATGAAATTAATTTTGGTCTATTCATCAATATAGTCAATGGCGGAGCCAGGATGGACCAAAGGGGGGGGGGGGGGGGGGGGGGGGGGGCAGACACCGGCGAGAGGGGGGCGGCGGTGGGAATGATGTGGGGAAGGAGGTATAATATACACTGAAAATTTTCCGGCCAGGGGGGCGGCCGCCCACCCGTGCCCCCCCTTGGCTCCGCCACTGAATATAGTATCGACACGTATGTCGGGAGGTGATTTCTCTCTGTGTGTGTTAACACTTTATTGGTCAATTGACTAATTTACTATAAAGTTAACTTCATGATGCATTATTTTTGCTACAAAACAGGTATTTTTTAAATCTTATATTAGTTATTTGGTTGAAAAGAAAGAGCAATCCTATGTTACTTATTGAGGTATTTTGTATATGAATTGTATATAACTCGGATTGATAAAAATATTTCCCAGGAGCAGCCATGCACAACCATCTCTTAAGCCTATATCGCAGCATGTGCCTCTGTAATGATGTTGTGAATTTTCTATATGATGACGATGTTGGAAATCCCAAGTATTTCAACTGATCAGCGTCTCTAACTGTTATTGTTTAGTGTTTGGTTGCTATCATAGACACTCATACGAATTTGTGTTTCCAGAATGGTGGACATGGGTTGGTTCTTACATCGACCATTTTCAAGATTTTCATTTGCATCAGCAAAGCTTCTTTTAGGTACCAAACAGCGAAAGAATTCCTCAAGAAAGAGGTTATATATTACAAGTAATACTTCCTGCACATTGGATCACATAAAATTATAGGCACTTTGGATCGATGTTTCAGAATGAAAACTTTCCCGCAAGATAAAGTACTTGACGCATGCAATGTTTATGAGGTACCTTGGTTCTTTTCATTTTCGTTTTATGTCTACTTTTGCAAAGGATACAAGAAAAAGCTTGATGATTTGCGTAATGATCTCTCAAAGCAAATGTTTAGGAGACCTTTTTTATTACTTGGTTTATAATAAACTTGTGCATTATTTATAGGACACTTGTATTAAAAACTTGATTAAAACAAACTGAAATTGTTACGCTATAATCAGGTTGAGGCATTGCTTGCAAATTCCAAATTTCAGAATCTAGAAGAGTTTCTGGCAAGTATTGCGAATATTCAGTAAATAATCATGGCTATTAATGCCCTCAGTAAGGTTCTTATTTATTATTTGATATTTTTGACACTATGGACTTCATGGTGCACATCTTAATTGGAACACTTTATTAGTTTTGTTTCCTCAAGTTTGCAGAGCTCATTACATTTCTTTTTAATTTTTGAAAATTTTAGTTTTTGTTGGTCTTTTATCCAATTAAGTTGTCATTATATTTTCTTTTAGTTGTTCTTAATTCATATTATATTTTATATTCAGGGATTTAGCGAGCGTCTTGTAACTGCTAGCCGACCTGCAATCGGTCTCATGTTCAAGAAGGTTTGAGTCAATGTTCAGTAGCTACTTTTTTATTTTGTTGATAAAACAAGTAGTAGGTAACTTTGAATCTTTTCTTTATTCGATGCTATGGATTCATATCAACTACCTCTGATTGGATTCATCATTCATACATTACTCAGCTAAATGTTTTGCTTTGTGACAAGTGATAAGCAAAATTCTGGATGAAAACTCAATGATGTGATGCACCAGTAAAATATTAGAACTTTTCATAATTCCTTGTTTATGCATAGATTTAGTACTATAGTTTCGAGCCAGGTTCATTCTGATGGTTATATTCAATTTGCATTTACTTGTTTTGGGCCTTCAGACAAGCTCTTTTTTTTGTTGATGACATTGATTTCTTTTGCAGCTCTAGAGAAATCTAAGGGTAGCTGATGCGGCTTCTGCAGTTTCAAGAACTTAATTGCAGTTGGACTTTTAGGCTCTTCTCATGTTAGGAATTTAGTTTCATGGTGCTTGTGTTTGGATGAGATGTAAACAACAATTACTGAAAATATACGATTAGTGTGATATCTACACTTCTTTAGAGCTATTAATATATATAATTTTTTATGTTTTATTTTATATTGTATTATGTTTGTCCAATAAATATTTGCAGCACTATTTAATTTTTTTTAAATCTAAAAAGGCTATAGCGAGGGTCGGCGACCGTTGCTATAGCTCCATTCTATAGCGACGGTCGGGACCGTCGCTATTGATATGTTTGACCGTCGGTAAAAACCTTCAAAACGCGTTTTTGGGTTGCTTTTTAGCTACGGTCTGACCGTCGGTATAGATATGTAAGACCGTCGCTATAGGTTTTAGCGACGACAGCTAAGGCGAGGGTTGGTGACTGTCGCTATAGCCTATAACGACGGTCTTTTAACCTATAGTGAGGGTCGGTGACCGTCGCTATAGGTTGATTTTCTAGTAGTGATACTACTTGTTGACCACGTGCACTTGCGTGTGTGTGTGTTTGTTTTAATTAACATCGAAACAAGCCAACAGGAACGATTACAAAAAGAAATTCAAATCTTTGGCAGTTACACTTACAAGAGTCTACCAAAAAGCTGCAAGCCTCTCTAGTCCATCTTCTATCTCTCTGAACCCGAAACTCTAAACACTCTCAAATATCCTAAAGCTCTCAAACCACTAGCCATCCTCTAATCATTCTCAGATACCTCCTGCAATACTCCTAAAGTCAAACACCCAGATATTCCTAATCGTTCAAATGGAAGATTGGCGTGTCGTTACTGGTATTCAACTCGGCACTAAAAGATTCGAAAGATCAGAAAAGAAGTTCAGAGACATTCTTGAACTTGTGAAGAAGGCTTAGTTTTCTGAATGCCTTGAGTCGAACACCCGTATCTATGCTGACCTAGTGAAAGAGTTCTACTCAAATGCAATGACAAGTTCTGGGCTTCTATCCACAAAGGTCAAAGGACTAATTCTGAAGATAAAACCTACAGACATCAATCAATGCTTAGGTTTTGCTGACCTGGGTCTGAAGAGTCTTGAAGAAGTTGACATTGAAGAAGGAAAAAGGTTTATGCGCTACAAGAGGAACCCTAGTCTGAAGGATATGAAGAAGAAGGAGTTCTTTGAAGAATTTGAGTTCCTTGCTGAGATTATAGGGAAGTGTATACTGAGCAAGGATACTGCACATAATACTGTGAGTGATCAACAGTTGAGAATCATGTCTGCCATTGTACTGAAGCAACGAATCAACTTTGGAGCTATACTGTTCGACTTAATGTCCAAGTGGCTAGAAAAGGCAGAGAAGAAGAAGTCAACAGATAAACCGCTCACAAAGGTTTTCCATGGGAGATTCCTAAGCATCATCTTGAAGAAGAAATTGACGAACAAGAGAAGGAATGATGAGGGAGTGTGACACCCCCAAATTCAGACCGCCACATCGTCTCGAATTCGGTTCGTCACGTTCTATAATCTAATATAATAATATGACTAAATGTCATATCGCACAGCAGAATAACTCATAACATACGAATAGATTACATTTATTTAATATAACCATTCATGTCCCAAGGTTTCGTAACTTAAACATCTCTCATATCTTAAACATAGCTTAAGCATACACAATCTTAACTTAATACATAATAGACTAGAATCTTATTACAATTATCATAAAAGTTATACATAATTAACAAGCTACTCCGTAGCCTTGCCATTGCGCTTATCAGTGCCCGAAGGTCTGCCTTGCTCTGTCTTAACTGAAATGTTTTTAGGAAAAAGCAAGAATGAGCAACAAGTTTGCTCAGCAAGTAATATAGCAATAAGGGGTTCAATATATTTGTCAATACTCAAGGGTACAACAATAGATGATAGTTCAAGGATAACAAGAAGTATCAATAGTTTTCGACAATAGTCGCTAAGGACTGAAAGATATTAATAAGATTCAAGGTTTAACCTTTTCATAGTTCAAAAATAATGAATACTGAGCAGTCACTAAGGACTATGAACTTCTATTAGAAATAACAGAAATATACTGATAATCCAATAAAACAAGTACAACAGGTGATCAGCCTAAAGTACCCTACGATATGCATATCGTTCAATCGTACTTAAGTGCGCACGTCGGTCTCCCGACAAATATAGTTCCCCCTTCAAAAGGGTTGTTCATCTCAGTCAAGTACAAGATTCCGCACCAATCAATTGGTTTGGATAGCTTTCTAATCATGATATAGGTCTAGCCGAATCAAATAGCATAAACCGCTCTTTCAGTATATAAGAACAATTATAAGTTCAATATTCAAAATCAAAGTCTGAAGAATATAAACAACTCTAACTTAACTATTATTTCATAAGACAAGAATCATTCTTTCAATTTGTTTACTTGTACAACCAATAACAGTACAAGCTCAAGAAATGCTCAATAAAGAGTAAGGTTCGAGTACTTGCCTTAAGCGTAGTTTACCAAAGTATAGCTTATCAACACTTTTCGAATCCTATTATAACATAGTTATGTATATAGGACATTTATTAGTTATGTACATTCGATACACAAACTTAATATGTAAGTTAGACATACACACACGATTCTAACTTAGTCGTATAATCCTTTGCGTCCGTCATTACGCACTTAACATACACGTATCACAACATACTATAAAACCAATTAACATAATTCGTAATCGTCACTTGACTTAACATTTGAAAGTTTTATAAACATTTATCAATTCTATATGGTTTCATCTTATCATGTTCATTGACACTTGGAATAATGTTTTGGTCATATATTACAGATTAGGATAACAATATAAGCATGCATCAAGTTTATATTACAATTAAGCAGGCTCTACCCATTCTGCAGAGTGGAGCGGCCGCGCTTGGTTTGCACTAAAGAGTGGCGCGGCCGCGCTGCTCCTGGTTTAAACCAAGACATGGCTGCTTCTGCAGAATTCAAGCTTAACCCGATAATGCACTTAGACAATGATTTACGTGAAATACACATGTCAGGATGCTTATAACTAGGTTCGGCCCCATATCGTCTTTAACATAGTTTGTTATCCATTCTCATTCAATCAAGGCTTTGAGTGTTCAATTAACAACGTCTCTTATGTTTAATAGTTTTATATATGCTATGAAGTCACTAAGTATCATTTACATATGTTCAAGTTATTTTAGTCATGCATCTCATGTTCTATGGTTCCATTTCTTTAACAGTCGTCTCAAGTCATGCTCAATTAGTTTACAATGCATAAGATTAGTTAGGTATACATTTTAATCATGTCTAGAGGCATATGAGATCCTATCTTGAGAGTTACAAACTTCAGAATATTCATAATGTAGTAATCAAAAAAACTAGTTTTCAAACTCTTAAGGTTTCTCTTGAAAATCTTATGTTAACCAACCACGCATGCAAAGCTACTACACGTATCATATTTCATGCTTGTATATACATAATCATACCACCTAAACATGCTCACAAGTTCAGAATTTAAAGGGCACATAGTTTATCAAGTTCGTATTTGAAACTCTACGTTTTCTCTTAGAAGGTTGTCAAAACCATTCAAGTATGTAAGGTATGTCCATATATCTTATATCATGCTTTCATATACACATAAATAGACCACATAAACATGCTCGAAATTTTAGAACTCAAAGTGTCCTAGTCCGACAAGTTTATTTTTGAAAACTTTAAGTTTCCTTTGGAAAACCAAGCTTTGGTAAGTTGTTCCATGCAAGGCCCCTTAAACTAGCATGTCAAGGTATTACATAGGCTTATAGACATTATACTAGCATGATCCACATCTTAGAACCCACAAAAATCATTTTCTGATTCTGTAGAAGGGCGCGGCCGTGCCCTATTTGTACTAGGGAGTGGCGCGGCCGCGCTACTTCGGTTCCAGCCCAGAAACTTTCTGCTAGTGCAGAGCTTCAGCAAATTCTCGATTTGGTTCATGAAACAAGCTTACAAACTATCACATTACTCTTATAACATATATTCAAACTCTATTAACTTAAAAACATTATCATACATATCCAATTACAACTATCTCATGTTAATTTCTATGAATTGAAAATGCTAAGCTTCAAAGGATTATGCCTCCTGGAGTCTTGAACTTGCTAAGATTGCTCAATTTTAGATTATACACTTACTCTACTCTCTCTATAAAACTTAGCAAATAATTTGGCAACTAGATTATGGGAAGATGAGGTCTCCATTTATAGAGATTTGAAGGACCATGCCAAGCCTTTGCTTATAGAATTAAACTAAGAGATGGAAGAAAAATACATTGGAAAATCAATGGTTGGTGCAATAGTAGCCACCAACCCACAACCCACTCCCTTTCATCATTTGATTGTATGCTAGAATTTGGTATATAGGTGTAGCATAGGCCATTGGCCATACACGTGAAAGAGAAGAGGAGGAAGGGACTCTCATTTTGGGACAACTCAATCTCAGCAACATAGCAAGTAGGAAATGAAATAATGCTACATACTAGGTTATTATACATATACATATTAGATACACTTAAGTTAAATACACATATACGTATACTTAGGTTTAAATCTAATTAGGTGCATACATGGGTTTTAATGTTATAATAATATTACATGGTAGCAAATTGAGGTACATGTGTACACATCAATATATAATCCATGTACATTTTGATAATGCCAAGTTATGATTTAATTGAGTAGTGACACCTTATCATAAACCTTATTATTCCAATGATTTTACTTATTCAAATAATTATTAATATAAATCATTTATATAGTCTAATTTAATAATCCATAAGGTTCACACTAATGTACTATACATATCATATGGTCACATAAACAACATTTATGTAACTTATACAATTTATTAATCTTACTATATACTTTTATTATAAAGTCACATGTTAGTGTCACACCCCATCACACTTTAGATGTAGACACTTTAATATACAATCACCCATTACATAATATGACACTTAGTAATTAATTGAGTAATCATTATATTAATTATTCATTTACTCTTTAACAGGTTATTATTAATAACAGCAATTAATAACATTATTATACGATTAATTACCACAAGTATTGCACACAACAAATAATTAAATAAATATAACTCTTATTATATTCATCAATTATTTACTCATAAATGTTTTGTTACTCACAATAATAATTAATCTACATATTATTAATTAATCCTTCACTTATTGATTTTCCTCTTTGATTAATTAAATCATCATAACTCTCATTATCGTGCCACACAAGGCATTTTATGAGCTTATCATAAACTTTATATTTTTATCAATTATTATAAATTCAATTTGAATTAATTAAATTACTCATCTCACAACACATTAACATTTATATTCAAATAAATAATCATTTTCTTATTATATCAATATTAATATTTATTCATGAAATTCACGGTTCTTACAGGGAGAACCCTTGAATATTCACAAGGTGATGTCTCCCAAGCTGTTTGACAACTGGAAGAAGAATCCAATGGAGAACAAGAAGCTGAAGGCTTATGACAACAGCAGCAAGGGCACTACGAAGAAGAGGAAGGCAAGCAATGTAGAGGATGAGCTATCTCACTCTGATGATTCCAAAGTTCCAGAGTCCACTTCCGAAAAGCCATCCAAGATGAGAGCCAAGGTGGTGAGAAAGTCACCAAAGGTCCCCCAAAGAAGTCTTTCTGCTGAAGAAGAGGAAGCAGAATCAGAATCAAAAGAAGAAGCAACTGGAAGTCCTATTGCTGACCCCCCAAATAGTCCTTCTGCCGATAAGGAAAGATCAGAATCAAAAAAAGAAGAAGCAACTGGATCTCCTACTGATAAACCCCCAAGGAGTCCTTCTGCTGATACAGAGGAATCAGGATCCATAGAAAAAGATGAACCTGAACCTCTTATTGTTGAACCTCCAAAGAGGAGAAAGAGCAATAGACTGCTTCTCCAACCAGGCCTAAAGAAGAAAGGAGAATCTTCTTCAAAGATCATTGAGCTCAGTGATGATAATGATGATGAGCCTGAGACTTTGGGAGAAGGTGCTAATGGCAGAGAAGGATAATGTCTGATAGTTCCAGTAGTGATGAAAATGAAAAGACTGCAAATGGATCTGAATCAGAAGTGGAATATACTGATGAGTCAGCTGAAGGGAACTTGCACCAGTCTGACTCTAGATCATGACATGAAGGAAAGGAAGCAGACTCTAGTTCTAAAGATCAGGAGCTAGAAGACTATCATGTCCCTTCTCCTGTAAATGTTAAAACAAGAATCGTGATGGAAGTGTTTGATGAACCACAAAATATGCTACCAGGTAGATGGGTAAATAATGGCACTAAAAGACTCAACGTGGTAAGGATGTCCACAGCCGATCTGCTCAACAATTATCAAGATATGAACTTGGACCTTACAACAGTGCTGTATGAATCTGAGAATCATCTGATAAGGTGGTTCTACCCGTTGATGCCATGACTGAAGGCCTACACTGCTGGAGATAAAAGCTACTTCAGATGGTGCTACTCACATTTTCCCAACCTGGAGCTGATTTCGCAAAACTTTTCAAGAGTTAAGTCATTTCCTACAAAGCTTTTCAGAGACCAGCCTCACTTCAAGGTCTACCGACAAGCCAACAATATTTACATTCCCTACGATCTACGAGAAAGCTTAGATGGTGGAAGGATCACATCAAAGCCTATGATCGTAGAGCCTTTGCAGTCTACCATTGCAAGTGATCTAGCTCAGCTCGAGAAGTCAAACCTTGCTCTAGTAATGCTATCTGATATCCCTTCATCCTCTAACAGCGACTGGTATTCAAATATCTTTGAGATTCTCACTACGTTTGAAAGCCTCTCTAAAAGTGAAAAACATGGTGTCCAACCAGCTGCTCAGCAGGAGGCTGTTCAACCAGATGCTCAAATTCTTCAAGAGCAAGAGTTACTGAAAAACTCTAAAGAATTGATTAAAAAATTCTCTCTCATTGCTGAAGAAGCTAAGATCCTGTCAGGAGGAAAAGACAGTGAGTATCACAACAAGCTTCAGGCTACAATCACAGATATATCTCTCAAGCTTCAACAGAGAGATCAAATCTATCTGAAGTCCATAAGGGATCAGAGGGAAGAAGCTCTGCAAGATCAGAAGCAAAGTAGAGAATTTATTATGTTTCTATCTGAGAAAATATACACTCTGAACCAGTCTCTTTCCCTAAAGCTGGAGCTCAGCCAATTAGAACTCAAGATTGAAGTTGGCAACACATCTCACCTGATGGAGCAGCTTACGTCAAATATCCAGCATCTCGGTCAAGTGATTGATGACAAAAAGGGAGAGAAAAAGAGGAATTCAAGGAAGCAATCTAAGAGAAGAATGCAGATAGAGAAGAAGAGCAAGAGCAAGAGTCGGAGCAGCAAAGCAAAGGACCTGAAGGGGAAACATAAGAAGGAAGCAGCAGTGGAGTCATCATCTGAGGGGGAGCCGAAAGAAGATGACTCCATGAAGACAAAGACTGAGTGGGAGCCAAAGCTAGATAAAGAAATGATGCAATCATCTGAAGGGGAGCAAAATCAAGAAGACATACAAGATGAGTAGCTGAACAAAAAGTACATCCAAAAGACTTACAAGGAGTAGAAAATGAAAAAGAGAAGGTACAGCTCTAATTATAATAGTATGTTCTGGATCTAGGATGTAGAGTGTCATATCATGTGTAAGATAAATTTTCATTAATGACGTTCATAATTATCTGTTCTAGTAATACAACAGCTCACTGTATATTAAGATTCATTCATCTCATATATATGAATTTAATGTTTTTGTCATAATAAAATAAGGGGATATTGTTAGGAATATACATGAGAATGTTATTCCTATTTATATAAGATTTGATTATGAACTTAATGAATGAATATGTAAATATGTCTGCATTGATGAAAGCTATAAAGTCCTTAATAGATGATACACAATATATACAAGGACTTAGACTGAAAAGATCAAATGTGTTAGGTTAATCCTACATGAATGAACAGCTTTGTGAAGTCCTTCAAAAGATTACAATGTACAAGGACTATGAATAGAAAGATCAAGCTTGTTAGGTTGATCTTATAAAATATAATAGATAGGCTTGTCTAATCGTGGAGCACTACACCTGCAATCGAAGTCAGCTGAGAGAGTAAAGGCAGAATCGTAGTCTATCAAGGTAGAACTGTAGTCTGTAAAGATATCTGCTCTTGGAATCGCAGTCTGCCAAGAAGGCCACTTCAAGATCGTGGAAACAGCCTGCCGAGCGCCTGTCGAGCCAAGTCAAGAATCGTAGGCTTCACTCAAAAATGTGGAGTCTGCAAATCATAACTGAGGCAAAAATTATAGTCGGACAGATCAGTCAAGAGAATACAGTTATTAAGGCAGAAATCATAGTCTGTCATATGATCTACTCTTAGAGACTCAGACTACACTCGAAGTCGTAGTGTTTGCAGAGCCAAAGCCTGATCGTAGTCTGCAGAAGCCAGAGCCAGATCGTAGTCTGCAGAACAAAGGCCAAAACATAGTCAGTCAAATGCTAAATGTCAAGGAAGAATTGTTGAGACTACACGATTCTCAGCAGGAGCATTTCTGAAGTGAAAGCGTAGATCTCACACTGGCAAGTGTAGTCAAGGTTCAGAAGGCAGTCTACTTGAGGTGGATCAAAGAGCATTAAGATCAAAGCACCAACTCTATCAGCAAGACTGATTGAGAAGTGAAGCCATTCAGGAGAAGTCTTCAACAAGCGTCCATTAGAAGACAATGACTGAAGTGACTATAATAAGAAGACAACGATTGCAGTGTATGTCAAACCAATAGAAGACAACGATCGTAGTGATGACTGCGATCGTGGTGTTTGCCAATGAGCAGCAGAGACTGATAAAGCACCTACAGAGATATTGGCCAACCTATAAAGAACAGACTAAAAGGATTGTCTATGCTCAGCCTCACCATAAAGAGTGAACTGAAGATCACAGAGCAGAAAGTTGAGAGAGCTGAGCATGACTAATCAGAAGAGTCTTGCAAACCAGAAGGGCCAAAGAAGTCTGTCAAGTTATCAGTTCCTGATGCGTGTCTATGCAAGCAGAATCGTAAAAGCACTGCAAGAGTGAAGGGCAAGAGGTTCTACATTGTCAGATCATAGAACGCTCTTAGAATCGTAGTGTTGTCAAAACCAGTCTACTTGCAACATCCACAGACAAACTACGATCAAGCATGAACGTTTGCATCAGAATCATGTAGTTCGATCGTCTAATTATTAAGACTCAGAAATGTCTCAATATGAAGACTGACAATCGAACGTTACTGATTGAGAGTATCGATGCAGTCGTCAACTCCTTTGATTTGGATCAAGGAATCAAAAAGGAAAAGTTAAGGGGACTACCAACATGACTTATGAAAGTGACATCTAAGATGTGTTAGGTGAAATAGCAGACTGTTGTGTCAGGAAAGTCAAAAAGGTGTTGTCACTTCAAATTAGCAGCATGAACTAAATAACTCAGAATCCTTGAAGCATTTCAAATAGCTTCTAATGGCTATATTCCAACGGGAAGCTAATGGAGGAGTATATAATAGCTGAAGCTTCAAATGTGAAGAGTTGTTGACTCGACGAGAGTTCTAGTGAGCTTAACAGAAAATGTCTCAGTGGCAGTGAGACTACTATAGTAGGAGTGAAACAATTATGATGAAGGGCTTTAACTACTAAAGGCTTCACTCAACACGAAGATCAATGTCAACCACAATGGCATCTGAACTGAGAGCCGAGAAGGCTAAGAAGATAAGAGAAAGAGTGGCAGACCAAAAAGCAGATATCCAGGACCACTCTATAATTCACCATGAACAACCTGAGCTGAAGAGAAGTAGATGCAGAGTAGAATCTGCACACAAGATAACCAGTGTTCAAAGGTTGCTAAGTACCAGAAGAAGTCTACCAGAAGTGCAAAGACTTAGCAGATCCTCAATGGTGATAATGTGCTATGCTGATATCAGATGAAGTTAAGCATCAACAATAAAGATCAGCTGCACCAAAGAAATGTGATAGTCTGCTAAGTACACAAAGATGTCGAGCTTTATGTACATCAGTGATGATCTAGTCTCGAAGCAGAATGCCAGATGATCACACAAAGCTGCTAAGTACTAGAAGATGAACGAGCTAAAAGTCATCTTAGCAGCACAGCACCAACAACAACAAACCAACAAACAACTAGAGCCTGGGGGGTCCTTGTCTTCGGGACTAAATCAAAGTCAAGTCTGCTGGGCTTGCTGAGTACCGGAGGGTACAAGAGATTCTAAGTGTGCTGGGCTTAGTCTACAGTTCCAAGTCTGCTGGGCTTGAAGAGTTCTTAATGAACTAGAGTTCCAAGGCTGCTAGCCTTGAAGGAATCTTAGTGATTCAATAGTTACCTTTTCCTTAGTGGAATCCCTACTTGTTGAAGCAGAAGAGTGGAGTAGGATCTTGAGTCTCTGAACCACTTAAAATCCCTTGTGTTATTTGTAAGAACCCAAATTTTCAGAAATTATTAAAATAAGAATTTAGTAAATACAATTTTTAAGGCATGTGTTGGGTTCAAATAAGAATATATATGCGTTATGAGGTATGTGGTATTGTGTTGCATAGGGTAATATGAACTATGCAATATGTGATTTTTTTTTTGTTTTATAAATATATTATTATTATATATTTGTTATTCATTGTAGAGGCAATTTATTTGAAGTAAAGGAGATGGATAAAATTTATCTATCGATATTAAGTAATTTATAAAAGTATTTTATCATTGTAAGTTGGTGACTTTAAATATCTTTAATGGATAATCACCATTTTCTTGGTTATTATACTAGTGACAAATATGATGTAATATGGGTCATAATTGGTACTCAAACTGTCTGTGGATGGATTGAGATAGCAAAAATGAATTAGTTAAGGGAATTAACTAATAAGAATAAATATTGGTTAATTTAAATTAAGTTGAAAGTTATATTATAGAATAATATAATTTAAATATTAAAACATTAATTGATAGTGGTGATATAGTAAAGGGGTTAATTCACTTGAGTAAATGGTGAATTAGTATATGTGTTAAGTATGTAATTAAATTTAGTATTGTTTTTATATATTACTTAGCATGGTAATATATGTAAGAGTTTAATAGTCAGAATAACGTTAATAATATATATACGTTGTTGAAGAGAGAAGAAAATCAATATATCTTTAGATAAATACTAGTTAGAGTATTAATTAATAATTGACATATGGCTAAGATGTGAAGATTGAAGAAATTATTTTGGAACAATTTATAGAAAGGAAAGAGAAACAATTATTGTATAAAGGTTTTTAAAATAAATTCTAGCATTAAATTATTTTGATAAAAGGGAAATATTATTTTATATAATATTACCTTATATGTATAGCTTTGTATGCGTTAATATGTATGATTAAGTAATATAATAAATATATTAAAACATATTTGCTATATGTAAATAATTTATCATAATAGGAGATAAACTTATTTTCTATATATAATTTGTACATGTATCGTACATGTACTTATTTTAATGAGACATAGATATTATATTAAGAATAATATCTTGAGAAAATGCGTAAATTCTTTTATTATAATTAACGCCTTTAGTTTTCAAAATTATAATAAAAACATTGTATGTCATGTTATGGTGGAATACATAATTTTTATAATAGTAATGTATTTCCAAGAGGGTTAATTTATAAAAGAAAACTAAGTTATTTTAATTTACAAAATAACTTGAGTTACTATATTACCCGTAGATTTTATAAATAATAATAAAAATATTTGAATATTTCCGTTCACGATATATGTATTTATGTAAATTTTGAAATATAATAGTTCAATGTAAATTGAACACAAGATGATTAAGTAATGTGGTGGAAGTGATAATGAGCTTAAATATTTAAGCTTGTGGTATATGCCTAGTGTGACATATTGATGGACTAAGGAATCGTTTAATTAAATTAGTAAGGAAATGATTAAGTAATGTGATGGACTATTTATTATTATTATTACTTTAGCTAATTATGTGCAAATACATGTGTTGTAAGAGCACAAGTTATTAATGCAATAAAATTACTTCGTATATAAAATATAAGCTATTAAGAATAATTATTATATAAGGTTATGTTGTGAGAGTAAGCTTGAGTTATGTAATTTACTAAGTTTACATAATTATGCCTTGTGTGGCATGAATAGTAAAGTTAAATCAACGGGAGATTTAACTAGAAGTATTAAAAGAGAACTTATGGTAAGTTAATAAATAATTGATATTAATTATCATTATAATATTTGAGTATATTTGAGATAATGAATTTTATGGAAAATGATGGGTTGAGAATACCCAACTAAATTATATTTAGTCCAATTAAAATATTAATTAGATTAACTCAATGTATATAAGGTACATGATTATATATATTGGTGTATATTCAAGATATGAGTATACTTGTTTATATGTGGGTGTGCATATGTATGTATGTACATTTATATGTGTATATGTACCCCTAACTATCATAAGATAATAACATTAAGTTATCAAATGTGACTTCTGTGGCCCAAAGGAAAATCACATTAATAATGTTAATGTTAAAAAAATGAGAGTGCAGCATTCTTAATAGCTCTTGTCCAATTTTGTGAGTCCCATTTTCTCTATTTACGTGAATAGGCTATTAACCTATGCTAAGGAGTTGATAATGGCTAGAATGATGGTGATGATGATGGAGGGAGTGGCTCAAATAGTATAGTTCAACCACCTCTACTAACTCGTGCTTGCCTAATAGGTCGCTATAACTTGTTTTAGTTTGAGTTTAAAAGAAAACTTATAAGTTTGGAAAGACAAACTTTGTTGAAAATAAACTTACTTGTATTCTGACTTTGTGAACATGTGTAGATAACCTAATATGTATGTAAACGAATCTAACATGTGGTCTAACATTACCTTACATGTAATGGGTAGTGCTAGTTTGGTATTAATAATTTTCCAAAGAAAACTTAGAAACTTTGGAGGTAAACCTTTTGAAAACTACTATGACCTTATGTGCACGTGTAGTAGGATCTTTTATTCCTCAATGAGTGACTGATGTGTTGATTCATATGGTTAAGTATAATGCGAACTATTCAAGCATGGTTTAGAATAAGTTTTCGAGTAATGTACTATGCTATGTCTATGTAAATGAGATAGATACATGTGAGCATGCGTATTAAAGGCTTATTAGTACCAATATATGGTTTAAAAGCTTATATCATTGAACCCTTGTTAAAGGAAGTTGTTAAGCCTTATTGATTGAAATAAATCAATATGGAGCTATGTGATTCGAAACTAAATAGTTTGAATGTGAACTTGAAGAAAGACCAGAACCTACTTGACGTATGTTTATAGATGTATCATCAAAGTATGCTAGAGAGTAAGCTAGAAGCATGAAAACTCTATTTCAGTTCTGGTTTTGGCAGGGAGTAGCGCGGCTGCGCCACTCCCACGCCTATATGCAGCGCGGCCGCGCCATTCTGCAGAGTGGCCAAGAGCAGTTTGTTAACTGCTTGGACCCTTAAAGACCACATGGAATGAAACAAGATGGTTTCAATAGAATAAGTATGAGGGTATAATGTGGTAACGACATAGTTATCCTAAGATGAAATAAAAAAAGAAGGATTTAAAAACCAAGTTATGAGATAATGTAATATCTATTATTATATTGAGAATGTATGGATGTGTATGACTGATGGGTATGAATTCATAATTATACAATTATGTAGGAATACACGAAATACAAATAGCTATAAGCAGTTAAGTTGTAGTTGATAAACTACGAGCCAGGCAAGTCTTTCAGTTCCTATTTGTTATATGAATTCGGTAACTGTTGGTTGAATTATATTATGTTATGAGGATGTTGATCTAAACATTAAATGCATATGAGATATGTATGAGATTTGAAAGTTGATCTTTGATTATATGTTTAAGAATTAATCTCTATACTTGTTATGTGAGAAGCAGCATGCGTAGTAAATTTAAATGATTACGATTGCATGAACTGAGCATGATATTATATGCTATGTGATGTATGAAAATTGTTAGAATTGCTGAGCTGTTGATCTCACTCTTGCAAATAACTATTTTTGCAGGTTAAGAACTCACGGTAAAGTTACGTGCTACTTGATTGATAGAGTTCAATAGTATCGCAAGAAGATTATTATTTGGTTGAAGTTATTGCTTTGAACCATGTTTGAGGTTCTAGGAGATGTACATGATAGTAGTTATGATGTTTAATATATGTTGAGTTATAAAGTTGTACTATCGATATATAGAGGATATCGAATCGAGATGTAAAATCTTATACGGTAATTCGAATAAAGTGAATCATAACATAATTTGATTCAAGGATATGTAATTATAAAGATTGTGATTTAGAAATAATAAAGAAAGAAGATTGAAAAAGTTTAAATTATTTCGCATTTTTATAACATCGAATATGATGTACAAACAAGAATGGTAAATGACCAAGATTGGAACTTATTAAAGTTTTGGGTCATTATACAGATCCTGGAAATGGAAGGAATTTATATTCTAATTTGTAATAAAGCAAAGTTATATTCATTAAGTTATGAATAAAAGATATAAATAATTTGACAATAGTAGTATCGTGACTCACCATGTCTGAGGTTCGAAGGGACCCGGATTTAGGGGCGTTACATCATTTACTTTATATCATTTATATTATGCACTATAACTGCTTTAACCACTTACACCTAAACTAACATTAGAACTATGTTTATCAAGATATCTTTAAAGGGGATCTTTAACTTATTCTGCTATGCATGAACTGATTCTTATATTTGTCATCTGCTAATTACTTAGCAATACAAAAGAAAAAGAAAAAGCTCTTAAAATATAAAAGGATCTATTCAACCCCCCTTCTAGATCTATTGTGTGCCCCCAGGGAACTAACAAATTACACTATTGAACTTTTATTTTTTAAATTACCCCAGTAAACTAATTATTAATTTGAAATTGGATCATTCTGTTATCTCTTCTTCACGACTGTTAAATCGTTTTAGTTTTTATCCTATGTGGACATGAAAAAGAAAAAAGAAATAAAAATCTGATTTATTCTCTCTCTTCCTTCCTCCTATCTCTCTCTTCTCCCCCTTCTTCGAGATTAAAAATATATGCATATTTTCTCTCTCTAAAATCTAAGAAAATTTCTAGATCCGAGTACCCAAAACATTGAATTGAGTTTCAAAGTTCAGCATTAGATATAACAATGGAGTCTGAATCCCCAGCAACAACAATATGTGAAGTAAATGGTGTTGCAATAGATTTCCTCTCTCTCGCCTCTGACTCTCAGCAACCTTATGTCCCGAACTCCTCTCCTTCACTCTCGATCGCCTCCATAAGATCCACCCTTACCCACTTTAGTTGATACGTTTGTAGACACCAAAAATTTCGCTTTCATTTTACTAACTCCGCAGGAGGGCAAAAGTGAAATTTTACCTCGGCAATAACCTGTTTAAGAAAGGATCATGAAGCTGAGGATGAGGTCATAAAAGCCGCCACAACAATCCCTAACCCGCAGACAACCCAATGCAACATTATTAACTATCCCGCAGATTTCGAACGATACTTTTCTGCCTTTCACATCATCTTCTCGGATCTAGAAATGGTCAAATTTAATGCCGTTGTGTAGCCTTCGAAAAGAGCTTTCCGTAATGGTATGACACGTCTCCCAATTATTCCCGGATTGAAAGATATGGATGGTTCAACGAGCAGCTCAACAACCAAATGCACGAACTTCGAGACTATGCATGAACCTGCGGCTGGCTCTGGGGCCCTATATATGGACATCGACAGCTCATTTGCAAGGGAGAACTCATTTTTAGAGAAAGCAATAGCAACTTAGAGAGAGAAGGAGCTCGGATTTGTCAACTAAAAATCATTAGATTCAAGTTAGATATAGTATTATATAGTTAGATCTCTTATATATATTAAGAGATATAGTATATATTCAAGTCAAACGAAGCTTGTTTCTTCATTTTCCAAAGTGAAAAATCAAATCTTTTGTGCGTTTATTTGTAAATCTATTAGATCTAGATAAATATAGTGCTTAAATCTATTTAAAGTTTCAATCTTTATACATATATTGGTTGTTTATCTATAGATCTATCTATTTTACCTATTATTTTGCTTATATATAGTTAAAGATCGAATCTTTTAACTAGATCCACCCTAGATCTAGCCCTTAACAGGTTCTAAAGCTTCAAAGCTTGAACCTTTATGCTAGATTGATTCAGATCTAGGTTATATCTAGTTATTTTTAATGTTTTAAATCAATTTTGAACATTTTGCAAAACCCTAGATCCGTATCTAGTGGGGAGGAGGTCCTAACTATTCGCGTTAGGGATTCTAACATTTGAATCACTTGATAACGGGTTTAGGATACATTTTTTATATCCATTTACGTTTAATCTCGATTGTGTCATTGTACGGATCTGAGGTATCTTAGATCTAAGGATTTATAACCCATATTCTAAGTTTTGTTCTATAGATTGCGTCAATACACAGTCCCTCGAATGTTGGCTTTGATATTGCAATTTAAAGGATAGGGTTTCGAGAGCCACTTTTAGATCTCTTTTTACTTATGTTGAAATATATTATTATGTGATCCTAGGAATGTTGGAGTCGAGATCCACGAATCGAATATTGGCTCGATTCCCATGATGGACATGGTTTCGATTGTAATAATAGAAGTTCGAATAATTGTACATGTAATTTTGGGCCTTAAAACGAATTTGAGGGTATTGTCCCGAGAGAATAGTTTTAAGGTCCCGTGATAGTAAAAACTATCGTTGTAGGTGCTCGGGCCTAGTTAGATGACTTTCATGTCCACGGGTAGTCCGACTCCTTTTATTCTTTATTTCATGTATTATCACCCAAAACGATTTTCAAATAAAAACAACAAAGGTTTTATAAAATATAAATCTCTTCGGGGATATATAGGCTTAAGGCTAAAAATCAAACGATAAAATAGGGCAAGAATACCAAGTTTTCCAAATCCTTTCAAAAAGCTTTTTATCAAAAGTTCAAATTAAAAATCAAGTAACTCTGCGCCTAGGCTAAAATAAGGCCTAAAACAACTTATAAAATCAAAGCACTTAACACAATTCAAAAATATCAAAGGCTTTCTCAAAACACACAAACACACAAACACATACACACACACACACTTCATGCTTTGGAAATTAACAAGATGCGGTAATCGTGTTTTCACGGAAGTTGATAAGTGCCTAACACCTTCCGCTCGCTCAAGAAAACCCCTGAACTTTGTGAATCTTGGGTTCAAGACCAATTCTACGTAGTCACATATTAGACCATATTGCAAAAACTACAAAATTCGGATAACTTGGTACATCCATTTGAACATATGCCAACTGGCGACTCTGTCTAATTCGACCCAATCATTAAAAATCAATCTTTCAAATTTTGCGACAATTTTTTTTCCTGTTTTTCCCTAAAATCTCGCCCTTTAAATATGAATCAAAATAGAAGTCTTAAAAATGGTAGAAAACATCCAAAACCATTAGGAAAGGAATAAAATTCTTCCCCCGACGTCGACAAAGTTTACTGATTACATCACTAAACTTTTAATTTTTTAAATTACTCTAGTAAACTAATTATTATTTTAAAATTGGTCCATTTCGTAAAGAAAATTAAACGAACGTTAATTTTTTATCGACAAAACTAATGAATTAACCATTGTAGTTAACACGTTTTACCGATTACACTATTGAACTTTAATTTTTTTTTACATTACCCTAGTAAACTAATTATTATTTTGAAATTAGGCCATTCTGTTATCTCTACCTCACGACTGTTAAATCGTTTAAGTTTTTATCCTATGTGGACGTGAAAAAGAAAAAAAGAAAAAAAATCTGATTTATTCTCTCTCTTCCCTTCCATCTCTCTCTTCTCCTCTTCTTTCAGATAAAATAGATCTGCGTATTTTCTCTATCTAAAATCTAAGAAAATTTTGAGATCCGAATATGCAAAACATTGAATTGAGCTTCAAATTTCAGTATTAGATATAATAATGGAGTCCGAATCCCCTACAACAATAGCAGATGAAGTAAATGGTATTGCAGTAGGTTTCCTTCCTCTCGCCTCCGACTCTCAGCAGCCTTATGTCTCTGAACTCCTCTCCTTCACTCTCGATCGCCTCCAAGGTCCACCCCTTCCCAAATCTCTCTCTATATCTATGTGTGTATATATATATAAATATATATTTGAATAAAATAATTAAAAAACTACTATAAAAATTAAAAGAGAGTTAATAAGATATCACTTAAATAAATTAAGGCATGCGTAGAGTACTGTCCTTAAGGATAATTTTTTCCCTCCAATATTATATATCACCGGTGCAACAGGTCACATCGGATACCCTCCAAAATTAAACAATTTCATCTTCTCTAATGTGCACTCAAATAGAGAACAACCCATTACTTTTTCTTGAGTTTTAGAACAAATGATTCAAATGAAAGTATTGTACTGCAATATGTGTATATATTTTTTATTATTATATGAAGTAGAAGACATGCATGCTAATCTCTCTTTTTATAAGAGTAAAAGTATATCTATTTTATATTATATCATGCATAACTAAGAATTAGATATATACCAAAAGATTTTGTAACAACTAGAAACTTAAAGGTTTTGCAACGGCTAGAAACTTAAAGTTTTACGACGGCTAGGAAATCAATTACAAATTAATAGAAATCAATCTCATTGATATTGTAATGGAAGGAAATCAATTTTTGTAACTCAAACAATATAAAATTTAATCTTAACAATAAAACACATTAATAAACTTGACTTTGAAATTCCTGTCAAATTTTATAAATTAGAAAAAATCTAACAATCCCCCACAATTTCAAAGGCAAGTATTAAGAGAAATATGAATAAAAATCAAGAAGTGAAAATGTAATGCATAATTATTGGTGCCTTTTGGGCTATGAACAAATACATATAATAAATAAGGCTAAATTCACATGAAATGGGTGAAACAATAAGTTTATATGAACCACATTTCTTTAGTATGAATTTAAACACTTATCATTCACATCAAAATTTTGAAGTGGGTTTGTTCAACGCGGTTGGACACATTTTCGGCTATGTGCCAAATCCTGGTTTCATGAGAGCTTTAGAGAATTTGCGCAAGTTCTCATAGAGGCGACCCCACCTGTACTCTCACATAGTTGTTTTTCATTAAGTATGTTTTGTAGCTCACCACACTATCCAATATGAACTATCGCTAGAAGAAAAAGGCTTATATACGACATTCTATTAGCGATCGCAGTAGGTCACTGATCCACATCTGCAGCTAAATGTGGTCGCTGATGCCTGATAGTGGTCGCACATAATCTGGTCACTGGGTGGACACCAGCGACCACTATTAGTGACCAATGTCTTAGTAAACGTCTATAGCGACTGATTCCATCGCTAAGCTGAGTCACCGTGAGTCAGGTCTTTGGGGTGACGTGAGCCACGCGTCAGTGACCAACATTAGTGACCGCATCGGTCGCTAACACCCTCATGTCATCAACAGTCGTTGATAAGTATTAGCGACCGCTTGCTGTCGCTGATACTTAATTATAAAATTTTTTACCTGTTTTGTGGATTTCCCAAAAAAAGTTGTACCTGTTTTGTACCTATTTTATATCCCAATACATAACAGTATATATAAACATCCATCCATAATTTATATCCCAACACATGCACAACAGTATATATAAATATCTATCTATATGCAAACACATAAATCAACACAATATAAACTATATAAACATTAATAAACCAATATGAACTGAAGAAATATATACAAATGTCATCTTTAAGGAACATAAAATCGTTTAAAGAATGAATATAAAAGTACAAGGCTTTAAATATCTAGAAAACAAGCCTAGCACTTCATGCATCGTCGTCCAAATTAGTACGGCCCTGTAATTAACAAAATAGTAAAACATGTTACATATATAGTATATATGTTGATACTGGTATGACTTATGTAAAGTAAAGTGAGGGAAAACTAAATAATAGGAATTATTTAAACAGAAGTAAGGTATAACAATATATATATATATATATATATATATATATATATAAGTGATTAATTTGATTGTAACAAGTACTAAGATTGGCTCGTCGCCATCCTGATGTCGTGCTGCTGCTGCCACTGCATCTACTAACTCATCCGGACTTAGAGACTACAGATGCTCGCCAAGTATACGAAGAAGATCACGATCTCGACAGATCGCTCTCACATAGTTAGCACAAGTATGATAGGCTAGATGGGTAGCGGAGTTGCCTATGCCACTAATGGTCGGGTTTCGTCGTTGTCCATGGCCTTTGAAGTAGTTTTTCTTAACAATCGACACCCTCTCACACAATTCTTGATCAATCGGAGAACGCGGGTTGCCTTCAGGATAATGCTCGTTCATTAAGCTCTTATAAGTGTTATGTCAGTAGGTTAATAATTAAATAGTTAAAAATAAATATAAAATGCTTAAGAATGACGTAAAAATTTATAAAAAACATATTAAAGCTATAAAAACTTACAACCGCTATTTGGACAGCCTTAGGCAAACCATCACGGGTGGTCACGTACACATTCAACCAATGGATAGGCTGACCCTGAGACTGAGCCTCTAGACCTGGCAAAATTGGCCCGGGCCAGGCTGGCCTGTAAAAATTTGGCTTTGGGCTAAACTTTTTTAGCCCTCGAAAACTTGAGCCTTTTTGGCCTGGCCCAAATTTAGCCCGACCCTTTGTGGCCTGCCTGCGGGTGGCCCGGCCTAGCCCGCAGGTTTTTTTTTTACAAAGTTACAAAACAATGCAAGAGCTCAATCCAACTGAAATACAAGGGTTTTTTATTCTAAAGTCACTCTATACCTTACTACATCTCTTTTTAATACTTTTTGTTTTATTCAATCATAGTCCATCATAAGAATTGATCAAACACAACCGTTAGATTAAGTCAACATTAATATGCAATCTTCATATCAAATAAAGTGATCTCAACCCATTTCATTTCATTTCTCTCTCGTCCTTTCAAAATCTCTCCCCTATATCTAAAACAACTCTCGACTTCATTTTTCTCTCTCTTCCCTGCCTATTTTTAAACTTAGATCTGGTCATTGTTGTGCTTAGATTCTAGTTATGTATGATGGGTCTGCAGATTTCTTTTTCCTTTTTGCTAGTTAGTCTGCAGATTTATTTGTTTATTTCTCTATTTTTCTTGTTACTTGTGTATATGATATGACTTAATTTTGTAGATTATAATTTGAATACTTGAGATTTGATTACTATTTCAAATTCTAGTTGTGTATGACTTTTGTGAGAAAATAAATATTATAATGTGTTTGTCCAATTAAAAAAATAAATAGCCCGCGGGCTGTCCTGGCTTAACCCGGGCTACGGGCCTTATATTTTGAGCCCAAAAAAATTTGGGCCATTCTGGCCCGACCCAAATTTGGCCCAACCCATTGGTGGCCCGACCAGTTTGCCAGGTCTATGAGCCTCCCACAAAATATGCTATCATATAAATATGTAAACATGTGATATTCTACAAACTATGACTGTAAACATAAAAAAAAACATAACAAGCTTGCTATTCATACGAACCCTGGCATCAATATGTTGCAACTGTGATATACTATTGCCCCTATAGGTGCCTTTTGCCTTGTCACCTTCAGGTGCGCTGAGGCTTTGTTCGAGGCGACAATCTTGCATCTCTTTACCCAGCTCTTAGCTTTCCATTGGTCACACATCTCAGCCCATATGGGCTGCGCACACCACTAGGGGCTATGCTCATGCATGTACTGCTCACCCTGTCCTAGATGGTCGACCTCTGCATTATGCAAAGCTTTCTGTCGTTCCTTATTCAAATTATCTTTGGTTCGGACAATGCACTTTTGCCTGAACAATGTGTGAATAACTGATGCATGTGCGTTATCCCATTTATACATTTTCTGCAAATAAAATAACAATAATAATATTAAAACGGTGATATTAATATAAACCAACACTAGTTAAACAAATTTAGTTCATTAATTATATTATATGTCAAAATTAGAAAAATATACTTGAAATTTAGCCCAAACTACATCCTTGTGGGCGAGAGGTGTGCTCGCCCACGTAATCAGTGGCGTATGCTAGTTCTGTAAGCATAATTGTGAAATCCATTTCACAATCTTGCTATCTTGAAAATAACTACAATATACCAAAATTTATATTAAAGATAAGTATTTTTATTATAATATTTAAAGTAATTTACATTAGTATATATCTACAACAATAGTAATATACAATGCTTATATATAAATGATGTTTAACATACGTGATGTCCGGATGAGGACAAATCTGTATGAGAATCTGATCATCCGGATTAGCTTTGCCCTTCGGCACATGATTAGAACCCCAACTCAAGCCGCGCTTTCTTTGCGCTGCTTCAAAAGACTTCTACAAATAAAAATTTTACGATGTTATTATGAGTTATATGATATTACATATACAAATAAAATGGAAATAATGACAGTTAATTGTATAAAATAGTTAACTACGACAACTATAAATGAAAGGTACATAAACATGAAAAGAATATAGAGAACATATATATGTGTAATTGTATGTAATACAAGTAAAACTAAACAGATATTTTAATAAAAATCACTGTATAAGTCAGAATCATTTTGTATACGTATTAAAGATTCATAACCATCATCTTCTTCAAATTCAGTGTCATTGTCAGTCAATAACTCTTCCTCCTCAGTATCAATGTCATCTAGCACAGGTACTGACTCGTGATCCAATTCATTAGGTTCATCTCCACCCTCTAACTGGATTAGTTTATTGTTGACCTCTATATTTATTATAGGAGGGTTATGTAACATCTCCTCTTGGTAGAACTCCCTGTCTACTACTTGGACACGACTGCGCGCGAAAGTATGAATTACAACTTGTCAATCTGCAGGCGGTCTATCACTTTTCCTAACAGGACTAGGAGTGTAGTATACTTGTACTATTTAAGTTGTTAACACAAATGGTGTGTTGACGTACGTGGACCTATGGAGGTCAATATCGAGGATTCCATGTCGATCGACACGTATCCCTTTTTTTGAATCAAACCAATGACACTTGAACAAGTTAATTTGACTCCCATAAGTACCCTTGTATGACAACTTTATGATTTCCTCCAACTCCCCATAAAAGGCACGACCAAGCTCATTGTAACAATCTCCTTGAACACACACTCCAGTGTTAGTTGTTCTTTTACCGCGAGCATATATCTTTGTATGAAATTCACATCCATTTATTTTATATCCATTGCATCTGGGCCCATACCTAGGACTTGTACATTTGGAGAAATCATTCCCTCATTAAGAGCCTATAAAATTTTTACTAAATTAAATAAATTCATAAATTAATACTATATATGTCGTGCTTAATTAAATTAACTTACTTTGTCCTTCGGCTACTGAGTTGAATATCTTTATCAGTGATGTCGGCCTGATTTGCTTTAAACTCGTCATCATGTGATCTATACAATTTTATAAACATTAACATATAAATATATGAGATTGCAGGTAAAGATATAGGTCTAATAAATATGAATTTTACATGTATACCTCACAAGTTCGTCAATCTCCTCGCAATTGAGAAGAATGTAATTCTTGCTTAGAGAGGAATATGTGCTTCCTTTTACCATAAGCGCGATCCGGTAGACCAAATATAAAAATCAGATCATTTAGTTCAATGTTACCCCTATCATCATATTTCGGGACTCGATTGTCCTTTGTAAAAATTTCATCTGGAAAATAGTCTGAGAAAACGTAGATATCTCATCGAGATTCGCCAGACCCATTGATTATGTTTGATGCAACAATCTTACCAAATGGGATGACCGACAATCTCATCACACGGTCACGCATCTCCGTCCCAGACAATCGCGGTGCATGCATATCATTGTCTACTTTCCCTTTCATGAAGTATTCTCTATTTCTTCGAAATAAGTGTTCTACCAAAAAAAAATGACGATGATAGTCAAACTAGCAAGGGTTTCAACCTTTTGATATATTGAAAGACTTTGTATGCTATATACAATATGGACAAGCCAACTTCCCGTGTGTAATCCATCCAGTTAACATACTATAGCAGGAATGTAACTTATAGTCCACATAACTGTTGCCCTAAGGTTAAAATTTGTTTTCGTGAAAACATCCACTCCATCTTCCCATAATACCTTTAAATCATCTATAAGTGGTCTCAAGTAAACATCTAGGTTCTTTCCAGGACTCTTGGGACCAGGAATCACTAGTGAAAGAAAAAAGTATGGTTGTTTCATATACATCCAAGGGGGTAAGTTGTATGAAGTAACAATCACAGGCCAGCAGGAGTACGAAACAACGTAGTGGCCGAACGGGTTGAAACCATCAGTAGACAATCCAAGGCTTACATTTCTAAGTTCCAATGCAAACTTAGGATATGATAAGTTGAAATCTTTCTAAGCTTGCCCATTTACGGGATGCCAAGTCATATGTTCAGCTGTTCTTGAAGACATGTACAATCTTTTTAGCCGACGTGTAATTGAAAAATACCTTAAAATCTTAAAAGGTATATTTGTCTTTTTTGTAGTCACACCCTCTTTATTATGCACTTTGTCTTTTGTTCATTTTCCTTATAAAATAACATGCAATCATTCGGACATGCATCGATTTTTTGGTATCCAAGACCCAACTTCTTCACCATTTTCTTACAATAGAAGTAGTTATCAGACAATTTTTCATTGTCAGGAAACATACTCTTAATGGCCTTCAAGAGCAACTCAAAACACTCATTTCTCATGTTGTGATCAGCCTTGATGTTAAGTAATGTCGCCACTGCAGACAATGTAGTGTGATTGGTGTAACTGTTGTTCAAAATTGGTATAGACCATTTACTCGCAAGTAAACTTGGTCAACAAGTAATAAAGTGATAAGTAGAGTGTCGATCCCATGAGGATTATGCTAATAGTATTAAGCCAAGTACTAACTTTGTATCAATTCAATCTTATTTAATCAATTGATTAAAGATTGTCAAACTAATTATTAAAACTAAATTATCAACAAGGATTTAAAATCAGATTGAAGATTACAATTTCCCCCAATGTCTCGTCTAAATATTATTAAATTGATTATTTAGAATTGCCAACAAAAAATACTAATAGTTTATATAATCATTTTCTAAATAATTATATAACATATCTATTATTATTAATTTCACTATATTCCTATGAGAAACAATAATAACAAATTCATTAAGTATCATCTTCCACACGTTGCTTGCGGTCTACAGGTATTATCATATCCCGTCTACAATTTAACATTCACTCCGACGAAGAATTACTAATCACAAGTTATCATATTCAGATCTAAACTTATAATCCATCATCCAATTTCATAAAAGTTGTCACAATAATTGCTAGATAGACAATCATTTATGAAGCACAAAACATGATAAACGATTCAAATATAATCAATAATAAACAACAACGACAATAAATTAATTTAAACTAAACATTGGGTTCAATTGGAATCTCAATAAAAAGCTAAGTCATAGTGTAGGAATAAAACATTATCAATAAATCAAGTAACATCTTAGATTACAAAAATAAAAGGAAGAGAAAGCAAAACAAAAATTATGTCACATAGCCTTGCTCTCCAATTCCGCCTTTAAACCTTGTGCTCCTTCCTTGAAAGCTTATGAGAAACCTTAGCTTTGATGTATGTTAGATCAGATGTTAGTCTCCTCTCTAAGGTTTTAGTCTCCTCTCTAGGGTGTTAGTCTCCTCAAATCATGTCTCTTTATTGGTATTTATAGATCTTAAGTGAAAACTTATCAAAAGTAGGCATCCCAGTCCAATTCCAAGTCAAAAACCGTGCCAAAACTCGTCCAAACGGGTCCCAAGTGAATTCTAGCACCTCAAGATCTGTGGCTCTCGATATTGCTAGCCGCGACTTCTATCCAGCGCCGCGAATTCCACTTCTTCCGGTCGCGGCTCCCAACATTCTATCCATAAAAAATCTGCTATTGTGATGTAACTTGTGTGCCATTTTCTATTAGATAACGACCGAATATCAACTTGGTCTCTTCTTGAAAGTTGTAGCCCTAATAATTTAGATGAATTTAGGCCTTTAAATAACCTCATATGGATTTCGAAAGCTCAAGTTATGACCATTTGAACTGAATTGGTCCAAAAACAAATCTAATCCAAGCAAGGTTCGAATCAGCTCACTTTGACACACTGTTTGGACCCAAACAAACTCGCATTTTTGACCACCATACCTTTCTGGAAAGCTTTAGAATTCCTCTACAAACTTCTGGAAGACAACTATTGTAAGACCCCGAATTTTATGAAATAAAAGTATTCAATTTTTCTTATAATTATTATTCTAAATAGTATGGTGATAATTTAATAAATGTTATAGTTATTGGTGATATGTGCAAATTTTACAAAATAAGCAAGTTGTCATAAAATATTCGTTTTGTCGAAAAATATTCTTTTGTCGGAGAATATTCGTACGACGGCGCAATCATTGGTGGACCACACAACGGAATAATTGTCGGATATAGAAAGCAACAAAAATAACCTTTTAAAAAAAATAACGGCAAGACTTTTACCATTAAACTGTTAAAATACCCGATGATAAAAGTATAGTAATACACGTTGTTGCACAGTAGTACACAGTATTGTATAGTATCTTTGATTATTGATTATTACGTAAGAAGTCACTCAGTATTCAATAATTGCCATAGTAGTTGTTACATAGTATCTCATATTATTGATTCAATTATTGTCACAATATCATCTGTACAATATTTTATATTATTAAATTAATAATTAACATGACACAGTTATTCATATTATTATTTGTAATATTGACAATGTCTAAAAAGTTCTGTCGAGGAAAGGGTTATGTTATCTAATTGCGCGTCAATAAGGAGAAATCCTTATCGAAAAACCCTTCTTTCCTGGGAACGATCTGGTTGTCAACATTGTGAATCTATAATATTAATTGTGAATAATTATTGAAGGATTAAAAAGCGTTGATTAATTATGTGATGACTAAGAAGAAGTTGCCGACACTCGAATGAAATAATGGTGATATATGGCATTTCATATTACAGGTGTCAAACCACTTACCTTTTCATATTACAGGCATCATGCCACTTGCCTCTTCACATTTCAAGGGCCAAGCTAGAATTCTTCTATAAATAGAAGCTCACTTCTTCGTTCTTTCTTACCAATTCACAAAAGCTATAGAGAGAGAAATTATAGAGAGAGAATAAGAGAGAAAGAAGAAGAGTATTCTGCAACTACATTATTGTAGTATCCAATCTCCTACTAAGGTAAAGGATGTGATTTTATACTCGCAAATGATATTATTTTTCTCGTAAAGGATGGTATTTTCTTTATACTCATAAGGGTTGTCATTCTATTCCTTATTAATCTGTGGGAATAACCTGTCTACGCGGACTACCGCATGCCTGGTGAATAAACATTTGTATTCATTCTTTATTAAAGTTGTAGAAATGATCTGTCTATACGGATTACTGCATGACGGGTGAAAATCCATTTGCAGTTTCATATATTATTTCATTTCACATTCCTAAATCTAAACTTACTATGGTAAGTATTGCTTCTATAATTCCTGAAATGATTAAAAATTGCTTAAGGTTTTTGCTTCATCTAATATTATTTCACTGGAATATTGGTCTGAACTTTCTTATTAAATTTTAATCTTTTCATGTCGGGGTACTATTCATCCGGGGTACTATTCATACCGGAGTACTATTCATGCCGGTGTATTATTCACAACGAAATTTAGTTTCTTTTCTTTGTGCAAATTATCTTTTATAAAACTTATTCTTGAAGTTGAATCCATGTTTTTATCTTTATGTTGACAGTTTGGACATTATTGAACTTTTGATAAATTGAATTATAAAATTTTAAAATTTATCCTTGATCTCACTCTATTCATTCTTTATATCATTGTCATAATCCTCAGACTTAAATTGTGGTTAAAGTTATCTTTGGCCCGTAGTGCAAAGACGAACTGTTGATTGATGAATATCTTTGGCCTTTGTGGCAAAGATGGAATATTGATTGGTATAATCATGACAATTGATTTTACAGTTGTGTGTCTTTGGCCCGTAGTGCAAAGATGGACTGTTGTTTGGCATGAACATGACCATTGATATTATAGTTGAATATATTTGGCCCGTAGTGCAAATATAGACAATTGATTGGTATGATCATGACCATTGTTGTTACGTTTAAAGGTCTTTGGTGTAGGGTGTAAAGACGATATGATTATTAAGTGTCTTTAGCCTTTGTTGCAAGGACAATGAGTGAAAAATCTATTAAGCCTTTGTGGCAAGGGGAAACTGTTGATTTACATGATTATGAATATGAATTGTGAATTAATATAACCATGGTCTTTGGTGTTACAGGTAAAGACAGGTGATAAAAATTCTCTTCGTCCTGGGTGCAAAGAGGACTTAATCAACATAATTATGGACATGAACTATTGTGGGAAGGAACTGTTGATTGATGTTACAGCGATAGAATATTATTGGTGGACTTTTAACATGGAAAAGATAATAGACATTATGGTCTATTTAACTCTTCTGATGAATTGTTCGTTCCGCTATAGTGGTTGATCTAAAACTTGTTATCTATTATATTCTGTTAGATTTTCACTGTTGAAGAATAAGGATAATTCAGTTTTTATTATCTTAGTCATGATATACTTTACTGGGCTATTTGTGCTCACCCTTTTACTTCACAATTCCTTTTAGGTAATAAGAGTGTAGCTAGGTCGAGCGGGGATAACAGGGGAATAGAGCGATGGTCTATAACTGTTGAAGTTTCCCATAAAACAGTATAGAAATAATTGTATTGAGGACTTAAAATGTGTGTGTCGTATTTTATAAGTCATTTAATAATTAATTTTGGTAAACAACAATAGGGTGATAAGAACCCGACTTTAGAAGGGTGTGTTGCCACTATTATACAAGATGTCTAATCACATACAAATTGGTGTTATCATAAGACATGATTGTGCGCATCCACTTGCTGACTATATCTATGAGCACTACCTATATAATCTTGGAGTATGGTTGGAATATAATTCTCAGTTTAAGACAATGGAAATAATTATATGGCAAGAAAATAACCACCATTGGAATGAACAGGATAGTCATCTTCTCGTTCTTCTTTGGGGCCTATGGGTCAACCAAGGTTAATTCTCAAGTCCTATGATATCTATTATAACTTAGAAGCCTGGCCGCCCATGTACAAAAGCTTCCTTGAGCATTTTCTAAAGATTTTAATTTCTAAAACAGTTATTGACTGTACCTTAATGTAAGGTATATTTGATTTGGAGTGTGGGTACTGTTATTTGTATTGAAACTCACAGTTTATGTGTGGTCGTATTTTGTACGATAGTTTAATAGTTGGAATAAGAAATTTGTATTTGAATTTTGTACAATGTATTTTAGCGACTCAAAATGGGTTGTGTGGACCTATTTTGGGGGTGTCATAACTATATCATTCTAAAACTCTAACACCATCTTAATCTCAATTGAAGCTCCGAAGGTTAAATCGCCGAAAATCTAAAAATCCCAAGATACTCCAATTTGACTCAAAATGCATCCATATAGCTCCAATTTAATTAGAATGCAACCAAATAGCTCCCAAATTTATTTCCTCCATAAAAAGGAATATAAAATACTTGAAAACTCAAAAATCATCAAGTCAAAAGTGCTCAATTTATAGGTTCAGAAAACACTCATCAGTAACCATGCCACAACAGTTTGCTACCTTTGTCTAATAACTTAAAGAACACTTTCGAATCAGAATTCATAGACTGCTATCTGCATAGTTCCCAATCAAAATTCGGCCTTGCAATATCATGAACCATGTCATTAATACGATGGGTATTGCTGCTTGGATTGTGTACTTGTGCGATGCCATTGTCTCTTCTTTGCCCATGTTCCCACTAACATTATTCGTAATTTTTCATGAACCCATAAACAAGTAAATGATTGTTTACCATGTCTCTGTGTATATAATTTATATTCTTACATTTCAAACAAGAACCTCTTATCTTGTTATGACCATTCACACATTCCAGGTGATTATACGCATAATCCAGAAACACTTGACAACCAATTCTAAATTCAACTATAACACATATCTGGGCACTTGACTTTTGTTGTCTCATCCAACTACGGTCTTAGTAGAGGTCTATGATACCACGGTACCTATTTTGATAAGAATTATTGTATTCCCCTTGTTAGAGATTTACAATTCAGCCCAATTCCATTTATGATGCTTATAAATTCATATAGATGTATATGTACATATATAACATGAGTGTGCATCATAAATGCATATTCAGGAATGGAATGAGGATGCATACCAAAACAAATTTACAAAGCATGAGATCAACTACCCAAAGACATGATATATTGTTGTGGGTCTTAAATTAGAATGAGGTATAGTCCTATGTCATCACATATATTTTAATTGATATCTGCACCAACCTAAAGACAATAGATTCTCAGGGGTAGAATATAAATCATTGCATCATGCATGGTCTGCATATGCATTGGGACAAGTCAACATCATTTTTTTTTGCATATACGTAGGTATAATATAAATATACGCCTTTGTTCAGTTACCCAACCAAGGAATATTTTTTGCCAAAGTCTCCCCTATAATATGAACTATTCACATACACGAGGCCATGCATATATGGCCATTTGTAGGCACCCAAGACACAACTCAAAAGAAATATATAAATTTCCAATATAATAATACCAAAACAATAACGAATGGATGTAAAAGTAGTAAAAAGTTAACCCAACAAAGCACAACATAAAAAATGTTAAGACTATTCGATTATTATTTGTGCCAACTTAGCTTGGTCCCTTAAAAACGCTATATTATGGTTGAGCACAGTTAAATACATAATTCTTCTTTTGCATTAATGTATTTACACGTCTAGTCTGAGACTCTGAAATCTCTAATTGCATTAACTTTCACAATTATAAGTATAGACCTTAATTCTTTCTACTTTTGCATACATATATTAATTTTGAGCACAATTATAGGGATAGTTTGCTTTGTTTATTTATTTTTACATCGTATTAGGCCTTGACTTATATCCATTTTTTGTTCATTTGTAAAGTTCTCTAGATTTTGTACATAATTAGTTCAATACATGCCTTGTAAAGTTCAAAGATAATTACTTATGCATATAGTTACAGATTTTAAATATAATTAGTTTAATACATAAATTGTAAAGTTCAATGCATATTGATCCTTGTGTGCAGTTTTAGCGTATCAAAGAGGTCTCTAAATGATGGTAGATGTTGTTTCGTGAGTTCTTATTGTTGAACAAAAAATTTTCTTGTCCTTGATTGACATGATATTTGTGATTAAAGTGATGAAAATTAAAGTCAAATGAAATTAAAGGAATATGTTAATTTTTATACTTAAATGTTGGAATTTTAGAATTTTGAATCTTTCCTTACCTACCAATGACAATAACAAGTCAGTTATATATATATATATATATATATATATAGCTGTGAGAAATAGTTTGGGATGAGCAAAATTGCAAAAGTGTGGGGTTGTTTATTCTCCAATTTAGAAGTTGTTAATTTTCATGGAACTTGAGGTGAATTGATGGTCTGCGTATCTGTAACAAACGAGAATTTTATATTTTAATTTTAAATATTTATTGAATTAAATAAATATTTTAAAAGATTTATTTAATGAATTAAATAAATAATTGATGTGATTATGTATGGAGTAATTTAATTAAGTGCAATATGTTAATTAAATTGATGTGTAAGTAATTTTGTGGTGTAGTTCTAATTTAATTGAGATAATTAAATTGGATGAATATTACGTGATATTTGTTAATAAAGATTTACTAAGTTGTTACATAGAATTATGATTAATGAGTAAATTATAATTGTGTAGCAATTTAAGTGATGTGACAATTTTATTTAATGAATGAATGTTAGCTTGTATTTAATAAAATTGGGATAGTAAGATTTAATTAGATAAAGTGTGACATTGAAAACTATATAGTAAAAGAGTTATTAAAATAAAATAAAAAGGGCTTTAAATTAGTTTTGCTAAACAAGGCCCTTAAATCTGTTTTAATCCTGTTTTACCAAACAAGGTCTTAAGTCCTAAAAATTTATTTTTAATTTAAAGAGGTTTTGCCAAACAAGCCTTATGGTTTTTGATTTTTAAAAACCTGTAACTGATATATGTATTTAGTAGAGTAAAAATATATTTGTCAGTTATATGTTATATCTATTATATGTATATTATATTATACTACATTAAGTTAGTCAGAGTTATAAGAAGAACAGAGTAAGAAAACTAGAGAGAAGAGAGAAGAAGAAAGAAAGAGGAAGAAGTTTTGTGAAATTAAAACAAGGAGTCATCATCATTACCATCATCTTCTTCTCCTAAAACAACAAAAGGTATAATCTAATGTAAACTTTGTTCTTCCATGTTTTCATAATCTTAAGTTCTCTGTAATTTGATTTTCATGATAAACTATAAATTGATGATCTATATGTGTTAGATTATGTATATAAACTATTTTATATGTGTTATATGGTAAATTAAGTGGTTCAATTCATGTAAATATGATGAATATGAAGAAATCATGTTCATAGCAATTTACAGTGAACTAGTTTAAAAAATTATTTCTTAAATATCAAAATTGGTGTTTGATTATGCTATGTTATGTAAATTAAGTTTAGATTATAATAATATATTAAGAAACAAAATCAATATGATTCGAATTATGTGATTTGGTTTAAAAATAAATTCACAGTGTTAATTTTCTTCAAGAACACTTAACAATGGTATTTTTTTCTTTTCAAAATCATAAAATTAAGGGTTTTGATTATGTGTTGTGGTGTTTATGTATATTAAAAACATGTTAGAAGTTTAAAGTTATGATTTTATAAAGTTTTATATGCATTATATGTATTAAATTCTGAATTTGGTGCGAGAAAATAAGCCAAATTGAGCTTTTTTCTACACAAGTTCGCTAGCTGATTTTTCATCAGCATGAACACCCGCCCCAACGTGCTTATTACCCGCCCCAACGGGCTTATTACCCGCCTCAGCGGGCTTCCTTGCTATCCGGGATTTTATTTTGTGTGTTTAAGCCCTAACATGAGGAATTAACTAAATGTAATAAACCTGATGACATGTAAAGTATATAAAACAATAATGTAACATATTGTTGACATGTGTAAGACAATTTGAAGTCTAATATTAACAAGTTATGTGTGTATTTGGATATTGTTGTTGTAAGGTATGATTATGATGGTTTAAAAGATTAGACACGTATGATATGCATATTGTGAGTTTAGATTCACGTTATGTGGTTAGTTAGTAAGTTAAGTTTACGAATCACGTTGTTAAGTTGAACTTAAGTGAGAAGTTCAACGGTTAAACGTAGTGGTTATGAAACTAATCGATATTGTAAACGTAATGTAATATGTAGGATAATTATGAAACGTGATTGTAAATTGTAGGTTGTGCACGAGGCAATTGTTCTAAACTCAAACTTTACTTTTATTGAGCAAGTTGTTCTATCCTTTCTTGTTATAATTATGCAAGTTATTTTACTCTCTAAATTCCATATTGAGAAAGTATATTATTAAAGTTCATTATTGAAATAATGAGACCTTGACTTAATTGTTCAAGTAAGGTCTATTCTATCTTTCAAATGCTTTAAGTTATTTCTAAAGCATGACTGTTGCATATGATGTCTATTGTTATGACTCATAACTATTTCGTAATTCTTTTATTATTGAATTCTTAATTATTGCAAGTTGATTCAACTACTTCTTAATTGATGATAGTTGAACTCTAAATTACCCTTTGAGCTTATTTAAATCAAACTTTCTTTGGTGCGGACTTGTTAATGAAAACTGAGATGAACAACCCTAGTAATAGGGAATTATCATGCGAAAGCGTTAAGATGTTTGTGCACAATACATGGTACGAAAGGTTGATCCCCCTAAGTACGAGTTAAGAGTCCATATAGTCTAACGACTGTTAAAGGTCTAAGTAGAAATACTTACCACTTGGGACATAGTTCAAGGTCTTATGACCCTCAGATGAATTCTAAATCTTATTCTAGATTATCGTTGATAGAAATATTATTCAATTCAGTTGAAGTTATTCAGTATATGTCATCACTATATTTCAAGTGAGCTTTTGTTTGCTCACTCTTGCATTTATATAATCATTGCAGATAAAGTCGAAAGAGTTGACGAACCGTCAACTAGTAAAGGAAATAGCAAGTTGAACAAGTGAAGACTTGTTTATATTTATGACATGATTTGTAATAAGACATAAATTTTATTATGTGATATTTTGTTTTTCGCATTTGTTGATGTTAAGGTTAGATAACACTGAGAATGTTTTTGGACGAGGTTGTAATCCTTTTTATAAGAAAGATTTTATTTATTTTATAAAGGTTGTAATTTATCTTATATTCTTTATTTATAAGCAATAGTTATGTTTTATTTAAAAAGTGAACACCAAATTCCGTGAAAATAAAGTACTCGGATTTGGGGATGTCACATTATCTCTTGGACATTTTGCTCAAATTGTTTCAGACCAGACACGTATATTCATGTTCATTGCTTATGATCTCTCGCAACATAAAATTGTTCTACTTTTCTTAGCACTTATCATGTATGTATATATGTATTATAGTGAATGTCTTCTACTTTATCTTAACGTTAGTTCTTATCATATAATGTAACATGGAGTGGTTAAGCTTTAGGTTCTTACCATTTATGTGTATATATACATATGTATATGTATATACTTTTGTTTGTTATTAATAAAATATTCAACCGGTAATTTGAGTTTTTTCTTGTATTTAGAGGCATATGTGACAGTCAACTAATTAACTAATACTATAAATTAATAAAAGGAACTACAATATATGCCTTATCATGGTTTATTACAAAGAAGGAATATCTTTTCCAGCAATGCACATTCCTTAGAATATTCAACACAGGGCATATTTGTGTTCTAAAATACATTTACCATTGAAGTTCTGATTTCAAGTGCCATTGTCTAGAACTCGGGAGGGGATCCACCAACTGATATGGCTTTATATGAAATCGAAATTAATAGTTTTTTCATCAAATACAAACTCACTCTATTCCAAAAATAGAAATACATTTTCATTTTTGGTATGTCCCAAAGAAAAATGCATTCTTATTTTAAGATTATAAAGTAGAATGATATTCCTAATTCGGGAACATAAAATTATCATTAAGGGTACATTTGATAACATAAAATTATCAATGAAATGGAGGGTGTATCTATATCCCTCATCAATTTTAAATTTTACGATTAAAATTGAATAGGAAAAAAAAATGAGAAACCATACTTGATGGAACGACAGAATAGTCTGGGTGGCGTGGCCTCCCAACTCTTTTCTCCCTCTCTTCTTTTTCTTTCTTCTTCGTCTGTTATGGCATGTTTTTGTTCGATTGTCTGGGATTAAAAAGAATCAGCGACCGAGTGCGGTCGCTGATTTTTATTGATTTGACTTTGTTAGCGATCGCAAATCGGTCACTTTTAATAATCGGTTGCATGCAATAAGCCTGCCCGCCAACTATTGCGCCAAATTTATGGCGACAAAATTGAATCAGCGACCGCATGCGGTCGCTGATATTAACTAGCGACTACATTTATGTGCAGTTACTAATATCAGTCGTTATTAATAGCATTAGCGATCGGATACTGCGGTCGCTTATAGTCTTCGTCGCTGTTGGACCATTTTTTGTAGTGTATGAAATTATTAAAAGCTTAAAGCTCAAGCCTTATTCGTTACAAATGCACTATCATACACCTTAGGGATAAACATAAAATATAAATATAAATTAGATAGTGCCACAACGATCAACTTGTGACTTATTATTACCCATATGAACCTAATTTCTAAGATCTCCATTCACATTGGTTGGGTTACCATCACTATTGACCTTTGTTTTAGGCATAACTGTCATCCCCCTCGATGTAGTCTCTATAAACCTTTTGTTAAGTGGTTTGGTCAAAGGGTCGGCTAAATTCATTCCCGACCTTACATACTTTAGAGATATCACACCATCATTAAGCAGCTGTAGAATATTTTTATGCCTTAAGCGTATATGCATATTCTTGTCATTATGAGTTTGATTTAAAGCTCGACCTATTGCGGCTTGGGAATCACAACACATAGACACATATTAAATTGGTCTCTTCCATAAAAGGATATCTACTAATAGGTTTCTCAACCAATCAGCCTCAACACTTGCCAAATCTAAAGCAATAAGCTCAAATTCAATAGTGGAATGAGCAACACAGGTCTTCTTGGTTGATTTCTTAGCGATAGCACCACCACCAAGGGTGAACACCAATCCACTCGTTGATTTAATCTCATCTTAATTAGAGATCCAGTTAGCATCAGTGTACCCTTCAAGTACAGATGGATAACCTGTAAACAATATACCAAAATCCATAGTGCCTTTAAAATATTTAAGCACTTTAAAAATTATTGTCCAATGCTCATCATTAGGATTATGTGTATATCTACTGAATTAATTTACATCATATGCAATGTCAGGTCTCATGCAATTTGAAAGAAATCCAAGACTACCAATAATTTGTGCATACTTATTTTGTGACAAACTTTCTCCTTTACTCTTCTTTAAGGAAATGCTATGATCATAAGGTGTGCACACAGGTTTGGAATTAAATTGACCAAATTTCTTAAGTAATTTTTCAGTGTAATATTCTTGTGACATAAAAAATCCACAAGCATTTTTGATCAACTTTATTCCAATAATAACATCAGCTTCACACAAATCTTTCATATCAAAATTCAAAGAAAGAATAGATTTAGCAACATTAAAAACATGTAAATCAGTACCACTGATAAGCATGTTATCCACATAAAGACATATAAACACCCCCATATTTTTATCAAATTTAGAATATATGCACTTTTTTGCATCATTAATAACAAATCCATTTTCTATCATAATAGAGTAAAATTTATCATGCCATTGTTTAAGTGTCTGCTTAAGTCCGTATAATGATTTTACCAATTTACAAACTTTATTTTCCTTACCATGAGCCACAAACCCCTCGGGTTGCTCCATGTAAATTTCTATATTTAAGTTTGCATTTAAAAATGATGTTTTTACATCCATTTGATGAATAACCAAATTATAAATAGAAGCCAAAGCAATTAAAACTCTAATAGAGGAAATTCTAGCAAATGGAGAATAAGTATCAAAATAATCAAGGTCTTTTTTTTTGTGTATAGCCTTTGGCAACAAGCCTGACTTTAAACTTATCAACAGAGCTATCGGGTTTTAATTTTCCTTTAAAAATCCATTTGCACCCAATGAGTTTAGCACCACTAGGCAAATCAACAAACTCCCTAGTATGATTACTCATAATAGGTTCTATTTCATTATTAATTGTCTCTCTCCAGGATGGAACATCGGGTGAAGTCACAACCTCAGAATAAGTAACATGATCATTATCCATTAAAAAAGTATAAAAATCATCACCAAAATTTGTTTATTTCCTTACTCTTTTACTCTTTCTAAGTTCAACAGGTAAGTCTTGTAATTTTTCAAAAGTTTCGTCATGTAACTTAAGTCTATGATGAGTAAGCATTTTTTAACATATGAAAATTATTTTCAAAAAACATTGCATTATTAATTTCAAGCGCAGTATTAATGCCTAACACATTACTTTTAATAACAAGAAATCTATATGCAACAATATTTTCAACATAACCAATGAACATGCAATTAGAAGTTCTAGAGCCAATTTTTCTCTTTTTAGGATCAGGAAGTAAGACTTTAGCCAAACACCCACACATTTTGAGATATTTTAAATTAGGTATATAATTTTCCCATAATTCAAATGAGGTCTTACTAGTCCTTTTATAAATGACTCTATTTTTAATGTATCATGCAGATAAAATAGCTTCCCCACAAGTTAGGAGGTTCACCAAAACTAATCAATAAAGCATTCATCAATTCTTTTAAAGTTCAATTTTTTCTTTCAGCAACACCATTAGATTTTGGTGAATAAGGAGGTTTATTTTCATGCAGAATACCATGTTCTTCACAAAATAACATTTAAATGTTCATATTCACCACCTCTATCAGATCTAAGCCTTTTAATTTTTCTATCCAATTTCTTTTCAACTTCATCTTTATATTTAACTAAAATATCAAATGCTTCATTTTTATGTCTAAGCAAATAAACATTAGTATACCTTGATAAATCATCAATAAAAGTCACATTATATTTTTTACCACCTCTTGTCATAATTGATTTCAAGTCTCTCAAGTTTGAATGAATAAGACTAAGTAATTCTGATTCTCTTTCTAACACAGAACCTGTGCATGGTTTATTGGTTATTTTAGTTTCAACACAAGTGCGACATTTATCATGTTCGAAAATTGAAATATTTTTAAGAATGCCTATTTCTTTCATTTGTTTAATATGAGTAATTAACATGACCTAGTCTAGCATGCCACAAAGAATTATACTCAAGTAAATAAGAGGAAGAACTAGCATTTTCATTCAAGACATTAGAAACATTAAGTGCAAATAACTCATTATTATTGTACCATTTACCCACAAATAACCCATTTTTAGTCATTATAATTTTATCCGACTCAAAGATAACTTTTATTCCCACATTGCCTAGCAAAGACACAGACACAAGGTTTCGACGGATATTTGGCACATGAAGCAAGTTTTTCAATGAGAGGATTTTTCCAGAGGTAAGCGTAATAAAGACTTTCCCTTTTTCAAAAATAGGTGCAAGAGTAGAATATCCCATGTAAACTTGTTCCTCTCCTTCTCCCAATTGTGTATAGGAGGAAAATGCATTTTAATGCCACAAATATGTTTAGTAGCACCAGAGTCTACCACCCAATTATTAGCATGTGCAACCATGTTAACTTCATAAACGACCACAACAATAACATCCGCCTCAACCAAATTTGTATTAGGTGGGCAGGTTTATTGTTCCTCTTCCTATGTCTGCATTGCACAATATGATGTCCAGGGTTCCACAAATAAAACAATTACCTTCTTTTGGTTTTTCATGTTTTGATTTTGTAACAACAAAATCAACCTTTGCAATATCTAAGATTAATAAAATCTTAGTTTGCCATATCTTAAAATTAGAACCAGAAAATGTCTCAATTTTTGTGACATCGGGAATGGCCTTAGTAGCGGTTAACATAGCAGAATCCATGATTATACTTAAGATTGTAATAAAATAATTAAAACATACTATAAAAATTAAAAGAGAGTTAATAATATATCACCTAAATGAATTGAGGAGTGCGTAGAGCACTGTCCTTAAGGATAATTTTCGCCCCTCCGATATTATATATTACCCGTGCAAAAGGTCACAACGGATACCATTTAAGACTCAACAATTCTGTCTTCTCTAATGTGTACACAAATAGAGAAGGTGACATGAACAACCATTAGTTTTTCTTGAGTTTTAGAAAAAATGATTCAAATGAAAGTGTTAGTTCTCAAAGGCACGTTAGTTATCTAGAAGGGGGGTTGAATAGATATTTTAAATTTTTTGTTGTTTAAAATACTTTGTCAGTATTGAATATACTGACAGCAGCAGAATATATGTTTGTTTCCCTTTAAGATATTGCAGTTATGGTTTGATAAGCAGTTATAGCAGTTATCACAGGTATAACAGTTATAGCAGTTAATGAGAAACAAAGAAACACAAAGGTTTTAAGTGGTTCAGAGCACACAAGGCTCTTAGTCCACTCTTCTACTCTATGAGTAGGAAATCCACTAAGGATATCTCTTACAACTTGAATCACTTAGATTCCTTTAAGGCCAGCAGCCTTGGAACTTCTCTTAGTTCACTTTTAAACTTTTCAAGTCCAGCAGACTTGGTACTTCTCTTAGTTCACTCTTGAACTCTTCAAGTCCTTCTGACTTGGAACTTCACTTGAGTTGATAGTTGTATTCTGGGGTGTGCTACTCAGTTGCAATTAAGCATCAGTTCTGAAGAACTGAGTAGCGAAGTAAGCCTTCCTTTTTCAGGATTTGTAGAGTTGATCGTTGAGTGTTCTTGAGCTTTTCTCGTTGTATTTTCTTTCTTTGCTTGTCTTGCTTGCTTAGTCTGAATCCTTGTCTGATTTCCTTATAAAAGAGCCATTCAAAATTTATCCGTTCGAATGCTTTCGTTGCAGCATTAAATGCTTTAGACGTTTCTGTGCAGTTGATGTTGACATCCTGCTTTCCTGCTGCTGAGCCGTCTGGCCCACTGACACAGCATACTGCAACTTCACCTAACACCTGAAAAGGTGTTTTCAGCAGGCGGTTTAGTCCTTTCCTTAGCTTCTTCAATACGCTTCTTCGATTTGTAGTAAGGATGAATATGGAATCATTGGGACCATCAAATTGTCAACGACTATAAGCCTTTCTTCATTTGTTGCTCTTCCTCCCTTCATCAGAACTATGAACTTTTATGCTGACTGAAGGAACACCACGATTGTAGTCATTGTACCATAATCGTTGTGTGTTGGCTTGCACAGGCTGGACTCAGACTTGATCGTAGAGAACACTATGATTTTTGTTAAGCTCTTTGGTAGACTACGATTCCTTCTTGCTTGTCTTGCAGATTCCAAGCTTCTGAGAGCACATTGCGATTCTTGACTTAGCTCGGTAGTCGCTCAGATCATCTTCATGATTCTCAGTGTGGCTTTCAAGGCAGACTACAATTCTTCGATGCTTTCACTTAAGCTCCACGAATCTTACCTTGGCCTCTGCAGACTTGGTTTTCTTGGCAGACTACGATTCTAGACATCTTCATTGAAACTCCACGATTCTGCCTTGGCTTCTATATGTTGCCTTTGACAGACTAGGATTCTGTCAAAACTTTAACTTTTACATCTCAAATAGATCAACCTAACAGTTTTGATATTTTCTTCTATACATTTATTTACATAAATGATAAACATTAAAGCTCAGATCAACCTAATAATTTTGATCTATCATCTAAGTCCTTGTACATATGATCATTGAAGGACTTTACACTTAAGCATTTATATTTACTTTTAACATCAAATTTGAATACACAATTCCCAACAATTTCCCCCTATTTGATTTTGACATAATCATGGAGATTTGTATCATTGCATCATTTTCTAACTGCAGAGTGCTAGAAAGTAAATATGGCTTAGTGTTTCAATGAGCAACTGAAATTTCTAGAGAAAAAGTATGAATTTATTGATGTTTGAAAAGATATTACAATCTAGCATAGAAACATCAATACAGCATTAAATTTGACTTATCTTCTTTGCCTCTTATTCCTTGGAGGGTTGGCATGCTCTTCAGCTCTTCTTCTCCTTAAGGCTTCATCTCTCCATGCAATGTCCTCTATCTCTTCTCAGGTCAGAGGTTCTTGATGATCATGTTTGGTCATAAAGGCATGATCTCCAACTGGCATGTTAAGACCAGTAGAGGATATACCTTGTGAGCCAGAAGCTTGACTTTGACTCCTTTGAATTGGTTCAGCCATGAGAGGACGCTGTAGCTGTTGATCAGATTGTGGAGGCTGATAACTTGGACTCCTGGGGTTGCCACCCGACGATTGACCAATTTGAGTTTGTCTTTGCCTCTGCTGACGTTGCCTTCTACTTCCTCCTCTGCTGCCTCTACCTCCTCTGCTTCTATCTCCTTGCTTATTATTCTCCCCCTTTATGTCAGTATCAAGGGTTTGAATATCGTCAAAGAGACGCTTGACCCCTTCCGCTAGCTCATGCATCTGAGAGCGGTTGAGTGCAATATCACTACCATTTTCCTCGACTAGAGCCTCAGTTTGTCTTCTTTGTTGATGAAGCCGCTCCATTGCGTTGTTATTCTAATTAATTTGAGTAACACTGTAGGCTTGGAATTATTGTAGTGAGATACGCAGTTCTAAAATTTGTTTGGTCATCAGCTCATTTTGAGATTATTGAGTCTTCTGCATGATCTCCATAGCCTCCTTATGCTTCTTTGTTGCAGCAAAATGAATAACATCTCTTTTACTGAGGCTATCAGCCATTTCCTTGACAATCTCCCTTAGCTTCTTGGACAGCTCAGTTGCCAAATTTACTGGTAGAGTCTTGACAGAGTCGATCATGTGATCGAATCTCAGGTGAAGCGTTAGAGAGTGTGCTTCAAGTATCTCTCCAGACTCTGAAGCCATTTGGCTTGTCATATCAGCTAGCTCCTCCTTTGTTGGCATTAGAGACAATCGATCAAGAATTCGTTGTGTCTCAGGAGGAGGAGGGGCATTATTAGGTTCACCTCTCCTTGACATGCTTGAGAGAGCAAGTGATATGTCAAAATATTCATTGTTGGATGATGAGGGAATATCTGCTTGGGTTATAGTGGCTTGTGTTTGCTGTATGGGCGAAGTGTTTGGTTCAGGAATTTGGGTTTCTGGTTCGTAGAGCTGTTCTGGGGACTCTACGATTGCCGTGTTAGATTGATCAATAGGCACAAATCGTAGTGTGTCGTCCAGGGTTGGTGTCTCAATAGTTGAGCTTGCAAACATTTCTTCAACTACTCTTGTGATATACTCAATCACCATTGGTTCATTTACAGTTGGCTCTACGAGAATAAGTTAATTATTTGGTTCATCAGTCACAGAGTTTTGGGACTCTGTAACTGAAAATTGATTGAGTGGATGCAGGACCACTTCCAAACATTTGGGCAATTCATAGAATTGACTGAAGTGTGGTGATGGAGAATGGTTGACAATAAAAGAGAGGGGAGTGGAATGTACCTCATACTCAGATTCTGAAGTTGATTCATTTGTAATTAGCTTCTGAGAAAACCTCCTTTCTCTTGGGAATCCATAGGCAAGTACTGAGATTGCTGGATATGCCTTGAAGGTCCAGAATATATGATCCCAGGAGTTGAGAATCATAGCTCTATGATATGGCATCATGGTCAAGTAATTGAACAGATGATTGTAGTTAGCTGTCCTTTCTCCATCTTGTCCCACATATAGGATCTCAAGTTCATCCTCCTCTTCTTCATCATTATCTTCATCATGAACTTCCACCACATCATTCATCACATCATCATCAGCAATATTCACCATTTCTGCAGCAGCAGACTCTACGAATTCTTCATAAAATGGGGGGACTTCAAGATTTTCCTTTGGTAGCTCCCCCTCAGCTTCTGCATTTTTTGGCTCTAGTGCTTCTAACAGCTTCCCCTCAGCTGTAGCACTTTCTTGAATAGGAGATCCCAAAGTTTCTTCTTCAGTATTGGCTGAGTTCACTTCAAGTGCTTTTGGTACTCTTTCAGCAGCAACACTTGTTTCTTGTATCTCTTCTTCCTGCACTTCAGCAGTATCAGCAATGATTTCATCAGGGCTTATCACAATAGTTTCTGGCACAATCCTTTCAGAGTTGGCCATTTCTTCTTCCTCAGCTTCATCAGTGTGAGTACCAGCTTCAGGCATCTCCATATCAGCTTGATTTATAGCCTGATCAGGTACAGCAGTGTTGTCTGCATCTCTGATGTAAGCTATCACATCTTCAATGATTCTGGTCTCTTCAGGGGTTAGACCAGATGCTTGAGGCTCAGTAGTCTGTTCACCCTTTTCAGAAGCCTTTCTTTTGTCATCTTCTTCCAATATTTTCTCATTGGTAAGAATATACTTCTTAACCAACTTCTTCACCCTTTTCTTAGGCTTGGGTACAACCTTTTCACCTTCTTCAGCTTCAGCCCTTAGATTTTGTTCAGGCTGAGAGGCTGTTTCAGCTTCTCCTTCTACAGGGGCAGCCAGTCTAGACTGTACGAGTGGTGATGATTCCACAATCGTAGTGAGTGAAGATTTCCTTGTTCTGTTACTACGTTTCTTTTTCTGAGGCTCAGAGATCCCTTCAGCCCTGTCCTCACTTGTCTCGCTCTTCTTCTTCTTCTTCTTTTTCTTCTTCTTCTCTTTCAGAACTTCTTCTGGTGATTTTGGAGTGATGACTCTATCAGTGATAAGGCTTCTGAACTCTATATCAACACCAGGACCCACTTGGGGTGCATCAGTGGTTTAGCCTTGGGGCTCCTTAGCTGCTTTAACACTTTCATTTATTTTCTTCTTTCCTTTGTTCTTTCTAATCAGAGCCACTAGTTCTTCTTTGTTGACTTCTTCATCTTCCTCAGCTTCCTTCATGGCAGATGAGGTTGCAAACATCATCTTCACATTCTTTGCAGGATTCCTCTTCCAATTCTGGAATAACTGTTGGGTCATCTTTCTGTTAGGATTTATGGAGACACATTCTTTATCCCCAATTCTGTCACCCAGAGCAGACTGTATAATGATGCTGATAAATCTTCCATAGGGCATCTTCGCAGAGCTATTTGTCTTCTTAGGGCTTTCCATCCATTTCCCAAACTATTCCATCAGTAGAGCTCCATAATTAAGTTGAATTCTGAAGCGGATGGCTGTCACGAGCTTTAGTTGCTTCTCATTGACAGAATCGTGGCCAGAGCCCTTGCAGCATATGCATTTCCCAACAATGTCAGCAAGGAACTCATATTCTTGGGGAAACTTATTCTTCTTGTAACCACTTTTTCCTTCAGTCTTGTGGTGACGCATCTTTTGCAGACCTTCATGGAAATCAAGTCTCTTAATTAATGGAAGACCTTTGTTTTTGAAACCTAGAGCTAGGTTTATGCCTTCGGCGCTGAGTCGCATCTGCACGCCCTTGACCTTGGTGAGGATAAAGTCTCCATCAACGACTCCATTACAATAGAACTCCTTTACCAGCTTCGAATATATCAGTGTGTTGGTACTCAGAGCTTTTGGTTTAGTAGCCTGAAATGAGCAAATTTGCTTAGCTTTCTGAAACTTAGGGTTTTGTTTGAGAGAGAAAGATATATAAGCTTTTGAAATTCAAAGGTAAACTAACAAATGACAGTTTAAAATGAATTTATAAACTTCCCTTTATATGTTTTGCATAGTGGGACATGTGTTGAGTTCTGCAGGACTCCACGGTTTTAAGTCATGTGGAAAGTTTGATTTTTCCCTTAGCTCCCCCTGAGCTAGTGAGTCCTTATGGGAAGACTACGAATGCCGAGAATCACTCCACGATTGTGGAGTTCTTTAGCTGGATCTGCTCTATGGCCGATGACTCTACGATTTTCGAAGAAATCTGAGATAACATCCCTTCCAAGTTAAGGTAGCTCAGGAAGGGCCAACCTCTTAGACATATGCTAAGGGTCAGGTTTGTCCCTGAGGCGCTTATCAGAAGGGTTGCTTGGACTGAGTTATGCTATCATCGTAGTGAGCTATCCTTCCCTGTATGGAACACTCCATGATTATAGTCTCTCTTAGTTATCTCTATGATTTTGACTTAGCCTTATTATCTGCATGGTTGGCATCAATCTAGAGCATAGAATTCATGGTTGTAAATTTAACATACCTAACTCACTTATTAGCTTATTAAATCTGGATTCGTCTAAGGGTTTTGTAAACACATCAGCAAGTTGATTTTCAGTAGGGATATATTGCAAGGATATAGTTCCATTTTGAACATGATTCCTAATAAAATGATATCTTATCTCTATATGCTTAGTCCTAGAATGCATAACAGAATTATAAGTTATTGCTATGGCACTTGTGTTATCACAATGTACAGGTATAGATTTGATAGTCTGCTAGCTGATTCTTCATCCATAGGATTTGAGTACAACAGCTGCCTGCAGCAATATATTCAGCTTCTGCTGTTGAAGTTGATACTGAGTTTTGCTTCTTGCTGAACCAGGACGCTAGTCTATTTCCTAGCAGTTGACAGGTGTCGCTGGTACTCTTTTTATCTATTTTGCTTCCTGTAAAGTCAGCATCTGAGTATCCTATCAGTTCAAAGGAGGACTCCTTTGGATACCATAGACCCAAGTAGGGTGTGCCTTCAAGATACCTGAAAATCCTTTTTGTAACAGTTAAGTGTGATTCCTTAGGATTAGCTTGAAATCTAGCACATATACATGTTGCAAACATTATATCTGGTCTACTGGCAGTTAAGTAGAGAAGGACGCCTATCATACCTCTGTATTGAGTAATGTCAATACTTTTATCTTTCTCATCTTTGTCAAGCTTAGTTGCTGGAGCAATTGGTGTTTTCATGGGAGAGGTTGATTCCATGCCATACTTTTTGAGTAAGTCTTTGATGTACTTGGCTTGGTTAATGAAGATACCTTCATCAGTTTGCTTCACTTGCAGTCTAAGGAAGAAATTCAGCTCACCCATCATACTCATTTCGAACTTGTTCTGCATAAGCTTGGCAAATCTCTTGCATAGATTTTCATTCAGTAGAACCAAAGATAATATCATCTATATATATTTGAACTAGTAAAACTTTATCTTTGTGTTTCCTTAGGAATAGTGTAGTGTCTACTCTACCTCTAGTGAATCCTTTTTCAATAAGAAAGTTAGTTAGTGTTTCATACCATGCTCTAGGTGCTTGTTTAAGTCCATATAAGGCTTTGTCTAATCTATAGACATAATTAGAGAGGGTTGGATTGACAAAACCTGGGGATTGTTCCACATATACTTCTTATTGAAGTTCACCATTTAAGAATGCACTTTTGACATCGATCTAGAAGACCTTGAAACCTCATGTGGGCAGCAAATGCAAGGAATATTCTGATTACTTCAAGTCTGGCAACTGGTGTAAAGGTCTCATCATAGTCAATGCCTTCTTCTTGAGAATAACCTTTGCCCACTAGTCTTGCTTTGTTCCTTGTGATCACCCCATCTTCATCCATCTTATTTCTAAAAATCCATTTGGTGCCTATGACTGGGTGATTCCTTGGTCTTTGAACTAATCTCCAGACTTTGCTTCTTTCAAATTGATTCAGCTCCTCTTGCATAGCTTCTATCCGGCTTGCATCTTGCATTGCATCTTCAATCTTCTTGGGTTCTATTTGAGATAGAAAACTCAAATAGAAACATTCATTCTGTGTTGCAGATCTTGTTTTGATTATGGTCGTTGGATCTCCAATGATTAGGTCTTGAGTGTGATCTCTTGCCCACCTGTTCCCTGTTGGAACATCAGTTCTGGTGTCTTCTTGTCTGAACTCTTCAAGATTGACTTCTGGTTCTTGTTGATCAGAATCGTCGTCTGGTGCAGCTCTCTTTACGGTTTCTTCACCAGCCTCTACGATTCCAGCATCAGGGACTACGATCGTGGTGTTGGGCTCGACCACCTTATTCGCGGTGTCTGAATCGTCAATCGCAGTGCCTTGTGGTGCAGACTTGTTCGAGTCTGTTTCATCAAAGATAATGTGGATCGAGACTTCAACACTTATTATTTTTTTGTTGAACACTCTATAAGCTTTGCTGTCTGTGGCATATCCAAGGAAGATTCCTTCATCTAACATGGTTTGGAACTTAGTCAGATATTGCTTCCTATTGTTGAGAATGTAGCATGAACAGCTGAACACATAGAAGTAACTGACATTTGGCTTTCTTCCTTTCCACAGCTCGTAGGGAGTCTTCTTCAACGTAGAGTGTACAAGAGATCTGTTCTGTGTGTAGCACGCAGTGTTGATGGCTTCTGCCCAGAAGTATTCAGGCAAATGAGCTGCTATTAGTAGAGTTCTTCCTGCTTCTATAAGTGTTCTGTTCTTCCTTTCAGCTACTCCATTTTGCTGAGGAGTTCGTGGTGCTGAGAAGTTGTGGCTAATGCCATTGTCTGAACAGAACTGATCCATTTCTGAGAAGTCGAACTCTCTACCATGATCACTTCTTATAGCCTTGATAGTCTCTCCTTTTTCATTCATCACCAGCTTGAACATCTTGACCAGTTGGGATCTTATTTCATCTTTAGAGGTAATAAAGAACACCCATGTGAATCTGGTGTAGTCATCCGCTACGACTAGTGAGTATCTCTTTCCTCCTAGGCTCACTGTTGGGATTGGCCCGAAAAGATCCATATGAAATAACTATAGGGGCCTGTTAATTGAATTGACTACTTTGTCTTTGAATGAACTCCTTGTTTGCTTTCCAAGCTGGCATGCATTGCATGTGTAAGACCCCGAATTTATGAAATAAAAGTATTCAATTTTTCTATTTAGTAAATGGTTAAATTGATAAAAGTTTAAAGTTAAGGGTGATATATGTAAATTTTTGAAAGTAAGCAAGTGATTATAAAATATTTATTGTTGTCGGGGAAGGATATTGTTGTTGTCGGGGAATATTCGTACGATGATGCAGCCATTTGTGGGTCCCATAACGAAAAACTGTTGGATGAAGAAAACGACAAGAATAAGTTTTCTATAAATAACGGGGTAACGGTTACTGTTAACACTGTTGAAATACCCGGTGGTTAAGATAAAGTAATACGCGTTGTTACACAGTAGAACACGGTATTACACAGTATTTTATATTATTGTTGTTTCAATAATTGTCACCGCACAATATTTTACATTATCAAATCAATAATTCATATTATTTGAATAATATTATTAGACAGAGTTATTGGCAATGTCTAGAAAGTTCTGCCTAGGAAAGGGGTTAGTTAATCTAATTGCGTGCCAGTAAGGAGAAATCCTTATCGAAAATTCCCCTCTTACCTGAGAACGACCTGGTTGTCATTATTGTGATTCTGTAATATTATTTGTCAATAATTAATTATTGATAAAAATGATAAGAAAATATTTATTTAATGGAGAAATTTTTAAAGAGACAATTATTGAGAGTTGATATTTTATTTTTTTCAATAAAATAATTTGTTCAAATATATTATTATAATATTACATTATACGTGTATAATGTGATAGTATAATAATATAATAATGGTGATATTTACAATAAATGCACGATATATGAATAAAATGAGGAGGAAAAGAGTAAATTCGGTCCGGAGTATTTTTGTTACAAAAAACATGTTAAATATGTTGGTGGACCCCATTTTTGACTGAAATTTGATTGTAGCCTCCAAGTTCATCCGTATGTAAATTTGAGTCATTTTTCGTTCGGAATTTGGAAAAATTTTCTTCTACAAAGTTGTAGAGAATTAAATTTCATATGAAATGGACATAAGGTTCGTATTTTTCTGATAAAAGGGCTATTTATTAAAAATTATTGAAGTTCCTGAATATTGGTTCTGAATTAATTTTTGGTGTTATAAATATTTTTGTTACTTAAAACATGTTAAACATTAATTTGGTGGGCCTCACTGTACTTTTTTGGCTGATAATTTCTTTTGTCAAATTAAGTATACGTATAAAAAATAAAATATATGTTTTGTTAACTTTGGTGTTCTAAGCATTTTCCAATAAATAAGGTGATTAGTTAGAAATGAAAATCACACCAGAATCAGAAAATTCTCTCTCTATAGTATCAAGTATATTTTTTGTGTGTGTTTAGATATTTTGAGTGTTGATAACAGTGCAAGTTTCGCCAGCATAATATTCGATATTCCAGTCAGATTTAGTATTCTACTGAGGTAAGAGATATCATTGTTGTAAGGGATGCTATTATATTTCGTAAAGGAGGTTATTTTTTGTAAATGATATTATTTTTGTAAAAGATATTTTGGTAAAGGATGTGATTTTATACTCGTAAGGGGTATTATTGCTTTCGTATTCGTAAGGGATGGTAAGGAATGTTACTTTCTTCGTAAATGATGTTATTTCTTTCAATATCATTTTATCGAAATGTTAGTATGAATTTTATTATAAAAATTTTAACTTTTTCATGTCGAGGTTACTATTCACGTATACGACACTATTCACGAATACGGTACATGTTACGATTGAATATCATTTCACCGGAATATTAGTATAATTTTTTTTATGAATTTTTTACCTTTTCATGTAGGGGTTACTATTCACAGAGTACTATGCACGGGTTACTATTTATGGGATACTATTCACGACAAAATTAGTTTCTTTTTCTAACCAAATTATTGTTGATTTATGAATCTTACTCTTGAAATTAGATTCATGTTTTGATCATATTGTTCTTATTATCATATATAACATTTTTATAATCATGGTGATGGAAGTTCTCTTTGACTTGAGTGTAAAGATGGGTAGATTATTGGTATGACCATGACTATGGGTTCTCTTTGGCCAGTAGTGCAAAGATGAATTGTTGACTGGTATGATCATGACCATTGAATTTATAATTGAATATCTTTAGCTTAAGGGCAAAGGTGAATTGATCAACCTGGTTTTAATTATTGTTTATATAAATTCTGAAATGATTAGATATTTCTTTGAGATATGAATATCTTTGGCTTGTAGTGCAAAGATGACCTGTTGCTGAATATCTTTGGCCTGTAGTGTAAAGATGACCTGTTGTTGAATATCTTTGGCCTGTAGTGCAGAGATGAACTGTTGATGAATATCTTTGGCCTGAGTGCAAAGATGAATTTATTAGCATGATTATGAATAGGAACTGTGACTTGGTATAACCATGATCTTTGGTGTTTCAGGTAAATACAGGTGATGAAAAGTATCTTCGTCTTGTGTGCGAAGAGGAATTTATCAACATAATTATGATTATGAATTATTTACATGATTATGGACAGGAATTATTGATTGATGTTACAGGGATACAATATTATTGGTGGACTTTTAACGTGGAGGAAATAATAGACGTTATGGTCTATTTGACTCTTCTAATGGATTGTTCGTTCCGCTGCAACTATGGTTGAAAAGTTTTATCATCTACCATATGTTATAAATCTCTAATTTATTACTGATGAAAACTATTAATAATTTAATTATCTTTAGTTATGATATTTTTTACTGGGCTATTTGTGCTCAGCCTTTTGCTTCACAATTCCTTTCAGATAATAAGAGTGTAGCTGGGTCGAGCGGGGATAACAAGGGAATAGAGTAATGGTCGGTGACTGTTGAGTTTCTTAATACATTATAAAATAGTATGACAATATATAATTATATTGAGAACTTTAAATGTGTGTGTCGTATTGTATACGCCATTTAACCGTTGATTTTGTGACGAACGAGATTTTTATAATTTAATTTGAATATTTATTGAATTAAATAAATATTTTTTGATGATTTAATTATTGAGTTAAATAATTAATTGATAAATTTATGGTAGATTAATTTAATTATATGTGTTACATTGATTAAATTAATGTGGAGAATTTTTATATTCAAAGTATGTATTTAATTGAGCTTATTTGATTAGATGAATCATTTAATATGCATAATATTATTCTAATTAATTTAATAATTAATTAGAGATTTAATGATGTGACATAATTAATAAATAAGAATTTTAATTATGTGACTATGTGATTTAATGTGAAATTATTTTATTTTATTTAATTGATTTAAATAAGATGTTAGCTTAATTGCTTAAATGGGTGTGACATTTTTAAACTATATTATAAGAGATTAATTAAACTAAGTGGAAATGAGAAATAAATAAGCTAGCCAAACGAGGCCCTATGAGGAGTTGGCCAGTTAACCCACTAAGGGCATTAACCAACCATGACTCCATCAGTTTAATATGCGTATAATTATATAGGCTTATATACACATATAACATATAAAACCTTATATTTCATCAGAGTAAACTTTAGAGAGAAATACTCAAAGAAAGAAACATTGAGAATTGAGAGAAGATTGTTATCATCCATATCATCTTTACAGAGTTTGCAAGGGGTAATTCCTTTGTCCCAATTTTATTTGACAAACTATGTTTTCTTCATTAACAAATATTATAAGTCCTCTGTATATGGGGAATTTTTTTTGGTAATTATTCATTATATGCCTATACGTGTGTTACAAATTGTTCATAACATGTTATATACCATGTATACATGGATCACAGTGATCAATTTGATGTGATTATGTTTTAATTAAGTTTTCAAAGTTTTTCCATTAATGTACTTTGAAGTTCCTGTAAAAGACTAAATTAATGACTTGTTTATGATATGACTAAATATCTATTAATTAATGTTCATGACATAGTGTATGTCATATATGCATAACTTGCAATGATCGAATTTTGTTTAAATTGGGTTTTCGAAAATTACAGAGTCGTATATATGGCCATACGGCCCTTACGTACAAAATTTATACCATGAATCGATGGTTTAACTTTGAATTAACACTTGAATATGATTGTGTACTTTTAAACGAACAAAATGGAAGTTAAACGAACAGATTCGGTGTTATAACGAATCTGTAACGTTGAATTTCTTGATTTTCCTTCAAAACTTTACAAAGTAAGAAAAATAGTGAAATTATATGATTGATTCAAATAATTGTATATTTTAACTCGTTAAAATCGTGCTAAAAAGGTTGGGTAAGGATTATACATGTATTATAGTGTATGGGTATGCTTAAATTCATGTGTGAATAAATTAATTGGATGTTTTTGGCCAAGTTCTGTTTTTCTCGCGAACCTCAGAATCTGGAACTGGCATGTCGCGCCGCAGCGCCAGCTCCAGACCTTAAGGTCCGCGCCGCAGCGCCAAGGATAGCTTGTATGGTGGCGCCGCAGCGCCACTATGTAATTGGTCCAGAAATGAGAATTTTAATTGTTTTAGTCCAGGGAATGTAATAGTAACCTAATCCAATAAACATAAAAATATGTTAGACATATAATGGAATGTTAAAATAGATTCTTAACATGTCAATGAGGTACTTACATGTTTAATTGAACTATTGAACGCATAGTTAGCTAGTCGTTCGTGAAATCTAATATTTTGTGAAGACAAATGTTGTGATTTGATTAGTAAAATCATAATCAGAGTTTAGACAAAAGAGAATGAACTTGTGATGCTAGTTACGTTATTGATTAATGTGTATTGTGAATGTATTGGTATGTAGGACTTAATAAAGAACGTGAATTATAAATTGTAGCTTGTGCAAGAGGCAAGTTTCCTATCCTTAAACTTGTTTAATATTTTGCAAGTTTCCTAAACTCAAACTTTACTTTTACATTGAGCAAGTATCGTATCTCTAACTTATTGTTATTAAGCAAGTTCTTAACATTCTAAGTTATTCATTTATCAAGTCTTAGACTTGTGTTCTATATCGAGCGAGCTCTTGTTTTTAATTGTTCAAGTTCAAAGGTTTCATATTTGATGCTATAACTCTTTTAAGCATGATTCAGCTATACAATACTTATTCGATTGTATACTCTTGAGATTTACCATTCAAGTTGAATATCGATGTTATTGTTGAACTTATAGGACTAGTGAACCTTTATTTATTCGACTAGTCCATAGTTGATGTACGTTCTAAATTCTAGAATACTTATTGAGCTTATCCAAACCAAACTTCCTTTGGTGCGGACTCTGATGTCAAAACTGAGATGAACAACCCTGTAAAGGGGATTATTTATGCTTTAGCGTTGAGATATTGTGCACAGTATGGTACTAAGGGCTGATCCCCCTAAGTACGAGAAGTAGAGTCCATAGTCTTATGACTGTTAAAGGTTTAAAGTATAAACACTTTACAACCTAGGACATAGTTCAAGGTCTTATGACCCTCAGATGTTCTTTTGATTTCTGTTATTTATCCTCGAGTCAAAAGTTGAGTTTCTTTATTCAGATATTTTTGATTCATTCGCATGTTATTATATTGTTGTCATATTATTATACTTGTGGGCAATCGTGCTCACTCTTGCGTAATAATAACATTGCAGTTAAGAACGAAAGGTCCGACGAGCCTTCTACTAGCAAAGGCAAGGGCAAGGTCAACAAGTGATGAAGACTTGTTGTTTATTTTATATATTTATGTTTCAGCTTTATGTTAAAGTTGTGTAAGACTATTTATTTATTTATGTTCCGCACAGATGTTTAAGTATGACCTGGGATTGATGTATTTATATTCAGATGTTGTAACCCCATAAGGGGGGGGGGATTTATTCCTATCTATTGCATGGTTTGTATTTATTATGGGTAGATAGATAGATGATATTTGTACAGTGAACACCAAATCCCGTGGAATTGAAGTTCCCGGAATTGGGGGTGTCACAGATTTTGGTGACCCAAATAGGGTGTGGTGTTGTCCAAGGTTAAAGCACCATGAGAGTTACATGTATTTGTATTAAAACTCACAGTTTAACCGTGGTTGTATTTGTACGACAATTTAAAGTTTAGAATTTGAAGATTTGTATTTGAAATTTTTGTTGAGTGTATTTCGTGGCGACCCAGAATGGGTTGGGTGGATTGGACCTATTTTGGGGGCGTTACAGCATGGCCTTTCTTTGATGAAACTAAACTTTGGTAATCCTGCCACGAGATCTTTGGAGGCCAGTTTTGACATGTTTTTAAAGTTGAGATGAGATAACCTTCTGTGCCATAGCCAATTTATCTCTTCAGAGGCTTTAGCAAGAAGGCATACTGTCTCATCAGAACTCAGCTAATCTAGATTGACAGTGTAGACATTTCCTTCTCTTGTCCCAGTCAGCTTGATGGATGATGTCTCCAGATCTCTAACTAAACACTGGTTGTTGAGAAATGTGACTTGATGGCCTTTATCGCAGAATTGGCTGATGCTGAGAAGATTATGCTTTAGCCTATCTACATAAGCCACTTTGTTAAAGGACACAATACCATTTCCAGCTGAACCATAGCCTTTCGTCTTGCCAGAGCTGTTATCTCCAAAGATAACTGTTAATCCTTCTTTTCCAAGAAGTTAGACAGGAGGGCTTTGTTCCCGGTCATATGCCTTAAGCAACCACTGTCCAGATACCACGTTGTAATCGTGGTGCTTATTTCCTGCAGACAGATTCAGCTTTCATATTGGTACCCAGACTAGCATGGGTCCTGCAATGTTAGTACCCTTAGGAACCCAAATCTGCTTGACTTTGGGCCTCCCATGCACAGTGTTATGAAAGCATAATGCAGCTTTATGACCAAATCTTCCACATGCAAAGCATCTAATATAATTCATGTTTGTGTGTGTATGTGGATTCTTTCTCCATTTGGACTTGTGTGGATACTTCGTGGCCTTGCCCTTATATTGCATCTTCTTTTTCCATACTGCCTTGGGGTTCACGTTTTGTGCTGAGTGAACCTCAACACCACGATTCCTTCCAAGTTGATTCATGGAGTCAGTTTTTCTTGACTCTACGATTCTACAAGGTTGGGCAGTGGTGACTGAGTTACTCTTCTCTTTTCTGAATCCTAAGCCAACATGAGATCCGTTGTGTCTAGGGACATGGCTTGGATTCAAAGAGCAGGGTTGCACTGGTTCATCCTTCTGTGTGGATTTCACAAATACAATGCTTCTATTTAGGTTAGAAGCATTGTTACTGTTAGTGTCCTTAACCTTTTCCACACTTGGTTCTGGGATAGATTCCCCAAACCCTAAACCTATTCTATCAGAGACACTTCTCTGACTGGAGATCAGGGAGTCCATGGATGAAGAAGACCTATTCCATGTAGAGATAGTCTTTTCTAACTCCTTAATCTTAGAGGTTAGCTTTGACTCTCTTTGTATGCTCAGTTCATTGGTCTCTTTCAAGATTTTATTCTCAGCTTCAAACTTAGAGAGAAGGTAAGAACTTAGTAGAGTTGCTTCCAGCTCTTTTTGACCTTTTTCTTTCTCCTTTTGAAGATCAGAATAATCTTTAGATAGAACTCTGAACCATCTCATATATTGATATAGATTAGTTGACATGCCACGAATGCCATTTCTTAAATCATCAATATCTATATCTATATCAGGAGAGTTGAAGTCAAATACCTTGTCTATGACTGCTTCAACACTCTTCTTGCTGAGTGCATCTTTGGCCATCAGACATAGGTTGGCTTTTTGAGGTGCTTCATCATCTTTAGACTCAGCATTGGTGTCATTGTCTGAGTCACTCCACGAGCTTCCAGCTTCAAGCCTTTTTTTCTTTCTTCTTATTCTTTTTGTAGCCTTTGAGCTCCTTCTTTGGATTTGACTTTCTTTTCAGCTCTTCTCTGATCGGTTTGTTGCAGTTGGCAATGAAATGACCAGGCTTCTTGCAGTTGTAGCATAGGAAATTGATCTGCTCCTACTTGCTGCTATTGTTGAGTCTTTTAGGATTGTTGCTTTTCCATTTGAGCATGAACCTTCTGAATCTTTTTGCCATCATTGCACCTTCATCATCATCATCATCATCACCTTCCTCAAAGTCATATTCATCTTCATCATGAGCTTTGGAGATCTCTTCTTTTAATTTGAGAGCAACTCCTTTTCCTTCTTTCTTCCTTCAGATAGAGTTTCTGCTCGTTGAGTCAGCTCTAGTTCATAGGTAAGATGGTTGCCATAGAGTTGTTGAACAGTCATCTCATACAGGTTCTTTGACTCTCTGATTGTAGTGGTCTTGGCATCCCACTTGCTTGGTAAGGACCTCATGAACTTGATGACAAGATCTTTGTTGGGATAGGTCTTTCCATAAGCTCTAAAAGAGTTTAGCAGTATAGTGAATCTCTCATATGTGGAAGTGACATTCTCTTATGGAATATGAGCAAACATCTCATACTGTTGGGTCAGTAGAGATTGCCTGTTTTCTCTGACTTCTTCAGTTCCTTCATGCATGATGAGCAGTGCTTCCCAGACTTCCTTGGCAATTTTGCAATTGACCACGTTCTCAAATAGATTGTCTTCTAAAGACTGGAACAAGATGTTCTTAGCCTTTTTGTCTAGATGGACATCTTTCTTCTCGGTTTCAGTCCATTCTGCTTTGACCTTGACCACAACTCTGTTTGGATCTTCAGGAGTTGGTGCAAGCCTTGTTGGAACATAGGGCCTATTTAGAACGGTTTCAAATAGATCATCATCTATTGAATCCATGTATGCTTGCATCCGAACTTTTCAGTTGACAAATTTATCTTTGTTGCACATAGGTGGCTTGCTGCTTCCACCTGTCTTAGTCTCGCTTATCAGATGTGCCATTGGATCTACTCAAGCTTTGTAAGCTTCGTTTAAGAGAACCTGCTCTGATACCAATTGTTAGTTCTCAAAGGCACATTAGTTATCTAGAAGGGGGGTTGGATAGATATTTTAAAATTTTCTTTGTTTAAAATACTTTGTCAGTATTGACTATACTGATAGCAGCGGAATATATGTTTGTTCCCCTTCAAGATATTGCAGTTATGGTTTGGTAAGCAGTTATAGCAGTTAATGAGAGACAAAGAGACACAGAGGTTTTAAGTGGTTCAGAGCACGCAAGGCTCCTAATCCACTCTTCTACTCCACGGGTAGAAAATCCACTAAGGATATCTCTTACAACTTGAATCACTTAGATTCCTTCAAGGCCAGTTGCCTTGGAACTTCTCTTAGTTCACTTTTGAACTCTTCAAGTCCAGCAGACTTGGTACTTCTCTTAGTTCACTCTTGAACTCTTCAAGTCCTTCTGACTTGGAACTTCACTGAGTTGATAGTTGTATTCTGGGGTGTGCTACTCAGTTGCACTTAAGCATCAGTTTTGAAGAACTGAGTAGCGAAACAAGCCTTCTTTTTTCAGAATTCGTATAGTTTATCGTTGAGTGTTCTTGAGCTTTTCTTGTTGTATTTTCTTTCTTTTCTTGTCTTGCTTGCTTAGTCTGAATCCTTGTCTGATTTCCTTATAAAAGAGCCATTCAAAATGTATCCGTTTGAATGCTTTCGTTGCAACATTAAATGCTTCAGACGTTTCTGTGCAGTTGATGTTGACATCCTGCTTTTCTGCTGCTGAGCTGTCTGGCCCACTGACACAGCAGACTGCAAGTTCACTTAACACCTGAAAAGGTGTTTTCAGCAAGCGGTTTAGTCCTTTCCTTAGCTTCTTCAATACGCTTCTTCGATTTATTCTAAGGATGAATATGGAATCATTGGGACCATCAAATTGTCAACGACTATAAGCCTTTCTTCATTTGTTTCTCTTCCTCCCTTCATCAGAACTATGAACTTTGATGCTGACTGGAAGAACACCATGATTCTAGTCATTGTACCATAATCATTGTGTGTTGGCTTGCACAGGCTGGACTCAGACTTGATTATAGAGAACACTACGATTTTTGTTAAGCTCTTTGGTAGACTACGATTCCTTTTTGCTTGTCTTGCAGACTCCACGCTTCTGAGAGCACACTGTGATTCTTGACTTAGCTCGGCAGGCACTCGGATCATCTTTATGATTCTCCGTGTGGCTTTTAAGGCAGACTATTATTCTTCGATGCTTTCACTTAAGCTCCACGAATCTTACCTTGGCCTCTGCAGACTTGGTTTTCTTAGCAGACTACGATTCTGGACATCTTCATTGAAACTCCACGATTTTGCCTTGGCTTCTGTATGCTGCCTTTGACAGACTACGATTCTGTCAAGACTTTAACTTTTACATCTCAAATAGATCAACCTAACAGTTTTGATCTTTTCTTCTATACATTTATTTACATAAATGATAAACAATAAAGCTCAAATCAACCTAACAATTTTGATCTATCATCTAAGTCCTTGTACATATGATCATTGAAGGACTTTACACTTAAGCATTTATATTTACTTTCAACATCAAATTTGATTATGCAATTCCCAACAGAAAGTATTGTAGTGCAATATGTATATATATATATATATGTATATATATATATATATATTTTTATTATTATTTGAAGTAGAAGATATGCATGCTAATCTCTCTTTTTATAAGATTAGAAGTATATATACCAAAAGGTTTTGTAACATCTAGAAACTTAAAGGTTTTGCAACGACTAGAAACTTAAAGGTTTTGCAAAGGCTAGGAAATCAATTATTAATTAATAGAAATCAATCTCATTGTTATTGTAATGGAGGAAAATTAATTTTTGTAACTCAAACAATAAAAAATTTAATCTTAAAAATAAAGCACATTAATAAATTTGACTTTGAGATTCCTTTTAAATTTTATAAATTAGAATCAATCTAACATATATATATACACACATGTAGTAGTAATATTTGGTTAAATAGATTTTGTTGGGAATGTATTTATGATTCGATAGGAGCTTGAGTTTTTACGGGTGGATGCGGAGAGAATTCAGAGGTAGATGCAAAAGGTGACTGTTGCCAATTATCAAGCTTTCATTTCTGCTGCTGATGCATTGCTTTACATTGGCGAGCAAGTTTCTTCTATTGATAAACATCTAAGATCCGAGCGCCTAAAATATTTTAATTGTTTCCAAGTTTTTTATTAATATTTTGCCACATAAGTAATATTTTTGATTTTTTTATTTCTTTTTCGGAGCCACATAGATAAAAAATTAACATCTGTTTAAATTTTTTAAATGAAATGACCCAATTATAAAATAATAATTAGTTTACTAGGTTAATTTAAAAAATTAAAAGTTCAATGGTGTAATCAAACGTGTCAACTACAATGCGTAATGATACAATCTTGGTCAGGCTCGCATCAAACAACAACAACTCAACTCAAGTTCCAAGGGTTCAACGAATGGTTGCGAGTAGTTGGGCTAAATTCAACCCAAGTGATGAGGACATTGCTAGCATGGAATCAAATAGAGGTTGTGGATCAGACCCAGTGCAAGTTCCAGTTGGACCCGTGACGAGAGGACGAGCTAAGCGTTTCAAGGAAGGACTTATGGCTTTAGTGCAATCAATAAGGGTTGAGAATGATGTGACACCTTGGTCCTGGGAGGATGAATCAGTGCCTAAGATCATAAAAACAGTCCAAGGTTACGTTTCAGTTTAATCCGATGAAAGCCAGAAAAGCAGAATTCAAGGTTGGAAAATCCATGAATCCACCCCGATGGATTCCCAAGGCATATTGAATCTGCCCAGGTGGATTCCTCTCTGCCTAAATGCGCCCCAGCGAACTACGAATCCGCCCCAGCCCATTCATCTCTGTACTTTTCCACCTCGGCAAACTCACCAGGAAATTAAGTTCGCCTCGACGCTCAATCTTCCTTGACGAATTCCCAAGTACAATCGAGTCCGCCCCGTTGGATTCGGCGAATTTCTGTTGCATATTTTATGTGTTTTGGCATATTCAGTTACAAATTTTATTACAAAAATTGCTTGTTTTCAGTATTTTTTTATTTCAAATAGGATTAGGATGCTTCTAGCTTAGAGATTTGTTTCCAAAACACTTGTAATTCCTTATTGGAATTATAAGGTTTCAAATTACTATTATTTAAGGTTTATTTATGTAATCAATTACTATTTTATTCAATATAATTGGTGAGTTTATTCTCCTTTGGTTCTTTGAGAACTTTCGAATTATTCATGGTTTGTCTATGAATGTTCAATTTGACTTATCATACAATAATACATAGTTGTGCATGACGACTTCTACCGCATCAATCATTGATTGTACCAAGGTTACCACTTACATATAAGTGAGGGGTCAAGGTGTCATTGATGTTCTATTCAACGCAACTTCCTTGCACGATTGATTGTACCAAGGTTCTCGTCTTAATATAGAAGTTGGGTTGAGGTGTCGTGAGCGTTCCACCTTACAACTTTACTAGAAACGATCCGGGCGACGACCACCTCACCTAAGTGTGCCGTGGAGTTCATCATTTAGTATCAAAGCTAAGCCTTTCTAGTGAGTTATCTATCTTAATTTTTTGTTGAGTATTTATTATTAAAAAAAAAGAAGTTCGAGAAAAAAGGGAATATAAATTTTTTAGATTTTTTTGGATTTCCATTGTGCTAACCAAACTTGTAGCACACCATTAAATCATCAAATTTCAACCAAAAGATCTTTCCGTTCCATCATCATCAATTCTGAAGTGGGGCTACAATTAATAAATCTGAAGCATACAAGGAATTCGCCCGTAACATAACAAGGTTTACGATTGTGGTATTCTGATAGTCATACCATCTATATTTTGTTTTTGATAAGTTCTAGTTGAATTGAATATTAAAACTGTGATATTGTTTAGTGAATTCAAAAAGAACCTATAAGAGGGAATATTAAGTGGTAAAAGAAAAAAGTTGTGAGATCAATCGAGGGTAAAAGCCTAGTAAAAGCGCATACACGAGCGAAACATTAATTCGAGTGAAACTGTTTTCTACTAACTCTTGTTTTGAAGAAAATATGTCTAGCTCCAAAGATAAATGATTTTTTAAAGAACAATCTTCCACAACGTTTAATATGAAATTTAAGTTGGAAGCCATGGATAAAGAAGGGGGTTGAAGATTGGAGATGGCTATGGAATGGGTGCATGAACGATTTGATCAGATGAGTGAGTCCCTAGGAGAATCATCTCAAATTACTCATGGAACATAGAAAATGGGAAGAACACAACAACGGGGAGCTAACAAGGAAGAAATAATGCAGCAAAAAGACATATTTTATACTAGGTTTCTAGTACAAGAAAAGGTATGCATTGTAAAAATTAATTGTGACATTGGTAATAACATTGCTAGCACTAAAATGGTGGAGAAAGTAGGGTTATCAACAGTTGCACATCCTCAGCCTTACAAGTTGCAAGGGATTGTCGATTGTGAGGAGGTGGAAGTGAATAGACAACTGTCAGTTTCTTTTTGCATTGGCAGATATGAAGATGAAATATTATCCGATGTAGTTCCAATCCATACTTGCCATTTGTTACTTAGGAAGCCATGGCGACACAACAGGCACACGAAACATAACAGTTGTACGGATGAGTATTTATTGGTACACAATCGAAGAACAATCACGCTTTTTCCTATAACATACGAACAAGTTCATGACAATCTAATGTACTTACAAAAAGATCGTGATCAAAAACAAGAAAAATAACGACAAAAAGAAATTGATCAAAAGATTGAGTTTATAAAATAAAATACATGTGAAAAAAAGTGGAAAAAATATTAAAAGTGAGAAAAAAGTGAATGAAAATAAAAGAGAGATTAAAAAAAATGGAAGTGAAAATAAACGAGAGAAAAACAAACGAGTGAGTGAGCAAAAAGAAAAGAGAAGAAATAAATGACTATGAAAAAAAGAGTAAGTTAGAAAGTGAATTGTATTTTGAAATGCCAATGACTGTACATTCGTACAAGACGACGCTTTTGAATACTAACCCGATTAACTCTTCTTTGTCTAGTTCTGTACTTTCTCTTATACAGGTGAGGGATCACATACCCGGTGCTATCATTCCATACCAATCAACTTGTAGTATTCCGAAGGAGACCATAGACGTACAAAGGCGGGTTGAAGAAGTGATGGAAAAAGGTATCATGACAGAGAATATGAGTTCGGGTACTATTTATGGGATCATAGTACCTAAGGAGGATGGGACAACGAGTTTGTGCATCGATTTTAAATTGGTAAACAAGTTTCATTTTTCTTTTCTTTGTTTAGATAATATGCTTGATAAATTGCATAGTTATTATGTTTTATCAAAATAAGATGATCATGTGATGACAATATCTAATCAATTTAGCATGATACAATGTGAAAAATGCGAAATTATTTTAACATGTGAATTGTATAGATAGATAGTTATTTCTGTTAGATTAATTGATGTATCTAGTGTTTTCAAGAGTTATTTAAAACATATTTTGCATACTTCCATGGATACATTTGTGTTTAGCTATTTTGATGGTAAAATCGTCTTTATCATAAACTATGGCGGATATTTGATCTTTGTTGAGTTAGTTTATGATCATGATGTGTTTTCTCGTTTTCGATGTGTTTAGTTGCATGAAATTCATTCTAGATTTTTTTTTCCATGTGTTGAGATAAGGTTTCATGCTAGTCAATCTTTACATGATTTGTCGTTAGTTGAAAATGGTAGTGTTCATGTTTGTATGTTTGAGAAAGTTTCCTTGCATGAGTTGCTATCGTATGGTTTTGATTCGAGAAGTGTTTATCATCAAGATGGATTGATATATGAGTTATTTGCATGTTTGGTTAGATCAATTGGTTTAGCTAAGGCATTGTATAGTTCCATGGGATTGTTGAATCATATTTTGCATTTTTACATGGAATTTTTTTTTAATAACTGTTTTGATGGTATTTCAACTTTTGTCACCACTTTGGGAAATTTTTTAGCATGTGTTGAGTTTGTTTATAATCATTGTCGATATGCTATTGAATTTTCAAATTGTGATTGTGACCTTTTTATTCCATTGATGCTATTATGTGATTTTGACCGTGTTAATGTCAATGGAAAGAGAAAGGTTTGTTATGTTTTACAGATTCGTGATAGGATCATATTCATCAAGGGAATCGTGGATTGTGAAATTTAATTCGATCCATACATTTAGTCTACAAGAGAGTGTTTTGAATATTATTCTAGTAGACTATGCATGTGAATTTGCGTTATTTGATTTCTTGGTGATTAGACAAAAGGGACTTATTGATTCATTTTATTTTGTGTTTAATCTAGGAATTCAAGAGAGTTTGCATGTGAAGCATGACAAATTTCAAAAATTGATATTTGACCCGAGTGCATTGACGAATGTATTTTTACGAAGTGCCGAGATCATTCGATTGAATTTTGATCCCGCGATTCGTCATTGGGAGAGTCTACCACATGAAGAGTTCTACGTGATGATTTTTGATCTAGGAGGAGATATAACTTTTCAAATTCTTTCTTACTTTGCATTCATGTTTATTTTAGTAGAGAGTAGATTAGGTTATATAGTTAGTGTCTTAGAAGTAACTGGTCTACGAGTAGAAGGGCATTGTGTTGTTTTGTTCTTAGCGGGAGTTGGGATTTTGGATGATTCTTTTCATATTATTACTTGCGTTATTGATTTTGTTTGTATATTTTATTTGCAAGTTGAGAATTGGGGTTATATGTCGTTTGATGCTACTAACTTGGTTTGTTTCAATGTAGGAGAAGATTTGTGGATAAATACTTTTCAAGAGGAGGGAATGTCTGATTTGAGGACAAATTCCTTTCAAGAATAGGGGAATGATACAATCTTGGTAGGGTTCGCATCATACAATAACGACTCAACTCAAGTTCCAAGGGTTCAACGAATGGTTGCGAGTAGTTGGGCTGAATTCAACCCAAGTGATGAGGACATTGCTAGCATGGACTCAAATGGAGGTTGTGGATCAGACCTGGTAGAAGTTCCAGTTAGATCCGTGACGAGAGGACGAGCTAAGAGTTTGAAGGAAGAACTTATGGCTTTGGTGTAAGCAATGTGGGTTGAGAATGATGTGACACCTTGGTCCCACGAGGATGAATCAGTGCCTAAGTCATAAACATGCTCCAAGGTTGCGTTTCAGTTCAATCCGATGCAAGCTAGGAAAGTAGAATTCAAGGTTGGAAAATCTATGAATCCGCCCCGACGGATTCCCAAGGCTTATTGAATCCACCCTGGCAGATTCCTCTTTGCCCAAATGCGCCCCAACGAACTTTGAATCCGCCTCAGCTCATTCATCTCTGTACTTTTCCACCCCGACGAACTCACCAGGCCATTTATGCTCGCCCTGACGCTCATTCCTCCCTGATGGATTCCCCAGTACAATTGAGTCCGCCCCGGCGAATTTGGCGAATTTCAGTTGCATATTTTACGCATATTGGCAGATTTAGTTACATATTTTATTACCTAAATTGCTTGTTTTTAATAATTTTTTAATTTTTAATAGGATTATGATGCTTCTTGCTTAGGGATTTGTTTCCAAAACACTTGTAATTCCTTGTTAGAATTCAAGGGTTTCAAATTACTATTACTTAAGGTTTATTCATGTAATCAATTATTATTTTATTCAATACAATTGGTGAGTTTATTCTCCTTTGGTTCTTTGTGAACTCTCGAATTATTCATGGTTTGTCTATGAATGTTCAATTTGACTTATCATACAACAATACATAGTAGTGTGTGGCGTCTTCTACCGCATCAATCGTTGATTGTACCAAGGTTACCGTTTACATATAAACGAGGGGTCAATGTGTCATTAATGTTGCATTCAATGCAACCCCCTTGCACGATCGATTGTACCGAGGTTCTCGTCTTAATATAGACATTGGGTTGAGGTGTCGTGATCGTTCCACCTTACGACTTTGCTAGAAACGATCCGGGTGACGACCACCTCAAGCAAGCGTGCCGCGGAGTCCATAATTTGGTATCAAAACTAAGTCTTTCTAGCGAGTTATCTATCTTAATTTTTTGTTGAGTATTTATTATTAAAAAAAAGTTTGTGAAAGAAAAAGTATAAATATTTTTCAGATTTTTCTGGATTTTCATTGTGCTAACCAAACTTGTAGCACACCATTAAATCATCAAATTTCAACCAAGAGATCTTTTCGTAAATCCGAAGCATACAAGGAATTCGCCCGTGACACAACAAGGTTTACAAGTATGGTATTCTGATAGTCATACTAGTGGTTGAGCCGTTATTGAACCGGTGACGTCATAAATAAATAAAAATATATACTATTAGTAGTTAATAAAATTTTAAAAAATCTAATTTTTATGAACTAAAAAATAATAAAATTGAGTTACAATATTGCTAAAAGTGATTAATTTTAATATTAAAATAATTTTGGTACAATTTTTTTTAAAAATAATAAAAAATTGGTTTTGTGACGCCCCCAAATCTGGGTACCTTCAAACCGTAGATATGGTGCTATACGGTACTACATTCTACACATACATTTAATCGAAGACATCATTGGCATGAACGTGTTTACTATATTATTATATAATATTCAATCATTTCCCAAGGTTTTTGATAACAATTACATTCTTTGTTCGTCATAATATTATTCATTACAAAAATAATACTATACTATTATAGGATAATATACTTATCCATATTCTCTTTTCCCTTGTCCTTATCGTATCCTTCAAAACGTTCGGCATTAGCTGAAATCATATAATTTAAGTAAGAAATGAGTATTAAATTGCCCAGCAAGTTTAACTATTCTAATAACAACAAAATCAAGAATAATATGATTTATCTTCAATAATTGAACAAATAGTTATAAAGTACTATGAATAACAAAATAACACTTTTCTTTCCTTTAAAACATTTTCAGATGACATATCAGTCATTTAAAATTCTGAGTTGGTCATAACACCATGAACTTCTCTTTTTCTTTACTTGAAAAGGATTTTCGGTACTAAGACCATAGATTCTTCTTGACTTACGAGCATGTCTAGGTGATCAGCCTATAGTACTCCATGTTGTACAACACTCATCCGTTAAACGTATTTACGTTTAAATTTTGACACCTTTCGTGTCAGTCGATATACGTCTAAAAACATTTCGTTTATTCTTCCTCAGGATTTCCTTTGAATTCATACCAAAGCAATTGGTTTTGGAGAGCAACAATAATATTGTGAAAGACTTATAATTAAATCAATAAAATATTTTAACATCTGTCTAGCCGAATCAAATGGCATCGACACTTTCTTAACATTTCATGGCATAACATGCTAGAACAGTTATACAAATACTAAAAGATTTGTATAAGTTTTGAAAACACATATTCATGGAAGAATTGTGTATACTTTCTTTATCATATCTTATATCCTCATATGAACAAAATCAAATGAAGCAACAACTTTCCCAACATAGAGTATATGCAAGAGTTAGAAAACTTACCTTAACAGTCTTCTAGCCTTTACTTTATTTTGGTCTTTAAATGTTCTACATGATATAACCATAATAACACATAAATTAGCCACATAACAATATTCACACATTATTTAAACTAACTTCTCCTCCTTACTAGATTATCCGAATCGTTAAATTGATAACGTTCGTTAAGTTATCTATCATTCATTATGGTTTTTTGACATTTAAATGACATACACCTTTATCATTCCTCAACGTCTCAGTCACACAACCTTATGCAAGCTAGAAATGTTCGTCTGACGCGAATACTTAACACTTATATTATTTAAGCATTTACGTTTAAAATTATTAAACTTTTAATCAATGTTCAATCATTAACTTAAGGTTTAATAACTTATTAAAGTGTCAAATTATGTGAACTTAAAGTTCATAACGTTCCCTAAACTTTACCCAAGTGTTGAGCAATTAAAAGCTCTTCACTATGCCTTGCTCTGCACCTGCGCTGTGGTGCCCTGATCCTTTCTTAATCTGGCGCTGCGGTGTCCAATTACAGTAGCTTACATCAGAACCGACGTTGCGGCACCAGTTTCTTAGGCTTAACAGGCACTGCGACGCCAGACCTATTCCTTTGAAAATTTTATAAGTCTTTTAGAATGTTTAAACCGCTAACTTTGCTAACTCGTAACTTGTAAAAGTAGTATACACAAGCCAAACATGTATGATGATAAAATATATACTTTGTAACAATCTTATTCATTTATTAATAAAAGAATTGTTTATTTAAAGGCGTTTATATTATCTACATAATGTTGTTATATTTAAATGTGATAAACCCATAGTTTTAAACAATGCTTTTAGAATCATGATGATGATAATGCTAATGAGATCTAAATTCTTAGATAGCTTAAAACTAGAATAGTTCCCAATCGATAGATTACTAAATAGGGAATTAGTGAATCCGGATAAATTGCTACATACGTTGCTTGCTCTTTGGAAGAGAATGATCGATCTTATAATCATTTGTATGCAGACACTAAAGCAAGTATGTAGGTGCTAATTGAAGAATAAGTACACTGAACGTGGCTCGCTAAGGAATACCTAATAGAGTTTTACTTGCCTATCATTCTTTTAGTGACAGTAGTACAAGTAATTCTTAGATTTGAGATCATCATAGTATCTTATATATGATGAGTTATACTTTGACATGTCCCTTAAGACCCTGAGGGTATATCAAAAGGGTATGCTTGGGTATAATTAATTATACATTAAGATAATGAATGATCAATAAAGGATCAATAAAGGATCTACCACTTCTAGTAAAAGAAGTGAATGTCCTATGTGATTCGATAAATGACAAATCAATAGTCCTTGGCCAATGTAGAATGAAATTAGAAAGTAGTTTCTAATTTGCATTATCGGAGTTTGTGCATTTAGGATCGGAATACATATAATTAAATAAAATAAGTCTTGATAGTAAATCCATGTCTTATATTTAATTGGGACATTGTATGATAGAAGGAATGAATTGTACGGTAACTATTTACTCAAAGGTTCTGTTATGATTAATGTTGAAATCTATATTATCTAGAAAGTCGTTGAGCGCTATGGAGGCTTACCATTATTGTAGAATAAATATTTATTTAAATAAATTAATAGTTAATTTATTTATTTAAATAAAATTAGAATTATTCTGATTAATTTATTCATAACCGGTTTAATATGGAGTACTTAAAGGGTCACACCATAAAAGGATGAATATTTATTTAAGAAGCAAATGACATAATCGTAATAATAAGTTAAGTGTATTTAATTTAATCTATGGTGATAGAATAAATTAAATAGATTAATATTTATTATTTAATATTTTAGAAATATGAAATATAAATTAATAAAAGGAGTCTTATTATTATTATTACTATTATTATTAGTTTAATTCCTAAAAGAGTTTGAGAATTAATTAATAAAAGTACTATCCCATATTCCTAATAAGATTAGGAGGTAAATTAATTAAAGAAGTTTAATTAATTGCTCCTAATAAGATTAGAAAGTTTAATTAATTAAAAGAGTTAAATTAATTAATATGAAACCCTAATCCTACAATGTTTAGGAGTGTTGTCTACATCTATAAATAAGAGGAGTCTTATTTTGATTAAGGGCTAATGCAATTCTAATTATTGGGAGAGCGCACTTTTTTTAGAGAGAGAAAACTAGGGTTTTGCCAATAACCCACCTTCTTAAAATTTGTTCATCCTTGGTGGATCACCTCTAGAGGCCAAATTCTTGGGTGGCTGACGTTGATCAAAGAAAGGAATCACACCCAATAGATTCAAGCTAAACAAAGAAAGGATTGGAGTTGAACTCATACCTGAGGAAGCACAAATCTTCAAGGGTATGATTCGTTCTTCATATCTTTAGATTAAATTAATAATTGCGCATAAAAGATGATCCGGGTTCATGTTTTGTAAAATTTTAAAACTCTATTTTTACACTTTCGCTGCTATGTATGTAATTGTTGCATATTATTTGGATCTTACGAACCTTACAGTGGTATCAGAGCCAAACCTTTATGCGAGTTATTAATTATTCTTATTTGATATGTATATTGATATGTGTTTGGAACAATTTAATTAGGTATAATTGTTAGCTAGGAATAATGTTTTTTGAGAAAAACTGCATAATTCGCGAACTGAAAAAATTATTTCTGCTAACTGGTGTCGTGGTGCCGGATTACAATGTAATTCGAGCACTGCTGCGCCGGTACGGGCTTTGGAAGGGTGACCCGGCACGGCAGCGCCTGATTACACTATAATCAGGGCGCTGCAGCGCCATCCTCGATTTTTTGAAAACTGCTAACGTGGCGCCGCAGTGCCGGGTGCTATTTCACTAGCGGCGCCGCTGCGCCGCTCCCCAGAAAAATAAAATTTATTTTATTTTTGATTTTAAATTAAGATAAAAGGTTTATTTTAATTAAAATTATATGTTTCTCTATAATTTTAGATTAATAAAGGAGTTTATTAGATTTGGAATTGGATTAAAATAAAGATGTTTATTTTAATTAAAATTGAATTTCATGCTAACTAATTAGAGTTGAAATTGGAATCCATGATGACTAATTAAAGTTGAAATTGGATTTCGAAACTAACTAGGATTGCCCATTAAATCGATATCAATGTATATATTAAATATTTTATTTATTGATACATATGGTGATATGTATGATAATAAATGGGGTTGATTATGGACGATTGGATTTTATTTTAGTTGAATGCTTGAATGTATGTGTTTTATTAAATGGGGTCTGCGTACCTCGTCTTCTCTAATTTTTCTTGATGTAAATTCTATCTCCCTCTTATGTACTTCCCTTGACTGCTGATCAAGGTTTCTATTTAATGTAATAGTTTATGTAATAGGATTAGTTAGAATTATCTTGAAAAATTGAAGACCAAGGAGCAAGGAGCCCATGAAGACCCGTTTGTAATGGAGCCCGGGATTTAAATATAATAGTTATATTTAAATTTAATTCTTGCACCCCTAGGTTTGACCTTTTGGTTCACTTGATGGCTCAAGTGAACCAAACTAGAATAAAAGTCCATAATCAATCTGGGTAGAATATTATATTCTATATGCATGCTTATACTATATATATTATATATTATGCAACATGTTTCGCATGTCAATTAATATGACACATATTTTATATATATGTGCATGCGCGGTAAACAAGATGAGACAATTAATACAAATCTCTCAAAAAAATTATATTAAATTGTAACGTTAAAAGATATTTAGAATATCGAACGTTGCCTTCTAGCATGATAAAACAATAGAGTATTAAATATTTAATATGAGTTTATTATGCACATACAAGGCAAAGGTTAAATATTTAAGACGTTGGTTTATTACATTAAATGTTTATAAATGAATTGAACATTACCGCTTTGTTGTGCACACACAAGGGCTGTAATTTTCTCTTCACTTATATAGAAATGTTGGGTTGGACTTAACTAAGATCGTTTTGGTTTGGATGTGCACATATTTGACCATAATGATCTAAGAGGTAAAATACAAGGAGTTACATGGTGATGTAATTAACAAAAGTTGTCTACCTATTTTTTATATATAGTTTGTTGTGCACACACAAGACTACATATATTTAAAGTATGATCCTTTTTTCACTAGCTTTAATTAAATTTGTCGAACTATATATTGTGAGGGTAATATAGTTTGAAGAAAGTAGTAGAAAATACCAATTTAAAATAAGACCTAATTTATTTTGGTAATTAATTAAATGAATGTATGCTAAAATGTTATTTTTATTTCACATACAGAATTTGAAAAAATGTCACACTCACTATCACTGCGTAGCATACTTGATACTAACAAGTTGACTAGACAGAATTACACGGACTGGTTAAGAAGTTTAAAAATTGTTCTCACTGCTGAAAAACTTTCTTATATCCAAGATTCACTTGTCCCTGCAAAGGTTGCAGAAACAACCTCTGAGGAAAAGATTTCTACTTTGAAAAAGTGGCAAGATGATGCATTCATTGTACAGTGCATCATGCTCGCATCCATGAGTAACGAGCTACAACGTCAGCACGAGAAAATTGATGCATATTCTATTTTACTGCACCTAAAAGAATTATATGGTGAGCAAAGCAGGACTGCTAGGTATCAGATATCTAGGGAGCTCTTTCGATCTCGTATGTCCGAGGGCACTAATGTTGAGACACATTGTCTAAAGCTGATTAATTTGATTGAACAATTAGAACAATTGGGGTTCAACATGGATGGAGAGTTAAGTCAAGATTTGATCTTGCAGTCACTCCCGGATATCTTCTCACAATTTGTTGTGAATTTTCACATGAATAAGTTAGACGTCAGCTTGCCTAAGTTATCTAACATGTTGAAAACTGGTGAAAGTCACTTCCCATCCAAATGGGACCATGTCTTAATAGTAGATGATTCTTCTAAGAAAAGGAAGAGGCCCAAGGTATCTTCTGAAAAGAAGAAAAGCAAGAAGGCTAAGGGCAAGGTGAAGAAAAAGGACAATAAGAAATCTGATCCAAACAGAAAAGTAATATGCTTCCATTGCAACAAGCCGGGTCATTGGAAGAGGAACTATGAAAAGTACCTTACGGAACAAAAACAGAAGAAGCTTGGAGAAGCTTTAGGTTTGTTCATGATTGAAATTAATTTTTCTAAAAGTTATAGTTGTACTTGGGTATTGGATACCGACTGTGGTTCTCACATATGTAATACTGTGCAGGGAATAGTCAGAAGTAGAAAGCTGAACAAGGATGAGGTCGTCCTATGAGTGAGAAATGGAGCAAAGGTTGCTGCGTAGGGGCTTATTATTTTGCACTGCCTACGGACAAGTCTATTACTTTAAATAATTTTTATTTCGTTCCAACTCTTATAAGAAACATTATTTCAATGTCTGTATTGGATATGGATGGGTTTGAAATTATAATAAAGAACAATGGTTGTTCTATTTATAATAAGAATGTTTTATATTGTGTAGGTAAAGTGTTGAATGGACTTTACATACTTGACTTACATGAAAATATACTTCAAATTGAACAAACTAAGAAATAGAAATGAGATGATGTTAATTATACCTATATGTGACACTATAGACTCGGTCATATCAATGAAATAAGATTATCCAAGTTACATAAGGATGAGCTCTTAGATCTATCTGATTATGAATCATATCGAACTTGTGAATATTGTCTCATGGGTAAAATGATTATCTCCCTTTAGTGGAAAAGGAGAAAGAGTTATAGAGTTGTTAGCGTTGATACACACAGACGTATGTGGACCTATGACAACGAATGAACGAGGAGGGTATTCTTACTTTATTACTTTCACTGATGATCATTCAAGATTTGAATACGTGTATTTAATGAAATACAAATCTGAATCATTTGAAAAGTTCAAAGAATTCAGAAGTGAGGTAGAGAAACAAACTGGCAAGAGTATTAAGATTCTCCGATCGGATCGAGAAGGAGAATATTTAAGCGGTGAGTTTCTTAATTATCTCAAAGAAAATGGTATAATCTCACAATGGACTACACCAGGAACACCACAGTTGAATGGTGTATCTGAAAGGAGAAATCGAACATTGTTGGATATGATTCGATCCATGATGAGTTTTATCGAGCTTCCAGTATCATTCTGGGTATGTTCCATAGAAGCGGCTACATACCTACTAAATAAGGTCCCCTTGAAATCCGTCCCCAAGTCTCCATATGCAATGTACACAGGGAGGAAACCTAGTCTTAAGCATGTTAAGATTTGGGGATGTCTAACTTATGTGAAAATGTCTCAAAATGATAAGTTTGGGACAAGATCTGATAAGTGCACATTTGTGGGATATCCTAAAGAAAGTTTAGGATACTATTTCTACAATCTTACTGAGCAAAAGGTGTTTGTTGCGAAACACACTGCCTTCTTGGAAAAGGAGTTTATCCTTGAAGGGGCTAGTGGGAGGAAAAATAGATCTTGAAGAAATTCAAGAACCACAAACCACTACAAATCAAGTGGATGAACCTGTCCAAGTAGAAAAACCTACTGTACAACACCCTATTCGTAAATTTGGAAGAATGCCGAAGATACCTGATAGGTATGGATTCATTATAGAGGATGACGATGAGGTACGTGTCATGAATGATGATGATCCATTGAATTACGAACAGGATATGAGTAGTAAAGACTCAGAGAAATGGCAAGAAGCCATGAAATCTGAGATGGACTCCATGTATGAAACTAAGTATGGACTTTAGTTTCAGTACCTGAGGTCATTAAGCCTGTTGGGTGCAAATGGGTCTTTAAGAGAAAGACTGGAGCGGATGGTAAGGTAGAGACCTATAAGGCCAGACTAGTTGCAAAAGGTTTCAAACAAAGGCAAGGAATTGAATATGATGAAACCTTCTCACCAGTAGCTATGCTCAAGTTCATTCAGATTTTACTTGCGATTGCAGCTTATAACGATGACGAGATCTGGCAAATGGACGTGAAAATGACCTTCCTCAATGGTAAACTTGAGGATGATGTGTATATGACATAGCCAAAGGGTTTTGTTTCGACGATTGGAACAACCAAGTCTGTAAGCTACAACGATCCATTTATGGATTGAAGCAAGCTTTTCGAAGGTGGAACATCCGTTTTGATGAGACAATCAAAGAGTTTGATTTTATCAAAAATGAGGAATGAACCATGTGTGTACAAGAAGGTTAGTGGGAGCGCTGTATCATTTCTTGTACTATATGTTGATGATATATTATTGATAGGGAATGATACTCCGATGCTACATTCGATTAAAATCTGGTTATCTAAACACTTCTCCATGAAGGACTTGGGAGAAACATCCTATATTTTAGGGATAAAGATCTATAGAGATAGATCTAAAAGGATGCTTGGCTTGTCCCAAGGAACGTACATTGACACGATGCTAAAGTGGTTTAGCATGGAAAATTTCAAGAGATGTCTCATGCCGATGAGCCATAAAATACATCTATCCAAAAAACTAGGCCCCAAAGACACCTGAGGAGGTAGATTGTATGAGTAAGATACCTTATGCTTCAGCAATAGGATCTATAATGTACAGTATGATATGTACTAGACCAGGATGTCGCTCATACACTTAGTGTAACGATCAAGTATCTGTTGAATCCAGGAAAAGAGAGCTGGAAGGCTGTGAAAAATATCTAAAAGTACTTAAGAAGAAATAAAGATGTATTTATTGTCTACGGTGGGTCTGAATTGAAACTAGAGGGCTATACAGACTCAAGTTTGCAAATAGATCAAGAGGATAATAAATTCGTTTCAGGGTATGCATTTACCTTAAACGGTGGCGCAGTGAGTTGGAAGAGTTTCAAGTAGCAAATAGTTGCTGATTCAGTGACAGAGCCAGAATACATAGCTGTAAGTGAAGCTACAAAGGAAGCTGTTTGGATGAAAAAGTTCATAACTGAACTTGGTGTGGTTCCTAGCATTAGAGGATCAGTACCTTTATTCTGTGACAACACCGGAGCTGTTGCACAGGACAAGGAACCTAGGTCTCATCAGAAATCCAAACACGTATTGCGGCGGTTTCATTTGATTAGAGAGATCATTGAAAAAGGAGATGTCACCCTAGAAAGTGCAGACATTCAAAATAACATTGCAGATTCATTTACTAAAGCTTTAACGCAACAGTAGTTTGATCGTCACTTAGAGAAGATGGGTATGAGATACCATGGCTATTGACTTTAGTGTAAGTGGGAGATTGACAGTAGTATGCACACAAGCCAATCATGTATAATGATAAAGCATATACTTTGTAATAATCTTATTCATTTATTAATAAAAGAATTATTTATTTAAATGCGTTTATATTATCTACATAATGCTGTTATATTTAAATATGATAAACTCATAGTTTTAAGCAATGCTTTTAGAATCATGATGATAATCATGCTAATGAGATATAAATTCTCAATAGCTTAAAACTATAATAGTTCCCAATCGATGGATTACTAAATAGAGGATTAGTGAATCCAGATAGATTGGTACATACGTTGTTTGCTTTTTGGAAGAGAATGATCGATCTCATAATTATTTGTGTGGAGTCACTAAAGCAAGTATGTAGGTGCTTATTAGAGAATAAGTACACTGAACGTGGCTCGCTAAGGAATACCTAATGGAGTTTTACTTACCTATCATTAGGAATTGCTTAGTGATAGTAGTACAAGTAATCCTTAGACTTGAGATCATCATAGTATCTTATGTATGATGAGTTATACTTTGACATGTCCCTTAAGACCTTGAGGGTATATCAAAGGGTATGCTTGGGTATAATTAATTATACATGAAGATAATGAATGATCAATAAAGGATCTACCACTTCTAGTAAAAGAAGTGAATGACCTATGTGATTTGATAAATGACAACTCAGTAGTCATTGGCTAAGGAAGAATGAAATTAGAAAGTAATTTCTAATTTGTATTATCGGAGTTTGTGTATTTATGATCGAAATACATATAATTAAATAAAATAAGACTTGATAGTAAATCCATGCCTTATATTTAATTGGGACATTGTATGGTAGAAGAAAATAATTGTACGGTAACTTTTTACTCAAAGGTTCTTTTATGATTAATGTTAAAATCTATATTATCTGAAAAATCGTTGAGCGCTAAAGGGGCTTACCCTTATTGTAGAAAAAATATTTATTTAAATGAATTAATAGTTAATTTATTTATTTAAATAAAATTAGAATTATTCTAATTAATTTATTTGCAACCTATTTAATACGGAGAACCTAAATGGTCACACCATAAAAAGATAAATATTTTGTAAGAAGCAAATGGCATAATCGTAATAATAAGTTAAGTGTATTTAATTTAATATATGGTGATAGAATAAATTAAATAGCTTAATATTTATTATTTGATATTTTAGAAATATTAAATATAAATTAATAAGAGGAGTCTTATTATTATTATTATTACTATTATTATTAGTTTAATTCCTAAAGGAGTTTGTGAATTAATTAATAAAAGTACTCTCTCATATTCCTAATAAGATTATGATGTAAATTAATTAAAGAAGTTTAATTAATTGCTCCTAATAAGATTAGGAAGCCTAATTAATTAAAAGAGTTAATTAACTAATATGAAATCCTAATCCTAAAATGTTTAGGAGGGTTGCCTATATCTATAAATAAGAGGAGTTTTATTTTGATTAAGGACTAATGCAATTTCAATTGTTGGGAGAGCACACTTTTTCTAGAGAGAGAAAACTAGGATTTTGCCAATAATCCACGTTCTTAATATTTGTTCATCCTTGGTGGATCACCTTTAGAGGCCAAACACTTGGGTGGCTGACGTTGATCAAAGGAAGGAATCACACCCAGTAGATTCAAGTTAAACAAGGAAAGAATTAGAGTTGAACTCGTACCTGAGGAAACACAAATCTTCAAGGGTATGATTCGTTCTTCATCTCTTTAGATTAAATTAATAATTGCGCATAAAGGATAATCCGGGTTCATGGTTTGTAAAATTTTAAAACTCTATTTTTACACTTCCACTGCTATGTATGTACTTGTTGCATTCTATTTTGATCTTACAAACCTTACAACTTGATCATTCCAACTCGGAATAGATTCGTTCCCGAGCCAATTTCTTGCTTACATTACATTCTAAAATTTTCGCCAAACAGAATATTTTTCTAAATCCGTTAATAAGTCTATTCATTGGCTCAAAATTCCTTGTTCGTTCATTTTACGTTCTTAACATTTATCATTCGTTCGTCCGTAACTTACTCATCTGATACCCGAATGAGCTCGTTCTGGAGCCTATGACTCATATTTTTCATGTTCTTCAACATTATTATGAAACCCTAATTCTCGGGTCCATTATCTTACAATACTTATTCGTCACCAAATCATAGTAAACTATGATTTCAAAGGTTAACGTCTTTTACTAAAATTTTCGCCATAACTTCGTTATAGCATATTTTTACTCCATTCCAATTGGAACATTTCTACAACTTATCCACATCTAACATCTCCTAACCAAACATAATCAACTAAGATATATACGATGGTTTTAAACTTGTCCATCAACAACAAGCTCTAAGATTTTTATGCGTTCTTCGTTTAGTTCGTTATTAACAATTATGATTTACCCGTCATGCATTTATTAGTGTTTTAAATCCACTAATTCTTCCTTATTCCACCTGAACATACATATATGATTCCAACAAATCATCAAACAACCTCTAATAAGAACTTCCTATCAATCTACAAATTTAAAAGAGATGAAGATTAAGGTTTTAGTTTATTACCTCTTGATTGTTTAGTTGGTTGATTGATTTAGCTAGCAGTTCCTTCTCCTTGAATCCAAAATTCCCTCTCCTCTCTCAATTTATGAGCTTCTCTCTAATGTGTTAGATGATTTTGTGAAGAAGAGAAGAGAAAAGGCTTGCCTTTTATAGAAAAAACAAGAGTTGAGGTATAAAGGTCTTTAAAATAACTCTGATAACCCTTATGAATTGGTCACTTTACTTAGGGTATTGTATGGTCAACACCCTTAAGTTTGAAAATCTTACAAACCACCATCTCCTTAATCACCAACATTTAACCATGGTTGAATGAAAATGATTCAACCAAGACTTTTGTGTCAAATGACATTAAATGCCACCTCCTTAACCTTTGATCTTTTGCCCGAAGCTTCTCCTAAAAGCTTGGTGGCTGGCTATGTGGTGGTGTGGGGGCTCCATATGGGTTACCCCAACCCATTTTACCTACCCATGACCCATGGATTGACCTATCTTTGTCGGATCTTGGTTTGGGCTTGGTTCGATTTCAATTTGGATCATTCTTTGGGCTTGAATTAACATCCTTTTGGGACTTAATTTAATTCATCATTGGGCCTCCAAACACTTCCTATTGAGCTTCTCAAAGTCAAAGCCAATGGATTAATAGTCCATGTTGACTTTTGTTGACCAAGACTTTGGTTAACTTTGACTTTCTGTATCCTTACCGTATAATTCTCGTATTATTTACATAGCATTTTCGTATTCTACTAGTATAATAATTCATATTATACTCATATTATTCTTCGTATTATACTAGTATAATAATTCGTATTATACTTGTATTCTTCTCGTATTCTTTTTCTTTAACTTTCTAAAATTCAATACACAGTCTAAAACCTGCCTCAACCAAGACTTACAAACCACCCCCTCCTTAATCACCAACATTTAACTATGGTTGAATGAAAATGATTCAACTAAGACTTTTGTGTCAAATAACATTAAATGTCACCTTCTTAACCTTTGATCTTTTGCCCCAAGCTTCTCCAAAAATCTTGGTAGTTGGCTATGTGGTGGTGTGGGGCCCCCACATGGGTTACCCCAACCTATTTTACCCACCCATGACCCATGGATTGACCTATCTTTGTTGGATCTTGGTTTGGGCTTAGTTCGATTTTAATTTGGGCCATTCTTTGGGATTGAATTAACATTCATTTGGGCATTGATTTAATTCATCATTGGGCCTCCTAACACTTCCTATTGGGCTTCTCAAATTCAAAGCCCAATGGACTAATAGTCCATATTGATTTTTGCTGACCAAGACTTTGGTTAACTTTGACTTTCCCTATTTCTACCGTATTATTTAAGTTTCATTTTCGTGTTCTACTCATATAATACTTTATATTATACTTGTATTATTCTTCGTATTATACTAGTATAATAATTCGTATTATACTTGTATTCTTCTCGTATTCTTTTTCTTTAACTTTCTAAAATTCAATATATAGTCTAAAAACTTCCTCAACCAAGACTTACAAACCACCCCCTCCTTAATCACCAACATTTAACAATTGTTGAATCAAAATGATTCAACCAAGACTTTTGTGTCAAATGGCATTAAATGCCACTTCCTTAACCTTTGATCTTTTGCCCCAAGCTTCTCCAAAAATCTTGGTGGCCGGCTATGTGGTGGTGTGCGGCCCCCACATAGGTTACCCTAACCCATTTTACCCACCCATGACCCATGGATTGACCTATCTTTGTTGGATCTTGGTTTGGGCTTGGTTCGATTTTAATTTGGGCCATTCTTTGGGCTTGAATTAACATTCATTTAGGCCTTTATTTAATTCATCATTAGGCCTCCTGACACTTCTTATTGGGCTTCTCAAAGTCAAAGCCCATTGGATTAATAATCCATGTTGACTTTTGTTAACTAAGACTTTGGTTAACTTTGACTTTTCGTATTCATACAGTATAATTCTCGTATTATTTACGTATCATTTTCGTATTCTACTCGTATAATACTTTATATTATACTCGTATCATTCTTTGAATTAAACTAGTATAATAATTCGTATTATACTTGTATTATTCTCATATTTTTTTTCTTTAACTTTCTAAAATTCAATATAGTCTAAAAACTGTGTTATTCATTCTCAAATTTATTTGACATTCCGTCTTTCCTCATCATTCTAACGTTTACGTGTTCTTCAAAAAATTGAAAATACGCAAAAACATTTTTGGGTGAAAAGTATTTTTACGTCTTTTTCTCGGAATTTTTTTTATTTTCCTATACGTTCTCGGATTTGTAAACCCTAAGATTCAAACACATTCTAGGTTATGAAATTGAACTTTAAACACATAACACATAATAAATCCATATAATCTCATTTTATTCAATATAATCAAATAAAACTTATTTACATTCTAGTACGATTTTCTCGGTCGTTACAGGTTCACCAGGTTAACTTAACCAGTTTTACCGGTTGAACCAGCGGTTCGATCGGTGGTTAACTAATTTAATCCGGGTTTTAACCAAACTAGTTCAATTTGGCCAAACTGGAGGAGACATAGAATTGGTTCCCGGTTCAATCGGCTGAACCAGTCAGCCCGGGCCGAGTCTAAAAACTGTGATTATAACTTAATAGTCAGAGTACATTTTGTGACGCCCCCAAATTTGGACAGCCACTTGGTCGCTCGAATTCGGTTTGTCACGTTCTAAGATCTGACACCACAATAAATATTACGACTAAATGTCGCATCGCACAGCAGAATAATACACAACTAATACCGAATAGATTATATTTAATTAATATAATTTATTCACGTCCCAAGGTCTCGTAACTTAAACATCGATTACATAGCTTAAACACACCTTAAGCATATATAAACCTAACTAATACATAATAATATAAGTTCTTGTTACATCATAAATCCTACATAAATAAAGCTACTCAGTAGCCTTTCCCTTGCCCTTGTTTGTGCTCGATGGTCCGCACTGCTCTGCCTTAACTGAAATGTTTTAGGAAAAGAAAGAATGAGCAACAAGTTTGCTCAGCAAGTAATATAACAATAAGGGTGAATAATATAGTTCTCGAATCTCAAATAATACATAAGCATTTATATCATTGATTGGGATTATACCTGACACCACGTCCTTCGCAGCCATTGCGTCCTGGACGGTCATGTTAAAGGTTCTGGTGGTTGGACGGTTGGATTGTGTCGGTCCGCCGATCATAAGCTTATTTCCTCCCCCTTGTTGGCTACCACTTCCGCCACTTCCCTTTTTCGAGAAATCCTTAATACGGTGCTTAGTTGAGCCGCAAGAAAAACACCCTTGGATCTTCTTTGGCTTCGAACAGTTTGGTGATATGTGCCCCTCTTGGCCACAGTTATAACACGTGCCCTTTCCTTTCCAGCACTCCCCTTAGTGACTTTTCCCACACTTATTACAAGCTCCACTCCTTTTCTTAAAATTTCCCTGGTGACTCCCACCTTGATTATTGTTTCTGCTACTGTTGTTGTTGTTGTTGTTGTCCCACTTTCTCTTCCCGGAGTTACTCCCTCCGCCACTGCTTCCTCCACGATTTTCACTACTAGTGTTCTTTCCTTTCTTCTCTTTGTTATACAAGCTCAAAGCTTCACTTCCTCCCTCGGCGATAATAGCCTTCTCCAGCAGTGTTGCAAAAGAATCGATCTGAAGAACTGACACCTTATTGAATAGCCAAGGCTTCAGTCCTTGTTCGAATCGTCTATCCTTCCTCTCTTTATCTTCTACCTGGTGCTCTGCAAATAAGGCTAGTTCATTAAACCTAGTCGCGTATTGCGCCACCGTCATCTCCCCTTGTTTTAACTCTAGGAATTTCACCTCCATCCTATTCTTCATGCTTTTCGGGAAGTAATTCTCGAAAAACAGTGTCTTAAACTTATCCCAAGCTATTATCCCTTCTCCAGCTCTTTGTTGATTAGCCTCCCACCAGTAGTTCGCTTCTCCCCTCATCATGTACGTGGCAAACACCGTCTTCTGATCTTCGCCTATGCGAGCTATAGTGAAAGCTTTTTCGATCTCCTTGATCCACGTTTGTGAGACGATTGGGTTTGTAGTTCCCTCGAACTCTGGGGGTCCTACACTCTTAAAGTCTTTAAAGGTTGTTACTGGCACAGCCTGAGGGTTGGGGCGAATAGGTTCATTGTTTCTTCCCCTTAATGCCTCTCCTAACTGGTCTACCAGTTTCTGGATCAGGTCTACTTGTTCCCTCTCATTGTTCACTGACTCCTCAAGTGCAGTCAATATACGTCTGGGCGGCATTATCTGCATCATAAATTTTCATTTTATTATTATTCAAGTATATTACTTAAGTATTTCTTTTAATACTAAAAGAATAAATTTATAACACGTTTCTAAAATAAACTTAATTTATATTCATATGCCATTTCATTTCATTACATGATTATCCTAGCATACTGCTATAAATGTTATCACATATATCCCTTAATATCACAAAAAACGGGGAATATACCAACCTACTACCATACTACCTCTCTAACAAAAGCTTACACGGGGTTTACATCACTATCCCACATCTTACACAAAAGATTGGGATTACAACATAGTATATACAACACATAAAGATAAATACTACTAAACTACTACTAGACTGACTAGGGGTCTCATCCCATTATGCCACGCTCCACAGCGCTCTTGTACTCTATCTGTGCTATATACGCCACCAGCTCTCGACTCAAGGTATGTAGAGTCTGTCCCTGTTCTACCAGGTAATGGTACACACCATCTATCACCCTCTCGAAGGCCGAACAGAACACGTACCCCATCTTGTTCATTTTCCTCTTCTTACATCTGACCTCATCTTCCAAGTCATCTGCTCTCTCATTGACCGCCTCCCACTTCTCCTCGAAGTGTATCCTATCCATCACTTCTAATTCCAACTCAGTACGGAGTGCTTCCTTCTCAGTCTTCTCGCTTAGTTCCCTTTGTTCTACCTCTTCTAGCTTCGCTGCTATATCCACGTTCCTAGCCACTGCCTTGTGAAATAAATCCCCCATCTGAATTCCAGCCTCCTTGCGATAAGCAATTTCTACCTCTAGCTCCTGCATAGCCAGCTTTCTCTGATGGTCTTCGTCCCTCAGCTTCTGGAACTCAGACTCCCTCTCTTTTGCCTCGTCCTCTAACTCCTGGACTCTGCAGTCCAACTCTAGGATCCGCTCCTCATATTCGCCTAGTATATGCTCCTCTAGGTTAGGCTTGTAGGAGTCCTCCATGGGTTCCTCCTCTGAAGGCTCGTCCTCAAACGGCTTGTCCTCCATCGGCTCCTCCTCGGGATCAAGCTCTACCTCTATCTTAACCTCATCCTCGTCATCTAAGTCGGATGGTGCAACAACCTGTACTGGCACAACCTCTAAGGGTGCCTCGTACACTACATGGATATCCCTAGGCTCGTCCTCAGCCACTCTAGTGGGTACTCCCATATCTGCCATCTACAATCACAAACACAAGACAAGAAATAGCAACTCCATTAGAATGTTAAACAAAACATAAGTTCATTGTATAAAATGAAGTTACATTTCATAACAAACTAAGTCTCTCAAGGAAAACTCTACATGAGCTTTATCTCCTTCCTAACTTCTAAGTTCGACTAAGTTATAATCTAAGGACACTCATTCCTAAGGTTTATAACTATAGCACTGATACCAACCTGTGACGCCCCCAAATTCGGACCGCCACTTGGTCGCTCGAATTCAGTTTGTCACGTTCTAAGATCTGACACCACAATAAATATTACGACTAAATGTCGCATCGCACAACGGAATAATACACAACTAATACCGAATAGATTACATTTAATTAATATAATTTATTCACGTCCTAGGTCTCGTAACTTAAACATCGATTACATAGCTTAAACATACCTTAAGCATATATAAACCTAACTAATACATAATAACATAAGTTCTTGTTACATCATAAATCCTACATAAATAAAGCTACTCAGTAGCCTTTCCCTTGCCCTTGTTTGTGCTCGAGGGTCCGCACTGCTCTGCCTTAATTGAAATGTTTTAGGGAAAGAAAGAATGAGCAACAAGTTTGCTCAGCAAGTAATATAACAATAAGGGTGAGTAATATAGTTCTCGAATCTCAATAAGAGTATAGCAAGGTATGATATTTCAACGGTAACAAGAAATATCAACAGTGTTCAATAACAGTCGCTAAGGATAGAATAATATCAATATTATTCAATAATAATTCAATTTAAGAAGTCAAGATAACTGAGTACTGAGCAGTCACTAAAGACTGTGAACTTCTATTAGAATTAGCAGTATTAAACTGATAACCCAATTAAAAACAAGTACAATAGGTGATCAGCCTAAAGTACCCTACGGTATGCATATCGTTCAATCGTACTAAAGTGTGCGCACGTCGGTCTACCGACAAATATATTTTTCCTTCAAAGAAGGTTGTTCATCTCAATCAAAACACATGATCCCGAACCAATTAATTGGTTTGGGTCGCTTTTCAACATTATAAGTCTAGCTGAATCAAATGGCATAGATCACAACTATTATAAGTTTAATCTCAAGATTTAAAGTTCGAAGAATATAATCAACTTCATCGTAACTATGACGCGATAGTCATAATTTGAATAACTCACTTACACAACAATAACTTAATATGAGTTCAATAAGAATAGAGTTCAAGTACTTGCTTACGATGTCCGTTAAATAAAGTAATGCAAAGGTTTAGGATACTTGCACTTTAAAAGAGTGTAAGTTAGAGAACTTGCCTTATGCGTAGTTTATCCACGAAAAGTAATTCAACACTTTCGAATCCCTATTGTAATATAGTTATGTATATATGATATCCATTAGTCATATATTATAACATCATATCTTATCTTACATATACAATCCACATATAAGCTAAGTCTTTAACCTTACTATTCCGTTATACCATGTATAGTATCATATTAATTCACAAGTCTCGACTAATATACTTTTATCCTTAACGTTCCTCTTTTTGAGTTAAACACACCCTCATATCCTTATTATCACATAAGACCATAGTCAATACCAAATATTTTTTATTTTAGTAAGTTATGGCATTTTTATAAGTTAACCGTCAAAATCGGATTCAAGTGTCAACATATGATATCACATAGCATGTATACATATTAAAGGATACTTCTATGTTTGTATAACCCTTCCAAGTTCAATTATACATGATACAGTTTTAAATCACGCTCTCTAACGACTTAGGGTCATACAACGCCATGAATTCATATAAGTTGTCAGGCTTATCATTTAGACATCTAAAGTAGTCATATATTTTATTGATTACGCATGCTCACATGTTTCTACGTCATGGGTGTGTAATCCTAGCATTGTTACTTGTTTGTGATTTAATCGAACTCATAGCTGATTAACTTGCATTATATCTAACAAGTGTGTATATGTATGTTTCCTTAAAAGCACCTTCAAACATGTCGAAAATATCAGAATTTAGACTCCTAATATAGCACATCAAAGTCCACGTTTAAAGCTTATGTTGTTGTTAGTAACGTTCACTAACGAGTTCAACATGCTCACGCTTCATTACGAATCATATAAACACAAGTTAATGGGTTGTTCATGCATTTCTAAACCATACTACTACGCTCACAAAATTAGAATATTAACATGGCATAGCATGTCAAGGTTTGTGTTCAAAACTTCCATTTTCGTTAGGAATATATACTAGTGAGGTTCACATGTTCATATTACATTACGGAACCTATGTACATAAGTTAATATGTCTCTCATGCATTTCTAAACTATACTAACGTGTATCAAAAGTCAGAACATCAATATAAGGCTAACATATCAAAGTTCCTCTTTTCATAACTTTAAGTTCCTTTTGAAATACTCAAGCTTTGGTAAGTGTTTTCATGAAAGGCCACATAAACTAACAAGTCAGGGACTGAAATAGGCCTAACTACATTACATTAGCATGCTTTATAAATCAGATAGCCTAACAAAGCCATCAACAGAATCTGCAGAGGGGCGTGGCCGCGCCCCATTTGTACTAGGGAGACGCGCGGCGCGCGGCTCTGTTTCCAGACCAGGAATCTTCTGCTAAAGCAGAGCTTCAGGCTATACCCAATACACTTCATGAAACATGCATTTAATCAACTACCTTATGTTTCTAACATGCATACTAACTCCACTAACATGCTAGCATCATTTCATACAACCAATTCCAACTGAGTCATGCTAATTTCTATGAATTGAAAATGCTACACTACAAGATATATTCAAGCATTATACCTTCTTGAGCTTTTAATTGGGTAGAGCTTCCCTTCAATCTCAGAATTTTCTCTCAACTCACCCTATAGCAACTTAGCAATTAATTAAGCAATATAGAAAATGAAGAGGGATGCTCAATTTATAGAAAACTCAAACCCATGCTAAGCCTTTGTCCATGAAAACAAACCAAGAGATGGAAGGAGAGTTCTTTGGACAAGGGTTAGTTGGTGAGATAGTTGGTAGATGAAATCATGAATCCCACTCCCCATGAATGATGAGCTAGAATGAAGCTTGGGAGAAGAATGAGGGATTAGACTCTAGCCTTTGTTGTTTACACGTGAATGGGAAATGGGGGAGCAATTGGACACTCAATATGGGACATCCAATTATATCACAACATTTGCAAGTTGGGGAATGAAATATCATATACTATATGCTCAATACACATATGTACACCTTAGCTTTTATTCATTTAGGGCATACATGGACTAAAATATCATAACAACATTACATGGTAGCACATGAGGATATATATCTATACACATCATATAATCTATGTACATTTTAATAATATTACATTGTGAGTTAATAGATTGGTAACATACTACATTATCACAAATCTCATTATTATTATTATTATTTTAATTATGTACTTTTTGAAATTGTGGTTCACATACTTTAATTTAATATACCATATAGTATTCATTAAAGTACTATAGCTACCACATGGTCACATAAGCAATTTTATTACTCTTACAATATAGTTCCTATATTGCATATTCTTACTAAAGTGTCACGTTATTCTTTATATAACATAGTTTGGTCCCATATGGTATAATGTACATACCACATGTATTCTCATAAATCCAACCATGTGACTTACTTCTTTTATAATATAGTTTATATACGTTACATAGTCTTACTAAGGTGTCACACTACATGACTTTATATAATATAGTTGTAGTGATACTTTACACTTTAACACATACTTGAACAAACATTTATCTTCTAGTATTAATCAAATATTTATTCATTAATATGTCATTACTCTTAGTAATCTTTAATTAATAATATATTATTGATTAATCATCCACTCATTAATTATTTCTTTAATTAATTAAATCATCGTAATTCTCATCACTGTTTCACACAAGGCATTTATTGAGCCTATCATAAACTCCACGATTTCTCAATTATCATAATTATTCATTTTAATATAATTGAGTTAACTCATCTCATAACACATAAATATTTATATTCAAATAAATATCTATTTCCATTAATATATTTATTTAATAATATTCGAAAATCCTCGGGTATTACACATTTCATCCTAGTAAACCTGGGGAATGGGTTAGAAGAGAAACTAGGGATAAATCTAGTAAAAACTTCCCTTCTTTATGTAGGCACTTAGTTTCTAATTTCTTTTTACTTTTGTGAAGGGGTGGACTCGAACATGTTTTCTTTCATAATAATAGGAAAGACCTATACTACTAACTATCACCTTTGGCTTATATTTTTGAAAATAATAATTTTTTAGAAGTATTATGACGTTCACTAGCAGTTATTACGATTAACCCTATTATTAATTTTATTTGTTTGAAAAAAATTATTATTTAAACTCTTTTTATTGTTATCTTTTCATCATTTGTAATATATTACAATATTAATATATTTAATTTCTTTGAATAAAAAAAATATCACAATCACTATATATATATTTCTACCTGATATTATATATATATATATATATATATATATATATAAGGAATGATCTATAACAAACGATTGTTATAGACGCTATTACAGCAACCAGATCTCTCACTGTCCAATATCAGATCTAATGGTCGAGATCGACTTGGGCATGGGTCCGACTGCCCGCTAGAAGGACTAAGTTAAGTCATGACTCTATTATCTAAGTTAAGTCATTACTCTGTGATCGTTTAGTCATGACCCTGCGATCGTTAAGTAATGACTCTACGATCGTTTAATCATGATTCTACAATATAAGGCATTACTCTACGATCGTTAAGTAGTACTCTACGATCATTAAGTCATTACTTTATAATCGTTAAGTCATTACTCTACGATCGTTTAGTAATGTTTGTATGATCGTTAAGTAATTACTATAGATCATTAAGTCATTACTCTACAATCGTTAAGTCATTACTCTACGATCGTTTAGTAATACTTGTACGATCTTAGAGTAATCCAACTGAAGTTTAAATCAAGTCCAAAATTATGTAAATTGTTATACAACACAAACCTTACTTAAAAATATTATGTAAGCTCCATAAATTCAGAAGACAATTGGCACAATATTATGTAAGCTCCATAAATTCAAAAGACAATTGACACAATATTATATAAGGTCCTACCTATCCCTCTATTTTCTGTTATATCTCTGAATATTAAAGTCAGGACCAATGTTTGGCATTGACAATTTGGTATTCAGAGCTATTCTTTCACTGGGAAAACTTATCTTCTTCATTATTTCGCTATTGTTCATCATCAGAAATTCATACCATCAAAAAACATTCATTCAACCACAAAACCTATTGAAACACATAACAAAACATCACATAAACACAACCCAAACTAGCCTAAAAGTAAACAAGCAAGGATCTGGGCACAGTAATAACAAAACTCCAGAAACGATGATCTGTTTTGCTGAAACCTGCAACTCAACATATTAATCATCTGGTTTTTAAGTCAACTGGCCGCAGGTCCTATTAGCGGCCAGGAAAAACGACGTTACTTTGAAATCCAAATAAAATTGAAGGCAATTTAGTCATTTCTCTAGCCGCTATCAAGAATTGTACTGGTCGCTAGAAGGACTAGCAGTCGCAGCTAGGCCCATACCCAATCTATTAGATCTACTATTGGATAGTTGGAAATCTGATTGCTGGAATAGTGTCAATAGTAAATGGTTGCCATTACTATGTATATATATATATATATATATATAGGTACGCATTCGTAGCAAACGGTTGCCAAATATACTATTTCAGCAACCATAATTTCATTCGTTGTTCTTAATATTAAATGGTATAGATTTAAAATTTAAAAGCCTCTGCCGCTACAACATGTAGCGGAAATTCAACACTTATAACCGCCAGTTAAAATTCTGAATAAGCCCCCAAAATGTAATCAAAAAGTAATTTAGGTGAGCCACTTGCCGACCCCATATGCCGTTATAATTTGTGGCGGCTGACCAATAAGTTAGTAATATAGAAAGGCACTTGAAGGTGAACTAAATACAATGAAGACTAAATGGGTGGATTTCGGGAGTCAAAATTTACTTTTACCACACGGATGTTTTTTTTTTTTGGTTTGGTTTGTCTATACTTTCAAGTTTCAAGTTATCCTTCAACAATAATTGAAAAAAAAATAATATTATTAGTTTACTATTCATTTTAAAGAAGCTAAATAAAAATAAAAATAAAAATAAATAATTAAGGCAACTAACTTTATACAAATTAAATTACAAAAGTAAAACTTTCTACAAAACAAAATTAAAATTACACAAGATATGTGGCTTTCGATTATCTCAGCTATCAAGTAATCAAAAAATTATTTACTAATTAATTCCTTTCTATGTATAAAAAAAAATCTATACTAGCTAAACAAAAATCCAAAAAATAAATGTATGATTCAAACCCATATCTATATATGTTGCAACAGCTTTTAGAGTTAGTCAACTAGTTAACTAGTTGAGTTGGTGTATATATTTTTGATCAAGTAGGTTCCTCGTCAATTAAATAAATTAGTTATAAAATTTGTTTAAGGCAAAAGATGAGTTCAAAATGGCAGATTAATTAAATAAACTTAGCATCTCTTAGTGGTAAAAAGTAATTCACACTTCAAGGGTTCTAATAAGTCCTCGTTTGTTAGGTAGGAGTAAAGTCTTGCTACCCGTAATTAGATTTTTAATTATGAAATTGTCAGTATATTTTTCAAGTGTTTATAATGATAAATAATGTTTAAAAATCTTAATTTTAAGATAATTGGCTAAATTTATCTTCTTTTCTTAATCATCAAAGAGTAGAAAAAATGATTAATTAAATGTCTATTTATTTTAAATAATTTATATTTTACAAAAGTTTGCCTATATTACCCTTAGTATTAATTAATCATTTTTTCCTACTCTTTGATGATTAAGATAAGAAGATAAATTTTGGCCAATTATCTTAAAATTAAGATTTTTAAACATTATTTATCACTATAAACACTTGAAAAATATACTGACAATTTAATAATTAAAAATCTAATTACGGGTAGCAAGACTCTTTTCCTACCAAACAAACGAGGACTTATTAGAACCCTTGAAGTGTGAATTACTTTTTACCACTAAGCAGGGACGAAGCCAGGATTTATTCTTGAGGGGGGTCAAAAAAAATTTAATAATATAAAATATATTCATCACTAAAAAATAAAATTTCACCATTACAAAATATATTTTTACTAAAACAAAAATAATGTAGTAATAAAATTTGCTTTGACAAAGACAATAAAACATAACAAAAAAGTCTTTTAGAATATATCACAGCTTCGTCAAATCTTGGGGGCCGTGGCCTTATAAAATTTTAAATTAAACCAAATGTACAAGTGAATATTACAAAATTTTCAAACTTGAGAGTAAATTTTATAAATTTTTCAAACCTTGGAGGGGGGGCCGTGGCCCCCTCCAATATACATGTGACTTCGTCCCTGCCACTAAGCGATGCTAAGTTTATTAAATTAATCTGTCATTTTCAACTCATATTTTGCCTTAACCAATGTTATAACTAATTTATTTAATTCACGAGGAACCTACTTGATCAAAAACATATACACCAACTCAACTAGTTGACTAACTCTTAAAGCTGTTGCAACATATATAGACATGGGTTTGAATCATACCTTTAATTTTATGGATTTTTGCTTAGCTAGTATAGATTTTTTTTAATACATAGAAAGGAATTAATTAGTAAATATTTTTTTGACTACTTGAGAGTTGAGATAATCAAAAGCCACATATCTTGTGTAATTTTAATTTTGTTTTGTAGAAAGTTTTTCTTTTGTACTTTAATTTGTAGAAAGTTAGTTGCCTTAATTATTTATTTGTATTTTTATTTTAATTTAGCTTCTTTAAACTGAATAGTAAATTAATAATATTATTTTTTAATTATTGTTGAGCACTTGAAAGTATAGAAATACCAAACCAAAAACAAAAAAACTCATCCGTGTTGTAAAAGTCAATTTGAACTCCCCAAATCCATCCATTTAGTCTTTTTTGTCTTTAGTTCACCTTCAAGGCCCTTTCTATATTCCTAACTTCTTGGCCCGCGGGTCACTCAAATGGGTCAGCCAAATTACTTTTTGAGAACTTATTCGAAATTTCAGCTGTTGGTTATAAGTGTTAAATTAACGCTACATGTTGTAGTGACAGATTTTTAAATTTTAAATCTATACCATCCAATATCTAAGTCAACGAATGAGATTATGGTTGTTAGAATAATACGTTTGACAATCGTTTGTTACAGATGCGTACCCTATATACATATATATGTATATATATCTTTAAAAAAATCTTTTAAAAATATATTTAAAATCGGGATAGAGTGATATAGTATTGTCGTATGGTCATTGGATGTCCCTCTAATAATTGACGAAGGGAACATGTATACAGAATTCCCCCTTCAAAACATCGGATAGTATTTACCACTAGACAGGCTGTAGTATTTATTTGTTTATGTTTAGTCACTTTGACTTATGTATAAAGGAATACTTATTTATTTCTAATTCCTATAACAGCCTGCTTTTCTTGAATCATGGAACAACTATTTTACATTTTGGTAACAATAAACAAATGCAACAACTATTTAAAAGAATGTCTCAAAATATAAATAACTAAATTCCCTCCATTGTCATTGTTGGGTCGTGATTATTAAGGCCCTAATTTGGCAGTTTAGTATTTTAAGGAATCTAAGATTTTTAGTTACATTAAATTTTCTAACTCCTAAAAAAAGTGTCAGGATATGATTCAATTGTCTTTCATTAAGAAGAATTTGTTTGATCCCATTAAGGTATTTTACCTAATGAGGAATCATATTCATATATTGGGAAACGCTTGGAAGAGATGGTGTGATCACTATAAATATAAGGCTATATCCTGATTCTAAGGTACACACAACTTTATTTACAGTACTAGAGCATTAAGCTTCTATTGTTAAATCTTATTCAGCCTTTACTTATTCTCACACCGGAGTTATCCACCGGCGGCCCAAGCCGTCAAGTTTTTGGTGTGACTTCGTTTTTGTGCAGGATTTGACGCGCTTTGGTGATTGAGACGCGTGGACGAATCTTGGCATTAACATTGGCGCTAGAAGAAGAGCTTTCTAGTGCTGTGTAATTTTCAATCACAAAGGAGTTTCGGTTGAGATCATAGTGAATAGCAGGAAGACGGTTTCAGCACATGACCAGTCAACGACGAACCCCCTCCTCATCAACCAAAAGATTCAGCCAAGGATAGGTTGGGGCCATCAGTTTATGAACGGGATGAAGTCTCATGCCAATTCTGTAGCCCCATCAAAGGACAGGGCAGACGGTCTTAAATGAAGACTATTTTAACCAACTAGTAAAGAAGAAAGATCCAAAGACCGTGTCGCGGACACCCCGTCCCGAACACGTCCCCAAGATGATGGACGAGATGAGAGGAGGCTGATCTTGGCCAAAAAAGCACAGGAGACAGATGATGCTGTGAAAAATCTGCTCCTTCAACGAAAGGAGATCGACCAACAGTTGATGCTCTTCATAGGAGGAGAGGACGGTGCTTCCAGCCACATTCAAAAGCGGGAGCGGTCGCCAAGAAATCAGTCTAGGACACATCGTCCGGACGATTCTTGAGGGACAGAGAGCGGGCTCCAAAGTCGCTCTCTGGAAAGGAGCAGGCGTCGAAGCCATTCATGGGAGCGTTCGTCAGGGAACTAGTCCAAGAACCATCATCCGGATGGTCCTTGGTAGACGGGGAGCAGGCACCGAAGTCACTCCAAGGAAAGAAGCAGACACCTAAGCTGCTCATAGGGGAGGAGTAGGCACCGAAGTCGCTCAAGGGAGGCAAGTTCAGAAGGTAGAGGTAGGTCCAACCGAAGAAGGGAGATGTCTCTCCAGATTGAAGAGAGAAGGACAGGCGAGGTTCGTCTCCCCGAAGAAGTGAAACAGAGGCACTCGCCAGAAAAATAGCAGAATCAAAAAAAAAATGACCGAAGGGGATCAGTACAGGGGACTTCAGTTAAATCGTCATCGCCATACTCCCCAAAAATAGATCGGGAACGCGCTGATCCGAACAAGAAGGCCCCACATATGGAGAGTTATGATGTATCCGGAGACCCTTAGGAACATAGCCAGGCTTACGACTGGCTGATGAATTATTATGACTATTCTGATGCTGCCAAGTGTCAGATGTTTATGACGATGTTGAAGTAGGATGCTCGACATTGGATGATATCCTTGGCCCCAAACTCAGTCTCATCGTGGAAAGAACTCTGTGACAAATTTCACATCAGGTTAGGGAGAAACAAAAGAAGAGCGAACCCAACCGGGTTTTTGTTCCAGATAAAACACTACTCAAACGAGACCTTGGGCCAGTATGTTAAGAGGTTTCAGGAGGCGGTCGGACAAATGACAGATTTGAATGGTTCCCAAGCTCTTGGGTATTTCCAAATGGGGTTGGATGTTGATAAATCGAAGAAGTTTGTGAAGGATTTGATTTTTAACCATCCGAAGGACCTGTCCGAAGCATTCAATATGGTTGAAGGCTTCATAATAGTTGAGGAATCAATGAGCAGTCTAAGGCCGAATACAGTGGGAAAGTCAAAGGATCGAGACATGAGCAATTATCTGAAGTCAGACAATAATAATAGCAGGTCCGACAATCAGACAAAAAACTTCAACGACAAGGGTTCGGGAGGAGGCCGATCGCCCTTCCCGAACTGTGGGGTCAACAAAGTCTATACTTTTTCAACACGGACTGGGCAACAATATTGGAGAAAATGAAGGATAAGCCCTATTTTGAGCCTTGCCTTAACAACACTCATCCGGAGAGAGGAAATCATAACAGATACTGTAGTTATCACCAGACATCCGACCATTCTACAGAAGACAGGAGAGATTTGAAGGACCTAATTGAGAAAAATATTCGGAGTGGGAAATTGGTTCAGTACGTTAAGGGCCTGGAAGGTTCAGGAAGGGGAAAAAATAATATCGGTCAGGAGCAGAACCCTCAGCTACAATCAGAACAAGTGCAAATAGTTCGGCAAGTAGTGGATGTGATAACATGTGGCTCGGTCTAGAAGGTGATCGAGAAGAAAAGGCGTGGGGTGTTGGATTCTATACTCACACTGTCCGAACAGTATATGAGAAAGGACCATTGGAACCCTGGCGCAGTCATCTCTTTTTCTGATGAGGATTATCCATCAGAACCTATTGAAGCGCATGATGGTGCACTGGTAATCACTACACATGTTGGATCGGTGGACATAAAGATGATCATGATTGATAACGATTCATTGGTCGATATATTGTACGCCCATGCGTACTAAAGGATGGATTTGGAGGGAAGAAATATGGAGATTGGGCAGGAGCCCCCTCTATATGGATTCAACAACGACCCAATTCAAGTAGTAGGTGTCATCGAATTGTCAGTCATCTTCGGGACAGCTCCTCCGCAAGTGAAAGTGATTTGCAGATTTTTGTGGCATATATGGATTCTCCGTACAACGCCATACTAGGGAGACCGACACTGATGGCTCTACAGGCGATGACTTCCATACCCCATTTTAAAATAAATTTCCCCACACCAAACGGCCTCGGTAAAGTCGTTGGGGATCTTGAATTAGCAAGGAGATGTTATTGGAATGCTTTAGTCTCTTCGGGAGTATGGGTCAGCAAACAAAGGGATCAAACCAAGGTGGTTCGAGGTATAAGTGCTGAAGCTAGAAACTTACCGGTTTCGAGTAATGGATAGTATAAAATAATTGGCATGTTGGGATTATCAAGTTGTTTTCTTTTATGAATGTAAATTTTTCAAGTTATTAATAGGAATGAGCATTCAATTTTGCCAAAAGATAGTTTTCGTCCGTAGTCGATGTTTTATATCGGAGGTATAAGGTTGAATGACATTATAAGGTCGGACTGGAGCCTCCCACAGGGGTCGGGAAGGCGATTATGATAAAAGGAAGGGTAACATCCTTCAGGACGGATCAACGTCCTCCCGAACGGACAAACATCTTTCGGGACGGACCAGCGTTCTCCTGAACAGATAACATCCTTCAAGACAGACCAACGTCCTCCTAAACTGGTAAATTTCTTTGGGACGGATCTACGTCCTTCTGAACAAACAAACCTCCTTTGGGACGGATCAGCGTCCTCCCGAACGGGTAACTTCCTTCGGGACGCACCAACGCCCTTCCGAACAGACAAACATCCTTCGGGACGGACCAACATCCTCTCGAGCGGAGAACTTTCTTCGGGACGGATCAACATCCTCCCAAACGGATAACATCCCACGGTTAACGTTTTCCATGACTAATTGATGTAGTCTCTTATTTTAAGTTCCTTATAATAAGAGACTGGGGGCAATGTTGGGGCGTGATTATTAGTTGTTGTTGTTGTTGCTTTGCTGCTAAGATGACTTGAAGCTTTATCATCTTTGTACTTAGCAGCTTGGCGTGGCCCTCTTTGTATTCTGCGTAGAGTCTGGACCACTTCTTCTCAGGTGCAGCTGATCTTCATTTTGTTCAGCTCATCTTCTTCTGATGTCAGCTGTGCACCATCACCATATAGGACTGCTAAGGCGTTTCATTGTGGGTCACCTTCTTCTGGTCCTTAGCACTCCTTGAACCCTTCTTGATAGATAAGAAGACATGGTTCTGCATCTTTTCCTTTTCAGCTTCTGGTTCTTCATGGTGATCCGAAGAGTGGCTCTTCTGATCTTCTTTATGCTCAGCCACTTTCCTGAATGCTATTTTCTTGGCCTTCTCGGCTCTCAGCTTAGCTGCCATCTTCAATGGCATTCTCATCCTTGTTGAGTGAAGTTTTGGTCTGTTTAAGTTCTTCTTCAAATCTGCTTTACTTCTACCTTCGTAGTCTCACTGCCACTACGACTTGTTCTTTTCAGCTCTGGTGGAACTCATAGAGTCAACAATGTAGCATTCCAACAACTCAACGATTCTTCAACTTAGCAACTCTTTCATCTTTGAAGCTTCAGCTGTTAAATACCCTTTCAGGATCTTCCCGTTGGAAAATAGCCGTTGGAAGCTATTTGACTTGCTTCGCAGATCTCGAGTTATTTGGTGCAGACTGCTGATGTGACGTAACAGCTCCTTTTTGACTTTACTGACACAGCAGTCTGCTACTTCACCTTCTGCCTCAGAGATGTCACTATTCCGTGTCAGGCTGGTAGTCACTTTTATATCTACTTTCTGATTCTCTGATTCGAATCTACAGGAGTTGTCCTTTTGCATCGATGCTCTCAATTAGCAACGTTCGGATGTCAGTCTTCATATTGAGACGTTGCCAGTGCTTTAATATTCAGATGCCCGACCTCTATGATTCTGATGCAAATGTTCTTGGACCTTGATCGTAGTGTGTCTTGTTGAATGTTGCTCTTTGACTAGTTAAGACAACACTACGATTCTGAAGAGTGTTCTTTGGGTCTGCATTGTAGAACTCCTCTTCCTTCATTTGTGCAGTACTTCAACACTTCTGCTTGCCTTGACTGATCTTAGGAACTGATAGCTTGACTTGTCGTTCTGGCCTCCTTCTGAATAGTAAGACACATCATATTTGTGGCATACCTAGCTCTTTTTCTCCTGGTGATCTCCCGTTCACCTATCAACAATGGTCTGACCCATGCTTAATCACTTCTGTCTTGTTCTTCATAAGCTGGCCAGTATCTCTGTGTAAACTGCATCAGTTCCTGCTCGTTTGGCAAACACTACGATCCTGGTTAATCCCAAGATCTTTGTCTTCTGTTCACTTGACAGCTACTGCACTTGCTGACTTTCTCTAGTCAGTTACTTTATCTGAAGTCTTCTTCTGATCGGCTTGTGGAAGACTTCATCTCGAATGGCTTCTCAACTCAACCTAGATGACGATTGAGTTGGTGCTTAGATCTTCCGTTAGCTTGCATGCCATTCGTTGAGTGCTCTCTGGTTTACTTCAGGTGGATTGTATCTTTGCAACTCAAACCAGAGGCTTCATCTTTGGGTTCTATGGGAGTGCTCATCTGTTGAGAATAGTGTTGACACTACGATTTTGCCTTGGCATTGTGAGCAACCTCTGTAGACGCCTTAGTCCTGCAGACTATGATTTAGCCTTGTTTCTGCAGACACTACGACTCTAAGATCAGATCTTGACAGACTATGAATTTTGCCTTTCATGCTTGCTGTCTTCGTCTGATCTGGCTTTCTGCAGACACTACGACTCTAAAATTATAAGGAACTTAAAATAAGAGACTAGGGGCAATGTTGGGGTGTGATTATTAAGGCCCAAATTATTTGGTGGGCTAAAGTCCACGTGGAGGTATTTACCTTGCGTAGAAATTTAATTTGGCAGTTGAGTATTTTAAGGAATCCAAGATTCCTAGTTACATTTAATTTCCTAACTCCTAAGGAAAGTGTCATGATATGATTCGACTTTATTTTTTTAAGGAGATTCTATTTGATCCCAATAAGGTATCTTACCTAATGAGAAATCCTATTCCTATACGGGAAAGGGCTTGGAGAAGGTGATGTGAAATATAAGGATATACCCTGATTCTAAGATATACACAACTTTATTTACAGCACTAGAAGATTAAGCCTCAATTGTTAAATCTTATTTAGTCTGTACTTATTCTCATACCGGAGCTATGCCCCGGCGGCCCAAGTCGTTAATTTTTTGGTGTGACTTCGTTTATGTGCAAGATTTGACGCGCTTTAGTGATTGAGACGTGTGGACAAATATTAGCGTTAACAGTCATAAAATGTGTTTTATTTGAATTTGATATGAAATCATGTCGTTTAAAAATCATGAACAATTTCAATTTTGTGAAGATAATTAGAGAAATCGATATGAAATCAAGTACTTTTAGTCTGTATTGTTGTAAATATCGTATACTATATAAAAAGTTCTCATAAAAGAATTAACACCTAAACTTTGTTATAAATTATCCTTTTCTTATCTAGTAATACCAAAACTTTGCTATAAATTATCTCTTTCCTTTTCTAACTCGGGACAAAAAAGAATAGTTGGCACAAACATCTATCGTACAAGATTGATTATTTTAAAAACTAATCAGTATCATAATTGGAAATGGAATGTTTGGACATCATAAATGGACATATCCCTTATCTGAAGGAAGCCTATGTAGAGAAATAGAATGGATAGGTTTCCATGCACTTGATGGTATGGTTCATGCACCACTTCAAATTAGGAGAAATTAGGTTCAATTGAGAGTGAAAGAATTATGGATAAATGCATGCATTCAATATCGAGTGAAAAAATTGGACCATCTATACATGTGATAATTTGATTTGCTCTGTTTTCAGTATTGATCATGGATTTTCTTGTTCTTGGTTCATTCATTTTAAAAACAAAAAAGCTTGGCTTACCTATCAAGGGACAATGAGGGCTATTTATCCATAACTAAAACTACTTCCATTACAATTTTCAACTAGGTTTCCTTCCATATGTTATAGCTCAAGTTTTGATACATTGTATTGCCTAATAATCCGACCCCTTTGGACCTTGGCATATATCTAGATTATTATAATAAAGTACTATTCTCTCTGTTTCAAAATTAGATATAAATTTGTAAAATGACGATTTTTAAGAATAATTTTATGTTCTCAAATATAGCCGTAGTATTAACTAGAAATTTGGTTATAGTGACGTGATATTGAAAATTATAGCGAAGAAGTAATGGCAAATCAGGAAAATCATGTCACTTTATGGTCTTAAAATAGAAATGTATAGCTAATTTTAAAATGGATTAATAATATATATATATATATCTAATTTTGGAACATAGAGAGTATATTTTTTTTCCCTTCGCTAAAAAAAAGATTGCAAAAGAAGGAATCAACCGCATTAAAATACCTTCCACCGTCGGCTCGAATGGAGTTTGGGTCCAGCCAGAAATGATTCCAAACCAGCCCATATCAAGAAACCCCTTCACATTAGGGTTAGGCTCGGTAAAATTTTGAAACTGGCCCAACCCAACTGTTTGAAACTACCCGAAGGGGATCGAGATCATCACTGCTCATTGTTACAATTTTCATATAACAATTTTTTTCAAGGAAAATGATAGATTTTATGAATTTATAGGTCAACTTTTTAATAATTATAATTAGTAATATTTTATGTTGCGTTTGTGAGTTTTGAGGGAATGAGATGGGAAGGAAAAGTATAAGAGGGGAAGGGATGTTTGTGAGTTTAAGAAAGGTAAAGAATGAATGAGATTTTAATTATATTTTCTCTTGTTTGTGAGTTTAGAAGTATTGAAAGGATATGGAATGATTTTTATTTTTAAACTACACTATTATTATATTATCCTTACGTATAAATATAATAAAAAAATATCATTTAATAATGTCTAACTGCTGATTATATTTTGCTCAATTATTTTATACTTTGCTGCATACACACCTATATTCCAATCAATAAGGATTGAAAAATAGAGTATAAAATCAACATATTTGTCCAAAAAACAAAAATAAAATGTCTTACTTACATTGGGTAGAAAAAACGACACCGTTGATGTCACTTACACTACAAGAAAATCGGCTATTTCCGACGGACTTATCCTCGACGGAGTAGATTTAGTCAAAATTACTCTATTTCTGAAGGATTAATTCGTCGAATATAATTCCCTCGAAACTAATAAATTTTCGACAGAAATATGTCGAAAGTAGTTTTCCTTCCATGGCGCCAGCTTTCCCACCAGCGCGAAAACTAATTTCGACGGACTAACGTTATTTCCGAGGGAATGATTCGTCGAAGTTAAGATAATTACGAGGGAATTATTTTCGAGAGCCATTCCGTCAGAAATAACGAATAAAACCTAAATCAGACGTCTTCTTCTCCAACGCCTCCTTTCATTTTCAATATTCGTGCTCTCTCTCTCTTTCTCTCTCTCTCTGTCACACACACACACACACACACACACATCCGCCAACCACCTCCCCCTGCCATCGGTCCCCCCTCCCCCTCCCCCTCCCCCTCCCTGCCACCAGTCCCCCCCACCCCCACCCCCACCCCCACCCCCTCCCTGCCACCGGTCCCCCCACCCCTCCCCCAGTACAGCCCCCCACCCCGCCTCCTTCGCCTCCTCCTCCTCCTCCCTGTTCCGATGCCATGTTTGGCCGTGGCTCCGGTGGTGTAGCTAGCCCACCTCTTCCGATCCTCAGGTACCATCTTTCTCTAAAAATTTTCTGACCTAATTGGAAGTTAGTGAATAAATCTGTATCAATTTTTATGTGGAAAATAGTGTTTATGATTGTTATTTTTCTGCCATGTTGAAATAATTTCTGCCCTAATTGTTCAACATTCAAATATTTCTACCCTAATTTCTGCCATGTTGGAATAATTTCCTAATTTCTGCCTAATTTGGACTGCCTTATTTGGTATATATTAATTAAATTGGGACTGTTATTGTTATTTAGTATATATCAGTTAACAGTAGGACTGTTATTGTGTTTTTGGAGTGCAGCCACTGATTTTTCTTGATAGTGTATGCTAATTCATGACATAATATTAAATTTAACCAACTTAATTTAATTTAATAAATTTTTTTAAAAATTATATAATATAATACAAAATAAAATAAAATAAACTAAAACATAATATTAAATTTAATCCGATTTAATAAAATAAATAAAATAAAATAAAATGAATTTAATTTAATAAAATAATTAAAAAAGTATATTATATAATATAGTACAAAATAAATAAAATACAATAAAACGTACTAATAAATATAATTAAATTTAATAAAATTAATTATTTAATTTAATTTAATAAATTAAAAAAAATATAATAATAAACTAAGTAGCATTTGCTTAGTTGGGATGCAATTAAAAGAAACTGAATAAGTGTCTAAATTAAATATTATACTTTGGAACATAATTAGAAACTCGTTTGACAAGTAGGAATAACTTAGGTTGGCATAAACATGGTATCATGCAAGTTATCACCCAAGTGAATATGAAGTTAGCGTTAACTGCGTTGGCTTTCTTCATAATCTGTCCCCGCAACCGTATTTTGGGACATTTGTAAGTTTTCTTTCCCCACTTAAGCTTCCTACTTAATAGTATTACATCTTTTTTTCTTTTAAAACAGAAAATGCATAAATTACAATGAACTATATAGGAATAAGCAAATAAGAACAACTATTTAACGGTCAGTTGTAGAATTTACAATTAGAATTCTTGGAAGGTCTAGAAGTCTTGAGTGGACAACGAATACCGCAATGAGTACAACGAAAGTAAGGTGAAAAATACTCTAACCCGTCGCCACATTTTATGGGTACAAGGAAACTCTTTATATGACGCGACGACTTAGAGTATTTTCCACATTCCATTTTTTGCCCTCGTTGCGGTATTAGTTGTCCCCTCCAGACCTTTGGAACTTCTAACAATTCTAATCTCATGTTCTAAAATTGACCGTTTAGTTAGTTGCTCAACTTTGCTTATTCGTATATAGTTCATTGCAATTTATGCATTTTCTGTTTTAAAAGGATAATAGTTGTAATACGTTTAAGTCGAAAGATTAAGTGGATAAAGAGAAGTTATAAATGTCCCAACAAGCGGTTGCGGGGACGGATTGTGAAGAAAGCCAACACAGCTAATGCTTTCTTCACATTGACTTGGGTGATAAGTTGCATAATACCATGCATATGTCAACTTAAGTTATTTCTGCACTTCACAACTATTTGTCTAACTTAACTCTTTGCTAGCTCAAATAAGGCAGTTAACATGTTTGCAGGTTAATGGAAGGATTATTTATGAACTATACTTTGGAACTTAGAAACCCATTTGACATTCACAAATTAGGAGTGAATGTCGAATAGTCCCTAGTTTGGGACTGTTACTGGATGTTATGTCTCTCACTTAGGTCGGTGCCAATATAAAACGGTTCGTTTGTGTTGTTTTGAGGATTTTTTCGACTGTTATCTCTACATGTTCTTCGAGTGCATACTTAGATTAAGTTATCTTAGTCTATTTCATGTACTTGGAGACCATGGGGAGGTGCTGCCAAAATTTTCTTGAAACATATGAAACGTGCTCAACGTGTTGGCACTAGTGAGGAGTTGCATCTAGGAACGGGATAGAAGCCTAAATTACCCCTGTCATGTAGAGTGGAGATACTAGGAAAACATAATTCATGCATGGACCACATACATGAACATCTCTGTACTGAATGCGTCTTCTGTGCAGTTAAAGATGTCAGCTGACCGGAGTTGGATGTACCGTAGGATACCTAGTGATGGGAGGGGATTAGTCTCAGCTTATCGTGATGGGGTGTCTAATTTCTTGAACAAAGTAATAGAACATGCTGATGATCCGAACGGGAAGATGTGATGCCCGTGTGTCAAGTGTAAAAATTTGATCTAGAATAAAGCTGACAAGATTAAATTTGACTTATTTTCCCATAGCTTTGTGGATGGGTACATCGTATGGACTCATCACTGGGAATCAGCTGAGTTTAGAGAAGTGATCGACAATACTATGGAATAACCAATTCAACAGGATTCATACGCCGAAAACTATGATCCCGTGGAGATGTTGGTAGATGCTTATGGCCCTACTAATATTGACTGGACTGAAAATGAGCATTTTCAAGCAGTGATACGCAAGTGCCAAATGATACAGCTGCTGCCTTTTACAATATGCTATCTGAATTTGGGGTCTCGTTATATCCGGGAAATGTTAAGCACACCAAGCTTTCTGCAGTGACTCAGCTCTTACACTTCAAGAATGAGCACGACTGTAGTGAGAGAGGTTTCAACGATTTGCTTGCTCTATTTGGACAGTTCTTACCCAAGGATCATACTCTTCCTGCGAATTATTACGAAGTTAAGAAGATGGTCAAGGGGTTAAATATGGGGTTGATAAGCGGTTTTATAACCACTTATCTAGATGTCAACTAACTTTAATTGTTGTTTAAACTCATGTGATATAGTAGCTTTTCATGCATTTTTCATTACTTTTGTAGATTTCATTTTGGGAACTTTGTTGGTGGCATGTGAACTAAAAGAGATGTGATGATGGGAAAATGAGCAATGAGCAGCAATAGCAGAGAAGATGCGGAGACATCAGAAGGGTAGCAGCAGCAGCATAAGCCAGAACAACAGCCTGCATGAAAATAGCAGACCGCGGCCGCGCCTGATTCAAGGCTAAAAGGCGCTTGACCGCGCCAGAAGGAGAATTCTGCAGCATGAAGAGCGGTCGCGCCCAAGTTGTATTGTTAGGCAGCGTGGCCGTGCCGGTTCGAGTTTGACCAGATGTTGACTTTTGACTTGATTGGATTTTTGCTTGCGGAATGAGGTACTCGACATGAGGGGTCTATATTAGGGTTTATTTTCATTATTTAGAGACATTCCACATGCGGGGATCACTAGCTTACTATTGTTTTTCTCTTTTCTTTATTTTCATTAGATTAGATTAGAATATAGTAGATAGATTCTAGGTTAGATTAGATATGAAGATTGAAGCAATTGAAGAGCATTGAAGATTCAAACTTGGAGCAAAAGAGATCAGATTTGATATTCATATTCATATTTTCTCTTTGATTTCTATTTGTATTCTTCTAATGTATATTCAAATTATGGATGATGCATTTGATTCAACTATGAGTTAGACTCTATTTTGAGATTACAAAGGAATCTATTGAGTAGTTTATTTTGATATAATTCCTTGTTAGTTTAATTGATTATTATTGGATTGTCTATTATGATTCATACTTAATTGTTTAATTGCCTAACTATCAATTACCGTGATAATCCATATGAACTTGAGAAACGGAGTATGGGTTTAGATATGATCTTAATAGGTTATTAGTATTAGTTTTATTGCACAGGAGATATCAAATCATTTGTTTAAATAAGATTGAAATGGTTATGGGCTAATGCTTGGTGAATTTTATTAGTGAATTCTCTGTGGGACGATACTCTACTTACTCTTTATTACTTGTTGACCGTGTATACTTGCACGCATATATTGATCGGGAAAACGACCAACAAGTTTTTGGCGCTGTTACCAGGGAATTAGTTTAATAATTTTTGCCAACATTAGCTTTAATTAAATTAGTCTTAATTTAAACATTTTATTTTAGTTTTTAATTCTCTTCTTATATTTCTCTCTTTTCAGGTACCATGGATGATTTTGCTTATCAATGGCCATACACGAGGATAACTCTACCAAGGGACACAGGGATTGATGGACTCAACATAATTTCTATATTATTAACACAGCTTGAGACACTTTCGAGGAAGTTGGACGTTGTTGCAACCCAACGTACTCGAAAGGCGGCAGTTACTTGTTACTATTGTGTTGGCAACCATCTGAGTCATCAGTGCACCATCAGTTTTGGACAAGTACAGTATGGGGGTGATGACCTCAACCACTACGCTTATCCTATTTATCATCAAGATTAGGGGTATCACCCAGATTCTTCATGAAGCTATGGTTATCCAGACTAATACTGTGATCCAAGTCCAACATACGCATCAGAATTCACATATCAGACTCCAACCAATGATCCTCAATACATGGATTCTGAGGCAAAAATAGAAAATTCAAGATTGGAGGAAGTGTGGTTCATAGCATCAATAAAGGAGATGATGATTAGTCAAGCAATGTCAATTCAAAATCTTCAGAAGTAGATGGATCAAATGTTCATGGCGTCAATTAAGGAGAAACTGATTGAGCAAGGGATGTTAATTCAAAATCTTCAAAATCATTTATATCAAATGTTCGAAGCCTTGAGCAACTGTCATCAGAATAATTGATGCTATGACATGGATTCTGAATTTGATGGAAAACCCGAGCAGTATACACAACTGGAAGAGCGACAAGAAATTAAAACCGATGAGACAAATGGGGATAAGGAAAATGAGGCCATCAAGGAGCTAACAACAAGTCACAACGAATATGAGCCGACTGTGATAGCACCCCAAGTGCCTTCTTCGCCAAAATTGAAAAATCCAGTAAGTTTTGCACATCCATGTCCCCTTGGTAGTCACATCGACGACAAAGATCTTTGTGATATTACATTCTTGAAGCCATGGTGGGCCGAGGAAGAAAAAATAGAAGAAGAGCCCGTTGTGTTTTTCATGCCTCAATACCCCAATCTGTTCATGAACACAATGGAGGAAGCGCCTAGCTATTCCATATTCGACATTGGGAACTGTTCTACAGGAAGCAATCTAGGTGACTTAAATGTGAAGCCTCTCACTAAGGGGAACCTCTTAAAGCATACATCGGTCCTAATGGATGGAGGGTTCCTCGCTTATCGTAGAGGAATTGGATAGCCGCGACAAGAAAAAGTCCAGCTCGAGGACTATAAACAGAGCACTCGATGGGAGGCACCCCATCTAATGTCTCTCCCTCCTTGTTTAATTCTTCATATTTTTAAGTGTAAATAATAATTTTTGGTAGTTTCAGTAGTTTAATAAATGTTCGTGTGCCTTATTCAGGTTCAATCCAGCTGGTGCAAAGGTCTATGGTCAGTTGCAATTGAAAATTTGCAGAAAATCTGCAATTTAGAGGGGAGCGCGGTCACGCCTGAAAAGGCCTATGAAGAAGCGCGGTCGCGCCGCTAGCAGATTGATTTAGTACATTAAGTAAAACTCAGCTGTACTAAGCAACACCTTACATTCTCTTAAGCAGCCGAAGTTCTCTCTCCTCCATTCTCACTTGAATTCGACCTAAATCCTACCACAAAAATCCTTCCATCATCTCCAATCTTCACCCACATAATCCTGCACCCACAACACCTATCAGTCACCACAATCACCAAATCCTATAATCAAAACCCTTCACATCTACATACTTACAAACTCTATTACCATTAAACCCTAAGTTTAAACAAAATCCACAAATTGAATCCAATCATCCACCCACTATCCTTGTTTCCTCTGAAATGAAAACCCTAGCTCAAATCTGCAAAATGGAGGATTAGGGCAGTGTTTGGGTGAAGTGAAAGTTTTAGCAGTTTGGGGCAGTGGTTGATAGCAGATTGAGGCAGTATTTGGGTGAGAGTGTAGAAGATTAACAGCATTTAAAATTTCCATTCTCAGTCATATGGCATCTAAGCGTAGTCGGAGGGAATCTTCATCAGCGGGCAGCGTTTCAGAGCAGAGAGGAGGCAACATTGCCTTCAATGACCAAAAATTTTCCAGTTTAGAGGCTCAGCAGTATTTTCAGAACTCGTTGGTGGGCAGAACCTTTGTTTTGGAGCGGGGATTATTGCCAGACAGGAAATTGGATGGACATATGGCACCAATGATTAGAGGAAGGGGCTGGAATCTATTTTGTGAGGATCCGATGGCGGCACCTATCTTTGTGATACAAGAATTCTATGCCAACGCCAAGTTCACATAGTCCAATACGATATTTGTGCGGGGATGTGAGGTGCCCTTTGCAAAGGAGAGCATCAACGAACTATTCGGTCTACCGAACATTGCATTGGATCACCTCGATTCTATCTACGCTCGGGATTGGGGCACGGAGTTAGATGCTATTTGTGCTTATTTGTGAAAACCAGGCACAACTTGGAAATTAAAGCAGGGCACATATCAGAAGCTACACTTCCCACATACTGCACTGAGCAGATACGGGAAGGCTTGGTACAACTTCCTATGTGCAAATTTGATGCCAACACAGCATCAGAATGAGGTCACCAAGGACAGGGCGATTCTATGTATGGGATTATCAAATAAAAGAAGATTGATGTGGGATATGTCATCAATAGCTCCATCTGTAGATTTCTGAGAGGCGATACTTCAGGGGGTATCCCACATGCGTCTGTGATCACCTGACTCTGTGCTATGCATAGGGTTCCGTGGTCCGATGCTGAGCCGATGCAGCTTCCCATGAACACAATTAATTATGCGACCATTGAAAAATTCTCAGTGTGGAAAGTAGGCAAATCCCACCCTCAAGGTGCTAGATTCATTTTGCCCGGACAGAGCGAGCAGAGAGAGGGTATAGAAACTTCTGAGAGGGTGCCTGTAGAGCTAGCTGAGGCCTCCCATGCTGCTCAGGGTCGGTTAGTTATTCAGGAGCAGGAGATACGCCACTTGAGGAGACAGATTGATACTATGTACCTTGATTTCCAGACTTCCACATCCGAGTTTTCTCAAGCCTTGTCTCGTGCATTCGGGATAACTGGCGTGCATGCAGAGTTCCCAATATTCGGTACAGGCAACTCCTATCCTCCTCTAGACACACCACCAGAACAGGCCGAGGAGGAGGAAGACGATGACAAGGCCGACTAGGCGAGTTTCCTAACCTTTTATCTCCAATGAGAACATTGTCATTTTTATGTTTGGGGGTATTAGGTTCATTTTGCTTATAGTTTAGGTTCATATTGCATATAGTTGCATTTTAGGTCATATTTCGTCAATTTTCAAAATTTTTTGCTTTAGTGAAGTATATTAGGACATTTTGCATGAATCCAAGTTGTCGGTTTGTTTGATTTTCACTTGGCCTATGATGAGATTGAATTTACATGACTTGTGAACAGTTTTGATGATTTAGGCTTGGTTGTAATGTCATAGCATGATGTAAATCTTTATCTATTTGAAATTGATGTAACCGGATAGCACTATTAAGTAACCAGTACAATTTGCTCAGTTTAAATAGTCACATACTTGTCTTCTGGTGGGAAATCTTTGTTTTAATAAAACAGAATTAGTAATCAAGTAGTAATAAGTAGGACTGCGCGAAAGCTTAAGTTTGAGGGAAAACAAGGGGTATACATGCTATATAGAAAAAAATAAAATAAAAAGAGAAAAAGAAAAGAAAAGAAGAAAAAAAATAGAACGTGAATAAACACTTTGGCTAGTCGAGTCCTGTGGCCTTTGATATTCGAGCAAGTACGCCCTAGGGGTGTCTTTACACCCAGCGCCCTAAAGCCTTTTGGTTTGGGAGTTGTTGGTCGAAAGCTCGCTACACAGGTATCATTGAAAAGCTTAAGAGGACTAGGAATTGCACAGTCGAGTGTATACACAGGAAAGTGCAAAAATCGCCCTCGTGAGTAAATAAAAGCATAATAAACCCCTTGTTGACTCTTAACTTTGTTGATGCATGGTCTTGGTTGGATCTTTTCTTGTTTACTGTTTATCTTGAGTTGAAACTATGTTTTTCTCCCTAAGAAGCATAATATGTGATGTATTTGTTCAGTAGCAGGTTTAATGGTTGCTAAGCACACACACACTACATCAGTGATGACAGGTTTTGATTTGTAGAGTAATAAACTTTATGGCTTGGTCTTTGTTGGATTCTCTGTCTATAGATTTTGAAGTTCTTTGAGGCATTTCCTGTGAATTTCATATCTGACTGACATTTGGATTCGTTTGCAAATTAGTATAGATTGCATATAGTGTAATTAGTGCATCACATTCTGTTTTGTTTTGTTTTGTTCCTTGAGGACAAGTAACAGTTTAAGTTTGGGGGTATTTGATAAGCAGTTTGATAACCACTTATCTAGATGTCAAATTACTTCAATTATTGTTTAAACTCATATGATATAGTAGCTTTTCATGCATTTTTCATTGCTTTTGTGGATTTCATGTTTGGGAACTTTCTTGATGGCATGTGAACTAAAAGAGATGTGGTGATGGGAAAAGAAGCAATGAGCAGCAATAGTAGAGAAGATGCGGAGACAGCAGAAGGGTAGCAGCAGTAGCATAAGCCAGAATAGCTGCCTGCATGAAAACAGCAGAGCGCCGTCGCGCCTGAGCGCCTGATTCAAGGCAAAAAGGAGTGAGACAGCGCCAGAAGGAGAATTCTGCAGCATGAAGCGCGACCGCGCCCAATTTGTATTGTTAGGCAGTGCGGCCGCGCTGATTCGAGTTTGACCAGATGTTGACTTTTGACTTAATTTAATTTTTGCTTGCGGAACGAGGCACTCGACATAAGGGGTCTATATTAGGGTTTATTTTCATTATTCAGAGACATTCCACATAAGGGGATCACCAGCTTACTATTGTTCTTCTCTTTTCTTTATTTTTATTAGATTAGATTAGAATATAGTAGATAGATTCTAGGTTAGATTAGATCTGAAGATTGAAGCAATTGAAGAGCATTGAAGATTCAAACTTGGAGCAAGAGAGATCAGATTTGATATTTCTATTCATATTTTCTCTTTGATTTTTATTTGTATTCTTCTAATGTATATTCAAATTGTGGATGATGGAATTGATTCAACTATGAGTTAGACTCTATTTTGAGATTACAATGGAATCTATTGAGTAGTTTATTTTGATATAATTCCTTGTTAGTTTAATTGATTGTTATTGAATTGTCTATTATAATTTATGCTTAATTGTTTAATTGACTAGCTATCAATTACCGTGATAATCCATATGGACTTGAGAAACGAAGTATGGGTTTAGATCTGATCTTAATAGCTTGTGTTTGTGTGTTCTACATGGTTTGGAATGCATGATTTGTGCTTCGGATAGACATATACCGAAGCACCACTTGTAGTCATTTGAGAACTTGTGCTTAAACCCTTGTTATTGTTAAATCACATAGAAATATAGTGGTTTATATAATTTGGGTGTTCATGTGTATTCTATCATTTGTGGATTATATGTGATATGGATTTGGTACATCGAGAGATGGCCTTGTCTTGCTTTCGTGTTTTCGACTAACAATCCGTTATAATTAGTTTGGCTTAACTGGAAGTGTATTGATTTGGATGAAACAATAGGTGAAGTTGTAGTCTCATATCTTCATTATCTAGTTTTATTATAGGGTTATTTAGTATTAGTTTTATTGCACAGTATTATTCATAATATCAAATCATTCGTTTAAATAAGATTGAAATGGTTATGGGCTAGTGCTTGGTGAATTTTATTAGTTAATTCTCTGTGGGACGATACTCTACTTACTCTTTATTACTTGTTGACCGTGTATACTTGCACACATATATTGATCGGGAAAACGACCTACAGGGGTATCAAAACATTGATGCATGTGAGCAGGATTGCATGATATACTATGGGGCGGACATAGATAAGGGACAGTGTGATATATGCAGCTTGCCTCGCTACAAAGTGACAAAATATGGGGGGAAGGAGAAATATGTGCCCAAGAAGATTTTACGGTACTTTCCTCTAGTGCCTAGGCTTCAGCGGCTATTCATGTCGTCCAATACGGCTCAACATATGAGTTGGTATAGAACAAGGGATGTCGTGCCTGGTCAGCTGACTCACCCAACGGATGGAGATGAATGGAAGTGATTTGATAAAAATAATCTACAGTTTGCCGAGGAAGTCAGGAATGTTAGGCTCAGCATGGCGACGGATGGCTTTTGCCCTTTTAATAATTTTAGCCAGCCGTACTCAGTTTGGCTAGTCATTATGGTTGTTTATAATCTTCCACCGTTAATGTGCATGAGGGATCCGTATTTGTTCTTGGCTTTACTCATACCGGGGGATAAAAGTCCTACAAAAGACATTAACGTATACCTTCGACCATTAGTAGATGAACTAAAGATGCTGTGGGAGACAGGGGTCCAAACGTATGATAAATCGATCTGCAGAATTTTGTGATGAAGGCAGCCTTGTTATGGACTATCACTAAATTTCCGGCTCTTGGGATGGTTAGTGGTTAATTAACTCACGAGAAGTTGTCATGTCCAGTGTGTATGGGGGATGCGCAAGGCAATTAGTGGCAGTAATGGCGGAAATGTCGTTTCTTTCTAACAGCTCATAGATTCTTTCCTCTTGATCACAATTACAGAAAGATGTAGGTACAGTTCAACAGAAAGATAGAGAAGAAGGGGGTTGTTGGTCGACTGTCGGGAAGTGAGGTCTTGGGCTGGTTGACCGATCTTCATTTTCCTTTGACGGGGAAGGAGCAAAGTAAATTGAGAGCAGCCAGGTACGGGAAGACTCATAATTGGACACACTCGCCCATATAGTTTGAGGTGCCGTATTGGGTAACACTTTCAGTTCGTCATTGTATAGATGTCATGCATACAGAAAAGAATGTTTTCGAGAACTTGTTTTACACCGTGTTAGATGCGAGTGGTAAAACCAAAGACAATGACAATGTACAAAAAGATTCGGAGGCATTGAACATCAGGCCAGAATTATGGCTTCGCCCTAATAATACAAAATCTAAAGCTCCATTTTGTCTTACTAAGCAACAAGTTGAAGATATGTGTAAGTGGGTTAGTGGGTTGAAGCTCCCAGATGCATATTCATCTAACATATCGCGATGTTGTAAGGTCGAGCAACTGAAAATTATTGGATTCAAGAGTCACGATTGTCATGTATTCATGCAGAAGTTGATCCCAATTACATTTCGTGAGATATTACCCAGAAAAGTTATGAATGCATTGACCAAACTTTCAAATTTCTTTCGGGATCTTTGCTCAATTGTAATTAAGTACAGTGATGTGGAGCAGATGGAGAACAATATTGTGCTTACCATTTGCAAGCTCGAAATGATATTCCCTCTAGGATTATTTGACTCAATGGAACATCTGCCTATTCATGTACCGTATGAACTCAAACTTGGAGGACCAGTTCAATATTGGTGGATGTATTCTTTTGAGAGGTAATATAAGCTAGAAATTGCATTATATTGCTCATATTAATAATACTCATATATATTGTATGATACTTATTTTAGGTATATGCGTCGATTAAAACAAAAGGTCAAGAACAAAGCTCATGTAGAGGGTTCTATTGCTGAACGATATACGGAAGAAGAGCTTGTCAACTTCTGCTAATTGTATTTTGACGATGTTGTCTCAACGAAGCACAACCGTTTAAGTAGGAATGAGGTCGTTGGTCCATCGTCTCATGCTGATGATGAGTTAGTTGTATTCACGTATCCGGCTAAGCCATTTGGCCATGAGACGATGACTTACTTAAGCGACAAAGATTTGAAGATTGTATCTACATACGTGCTTCTAAATATGCCCGAAGTATCATCATACATCAGGTATGAATAATTATTTATCGCATTTAGTGTAATTTATATGTGTAGTCATCTACATGTTGAAGTCATTTAACTATTTTCGCAGTGCATTCAAAGAGAAAGCGTATGCTTCTAACCCAGCTTTTACTGCAGCAGAGTTGGAAGCATTCACTAATGCTAATTTCCAACAGTGGTTTAAGAAAAGGGTTAAAGAAGAGAACATTTCTGAGCATTTTATAGATGTCATCCGAGGACCTTACAAAGTTCTTAGTTCTTTTCCCGGTTGCATCGTGAATGAGTAAAGATTTAGGGCCGATGACTTGAATGAACTCACATCAATTAATTCTGGAGTTGTGGTGTTGGGAAGCTGCTACCAAGATTCTGAGTCCAATTACTATGGCTATTTACTGGATGTGGTTGTGTTACGAGGGTAAAAAGGTAGTTACATTTAAGTGTAGCTGGTTTGATACTGAAAAGGGTGTTAAAGTTGATCGTAATAGAATCATAACAGTAGATATCAAGTCGGTATTAAAATCTGATGACGTGTTCATGTTAGCCAGTCAAGCGACTCAAGTGTATTACGCTCCTATTGTCTTAAATACTCGAACCCCCTAGTACACAGTAGTCACAACTAAAACACGTGCATTTGATGCTGAGAACATGTTTGGGATGGATGAGGCGCTGCAAGAAGATGTTAGCAACCCCAGGCAAATAATGTTAAATACTGAAGATGTGATGACAACTGATGTCATTGATGTACCTGACGATGAGGATGTCGAGGAAAACATCGTCGTGAATGATTACGTAGTCATTGAGGATGATAACGATGATGAAACTGATCTCGAAACTGACGAGGAGGAAGATACCGAATCCGAGAATGATATACATGTTGAATTTGAGATGGGTTTGATGACGTCTGTAATCTAAAATGATTTCATATTAATAAATACCACAATGTTAATATATACATATTCATAATCTACCAATTTGGTTATTGCAGTAGCATATTCATGGCTAGACATAGCGGTGGAGGTCGTCGCGGTAGTGGGCGTGGTAGATCGAGAGACGGTTGCCATGATGGAGGCTTGTCTTCAGGAGCTAGTAAGTTGTCTGAACTAGGATTTAAATATATCTCAAGCTACATTAGTTTATGTTTATTGACTCAGTTTTTTTAATTATTACAAATGCACCTCGTTGACGACACCGAGAAACGAACCTCGTTATCTTTGGTTATCCGCCGACAGTTCAACTTACAGTACCGGTGGATGTCGATTCTGGACAGAAGTGTTAATCTATTTTTACAATAGCAATTTAATATTTCTGTCAGTTATTGCAAAACATAATTAACGTAACACATATTATTCTATTTTTACTGTAGTATACTAGACCCGGTAGCCAAGCACACCCTACACGCTATCTGCTTGACGCACCTCCCGACTGGGTGCATGCGCTACAGATATTATGCGTTGTATGATGCCACCTTTATGTAGACTGTCTTGCGGGATTTTTACGTAAGTTAATCATATTATATTAGTACATAGTTGTTAAGTTCGACGAAATCAATTTTTCCTAACTTTTAAACTTTTGTTATAGATTTATTATAGATATGACCAGAGTATCTCTAAGACAGCTGGCGACGATGTGATTATTTCACATGTCACGACGAATTACTCCATCTAGCTGTATGAGATGCGACAGAGGGCAACCCTGGCAGTTGAGGACCAGCCCGGAACCACCATCAAAGATCACCAGCCTTGCATAGTCTCTGATTTAGCATGGCAGGCTATGTGTGCGCACTGGGATGCTGATGACTTCAAGAAGAACTTTGATCAGGAGAAGAAAAACCATGGACAGCTTCTCATAGTACACACCACTGGTTCTTAGTTGTTCGAGGAGGTGAAGACGGTAAGTGCGCTGTATTTAGTTGTTTAGTTATCAAGTTCTCACACAAATACTTAATACCTATTTTATGAATGTCTTTATTAAGCCTTGAGGAGGACCTTGGGCCGAGATCCAACCATGTTAGAGTTTTGGGATAGAGCTCACACGCCTAAGGACGAGCGTGCTTTGTCTGAGGCAGCATTAGCTATACGGATAAAACTCATCTTACTATTTAGCTTTTATTAATATTCAGTCGTTAATAAAATGATATAATTAAATCACGTATTCAAAATAAATACAGAATTGATTTCAGAAGCTTTGAGACCAGTGTATAGCTGAGTTTGAGGCTATTAGGAGGAGTTCTGAAATGTTAGATTCCATCACCCCCCTTCTCAATATTGTATTAGATCTGGATAAGGATCTGAGACTATGGGTCGCGTCTCAGGATCCCCTACTAGCAATACCGGCAGGTATCGAGTGTTAGGTTTACCGAGGATACCCGCATATATACTACCTGGAGGTAATAATATTTTTTATGTTTCACAAAATTATCATAATTTATCACAATATAAAATTATTATTAGTAATGGAACAATATATTTTTGTAGGCTCTAGCCAGCGCCAGTGTCCGAGAGCACATGTCGGACCATCTCATACGGGCGCTGACTTAGATGACAAGTTATTACAGAGGCTAATAGCGGCCGTGTCAGATAGGTTCCATACCGATCCAGTTTTTTACCGTCAGCAGTTGCCTAGAAGTTCTTGTCTTCACCAGAATGCTCAGGATATTATAGCAGGGGCCTCCGCAGAGAGTATGGGATTACCGTAGGAGCAGTTCGACGCTTTCAGCGGTGAGATGATCCAGATGGTGATTACCCTCCTGGAGGAGGCTTTTCGTCAGGCCCCGCCTACTCAGGTATTCTGCATGTTTATGTTATTTTCAATTAAGGCTATATTGTTAATTCTCACATATATACGGACTAATGATTTTTATTTATAATTCTTTCAACAGGGTGGCAATGACGAACGGACTGACGATGACGACTAGGAGGACGACCAAGATTTTCATGCACCAGAGCAGCGTCATCCACCTTCGCCCGATGATGATACTTTTACTAGTTTATAGTTCATTAGTATTCATGTTATTCATTTGTAGAACATTTGTACATATTGTAGTCTAGTTGCGTCTGTATAAGTAGATTACGTTGTATTCATGTTATTCATTAAATTGTAGAACATTTGTACATATTGTTGTTGATGTGATGATAGAACATTAGCTTATATTTGTAATTGTTAGTTTGTGATGTTGATGATGATGAGTTAGTAGATTACGTTGTTGTTGCGAAGTGGTACATGTTTTTAGCGCTACGTTGAATATTTGAATGTGAAATATATTATTATCTGTCTGTATTGGGATAAAACAGGTTACAAGTACATAAATGGGTTTAAATACCTAGAAATTATAATTTTAAAATATTTATTAAAAAAGAAGAAGATAATTTTGACTGAATAAGGTATTTTCGACAGATATTTCGTCGGATTTAATTCTAAGCCAAAGTCAAAAAACTATTTATTAAAATTATTTTTCCGTCGGAACTACCTTATTTTCGAGGGAATATTCCGTCGATCTTAGATTTTAATATTGTTTTGTGTAACTTAATTTTCCGTCGAAGATAAGTTATTTTGAGAGAAAAATCCGCTAGACATTAGTGGCTCTTAAACTCGACGAAATTCTTCCCTTGTATTTAGTCAGTTGAAGTTACCTTAAACTCGACGGAATTGTTCCCTCATATTTAGTCTGTCAAAGTCACCTTAGATCTGACGAAAATCCGTTGGGGATAACTCAGTCGGAAATTATAAAAGATCGACGAAATTTTTGACGGACCTTATCTCTGACGCGTGTAAATACGACCGAACTTCCGACGGACAATTTCGTCGGAAATAGAGTATGTCCAACGAAATAGTCTTATATCAGAGGGAATATTTCATCGGAATTAAGGGTTTTTTCTTGTAGTGTTATAAGCGTTGTCCACTTCCTTCACCAGTGAACTATGCTAGAGTTATTTGATTCAAAGTTATGGGGTGGACCCACCTAATGATAACATCTTTTTATTCAAGAAAGAAACACATGTGTATCGGTGAAATGGAAACCTATGCCACTTCATCCTTATATTCCTTTCAAATATTAGGACTTAGGGCATTCACAATAATTTTCTTATCTCTATCCCTACTCTGCAGTCCTATTGGGTCATTCTGCAAGATAGAAATTCAATTTTTTCACTATGTACCTAGCAGGTTACTTATATTGATTCTTTAAATAATAAAATTTAAAAGTTAAAATTTGAAAGTTCCAACCGTCAAAACATGTTTTTGAATGTTGTAACTATTTTTTATTTAAAAATAATTGTTGTTTGAATTTAAAAAAATGTTATTATTTTAATTTAAAAATAGATGTTGCTAGAAATCAAAAATTGCAACGATCAATGTTTCAATTTAGCATTCTTCTCCCACTTATAACATCACAAATGTTTCAATTTTTTCGAAAAAGACAACAAAATCTCTTAATTACTCTGCTGAACAAGTGGTTATGTATGAAAATTGTTTAACCATGGAAGGAGAAATTTCAGAGAGAAAAGGCAAAGCGAAGACACGTCGAGGTTCTGTTCTCGGTCGTGTTTACATTGACCATGATCGTAAGACGGGCCATGAAAACTTGGTACGAGATTAATTCTCCCCAACCCCGACATTTCCTCACAAGCTATTTTGAAGACGATTTCACATGAGTCATAATTTAATCCTCCGCATTCATGATGTTGGTTTAGCTTATAATGAATATTTTGTGCAATGTCGAATTGTTGCACGCATAAAGTGCTTATCTTCATTACCAAAGTCACTACAACACTCAGAATTTTTATATTCGGCTTGCAGAAAGCACAACAAATGAGGCAGTGAAAAGTTTTGTTAAAGCAGTGATTAACATTTTCAGTGATCAATACGAGCGTGACCTATACAAGTAACTGGAGAAAGGTAGTTATTATTTGTTTGAAGAAGTTTCTGCTCCAATAGTAGATTGCGGGTATGAACACTTTGATTATAACTAATTCATTGCGGTACGTGAAAAGTTAAAAGATAAAATTATGCATCGTCGTCTTCAAGAAGACTTAATTGAGCATCTATAGGTAAGGCACAGAAATGTTAAGTAATTGTGAATCTACTTATGTAATTAATGTCTCAGTTTTATTGTTCTGTTTGAATTTTTGAATGTAGTGTCAAGTATTTGTATTTTGTTTAAATATAATGTCAAGCATTTATATAATATCATAATAAAATTTCTTAAAGCAATTGTAGGTTAAAATAAGTCCAAAGCAATTGCACATTAAAATAAGTCCAAAGAAACTTCAATTACCATAAGTCCAAAGCCAATTGCCGATTACAATAAGTCCAAATAAACTTCAATTTCCTATTACAATAAGTCCAAAGAAACTTCAATTAGCATAAGTCCAAACAAGCTTCAAAAACTACAAGTCCATAAATATTGAAATTTGAGCAAATCTAAAGAAACATAAACAAACTACAATTGCTACAAGTCCATAGAAAGTTAGATAGGACAAGTATATCATCTACTTGTTAAACGCTATATTAAAGATCTTTACTTGTTTCATTTCAATGTACTTTCGCTGCATTTCATTCAAGTTTGACATGTCAATAATCATAACCTTCTCCTCTTTATGATCCCTATCAAGTTCAAGTTTCTCATTCTTCAACTATAGATATTCATCCATTTTTTTTGATATCCTAAAAGATGGCATCCATCTTCTGATCATGAAACTTTTGCATTAACTTTTGTGAATTTTTGAAATGAATGCTGGTTTGAGACTCTCCACTATCTTCCACCTTCATTTTTTTATTCTTCAGTCGCTCTTTTTCGGCCTTCTTACCAATTGGCCTTTTCCATTTCTACATGACTAGAGGTACTCACATCATCTCCTAAATGGATCGAATCTGATGCATCTACACTTCAACTCAAATTGGGGTGCACCACATCTGTAATCCACTTTATAGAATTCTTGAGCACTTGATAATAGTGTAAAAACTTGAAGACACCTCTTTCCTTCTCCTCAGTAGACCTTGTTTTAATGGCTTGATTAAGCTATAAAAATATTGTGCAATATGTAAAAATAATAAATCTGAGACTACCACTTATATATTAAAGCTATTATCATAATAAAGATATTTTTACCTTGTCTTGGTTAGTCACTCCACTCGGATTCGCATACTCAATGCGTTGAACAATCCCAGAAAACTTCAAGCATTTAGTCTTGACAATGCTGAATCGGTTGATTATTGATTTCTCTTGTCGATATGGATAGTTGCTTACATTCAACAAATACTCTCTCCATACTCTAGTCCAATACTATTCTTTTGTTTGGTTAGTTCCAATCACCACATCCTCATTAGTATGCTCCCATGTCGCGATTAGAATGAGGTCTTCCGCTACAGTATAATTTTCTACCTTTCTTACTTTTGGCTTATCCATGCTTGTATTATCAATTTGAGAATCCATATTGATTTACCTTCCAAGCAAACAGAACAAAATTAAGAATGTGCAAGTTTAAAATTAAAAATCCCTTCATTGGTTACATCAACAAAGGTTTATATACATACAATAATTAACTATAAAACTGGAACCTTCCTCTATAATTTCAAATCTGGGTTCCCTAATTCCCAATAGCAAATCAGCAATTAAGTGATGCAGCAGATTCATGTTTTCAATATATCACAATACCTACCACAATATTAATACAACAAGGTTCAATTCATCCTAATCATGACGACTTTCGAGTGTAACACTGCAACTCCAAGCTTCTAGTTACCACACAGTAAAAATTGCATATCCAACAATATATTCAAGAAAAAGTAAAACAAAAATGCTCAATTCTAGTGAGTCCCAAATGTTACCACTTGTTCTAAAGCCTATGGTTTCACCATCTATTAGCTAGAGTCAGATATCAATATCAATGTTGAAGTAGATGACAAAGATCCTGTCTCTCATCAGAACCAATTGTATTATTTATGAAAAAATTCTTGTAGATTATAATACAAATAAAAACTAGCAACTACAAAACTCTCCAATCACGTATCCTAGAATGCATCTGTTAATGAATTTCTTTGTGAGAATTGCTTGTCCTTAATGTATGAATATGGCCTATATGTGTAATCTGTTAATTAATAAATGAGTATTAAAGTATGAATATGGCCTATATGTATAAAATTTCATCCTTTAATTGTTTATTAAACTTTAAATTTATGGTTGATTATAATTATGCATGTTAAAACGAAGAGAACGAAATTTAAATGGACAGATTCGGTGTTATTGCGAATCTGTAATAAAGAATTTCATGATTTTGACGAAACTTTGCAAAATATAAAAAATATGAAATTTATATGTTCTAATTTGACTAATTATGTGATTTAAGTTGTTAAAAGTATGCTATATATATTGTTACACGTTTTTGTTAAGTTTATAGTTCACGGGTAACATTAAAAATCGTTGTTTGAGCTTAATTTGGCATTATTTGGCTTTTTCTGTGTGTTCTTCGCGAACTATCAGACTGCACTCTGACTCGACGCTGCAGCGCCGGTTCTTTGAAGAAATCGGGCGATGCAGCACCAAGCCAGTGCTGGCTGACGCGGTCATGGCGCGGCAGCACCGGTTCTGTGAAGGAACGCAGCGCTGTAGCACTAGGCCAAAGCCTTGGCTGACGTAGGCTCAGTGCTGCAGCGCCGGTCCCCAGTACAAACTAGGCGCTGCAGCGCCGTCCAGCAGAATGACCTAGTAAATTTTATTTAAGTGTTCAAAGTTCAGAAATGTAATTTAAAATATTATGTAATGAACATGATGACATATTAAACATATATTGAGATGTTAAAACAAATTATTAACTTGTTTTATGTGATTAATTGATAAGTTAAATACGTTATGTTAACCCGTTATTCGAAAAGTTTGTAACAAGTTCAAAACACTGATGTTTGTGATTCGATGAATATTATCGGAGTTAGAATTAATTGGTATTGTGAATGTAATGGTATGTAGGATTAATTGAGAACGCAAATTATATTCGTAGCTTGCGCACGAGGCAGGTTTTCTAACTATACTCTTTAAATTGAGCAAGTGTTATATTCCTAACTTATTATGGTTATGCAAGTTTCTAAAATCCTATTCCTATTATTGAGTAAGTTCGTACTCATGTTTATTCAAGTTATGATTCCATAAGAAATATCTTAATTCTTTTGAAGTTATACTTCGGTGATACAATGCTTATTCAATTGTATACTTTTGAGATTCCTTATTTCATTTAAGTATCAATTTATCGTTGCACCTTGTAAGACTAGCAAACCCTTATTGATTCGACTAGTCTATAGTTGATGAGCGTTCTAAATTCTAGAACTGTTATTAAGCTTATCCAAACCAAACTTCCTTTGGTACAGACTCTGATGTCAAACTAAGATGAACAACCCTTTATAGAGGATTATGTACGCGTTAGCATTGAGATGATGTGCACATTCATGGTACTAAGAGTTCATCCCCCTAAGTACGAGTAATAGAGTCCATATAGTCTTATGACTGTTAAAGATTTAAAGTAGGAATAGTTGACAATCTGGGACATAGGTCTTGGTCTTATGACCCTCAGATGTACTTTTGATTCTTGTTATTCATTCTTGATTCAAAAGCCGAGCTTTCTAATATTCAGAATCCTTTGATTTCTCACATGTTATTATTACTGTTATATTGTTATACTTGTAGGCAATCGTTGCTCACTCTTGCATAATAACATTGCAGCTAACATTAAAAGGACTAACGAGACTTCCACTAGTAAAGACAAGGGCAAAGCTAACAAGTGATGAAGACTTGTTAATTATTTGAGGATATTATATTTAAGACTTATGATGTTGTTTAAGACTTATGTATTTGTTTACGTTTCCGCATTTGATGTTTAAGGTTAGTTCAACCTGGGATTTATTTATTTATTTATTCAGATGTTGTAACCCTCTTAAGGGGATGATTTCTATTTATTTCACGAGTTGCATTTTATGGGTAGATAGATATATGATGTTTGGACAGTGAGCACCAAATCCTGTGGAAATTGAAGTACCCAGATTTGGGGTGTCACAAGTTGGTATCAAAGCTATAGGTTATGAACCTTAGGTGGGGAAAAACCTTAGGGTATTAGCCTTTTTATGAGATCGATAACATAGTGGTGAAAAACTCCTATCAAGTTCTAAGAAAGATATAAAACTACTTTATGTGCTTATGTAATTACTTATGTACTCGCTAGTATCGATTAGCATCACGTAGTAACTAAAAGACTTCAAATTTTGATTGTCAAGATGGCGGATGTTGGAGGATCCAATCAGCTTAGGGAGGTTGAGCCCCGAGTAAACTGCAATACATACACGCTTTCTTAATTCAAAATAGCCACAAAATTAAATACCCATCGATAGATAAGACAACGAGATCAAACAAATAATGAAACTAACAGATGTCAAAATTAGGAGACAAATAAAGTTCGAAATCCCAAAACAAACAAAGGTCAAAATCAAACCAAAAAAAAGGATCAAAATTGGAACCCTAGATTTTGTTTTTCTGCAAAATACCTTAGAATTAAATGATTCGAGATGTCGCAAATGAGACTTTGGAGAAGAAGACAGTCAGTGAAGAATACCGTCAAAATAATTTTGGAGAAGAAAATCATCGGTTGAAGAATCTCTGAAGAAGACGAGACACTACAAGAAAAACGGCTATTTTCGACGGAATTAAGCTTGACGGACTAAATTTGGTCAAAATTAACTTATTTGCGAGGGAATAATCGGTTGAAGATAAATCCCTCGAAAATAGAACTCCATCAGTGGCGCTACGATTCTCGCCAGTTATTTTCGAGGGAATTTTCGTCGAAGTTAAGTTAATTCCGAGGGAACTTGCCCGACGAAAGTTCCGTAAAAAATAACGAATAAAACCTAAATCAATCGTCTTCTTCTCCAGCGCCTTTCATTTTCATTTTCACTCTCTCTCTCATACTCAATCAGCCTCCCCTCCCCCTCCCCATGCCACCGGTCCCCCTACCCCTCCCCCTGGTCTCACCCCCACAGCCCCACCCCCTTCCTCCCCAACCACCAAACCCCCTCCCCCGACCACCAGTCCCCCCACCCCTCCCCCTATCTCACCCCCACCCCTTTCCTCCCCAGCTACAGGTCCCCCCTCCCCCCCGACCACTAGGTCCGCCACCCCTTCCCCCCTCCCCCTCCCCCCTCCGCTATCTACAGCCACCTCCACCACACCGGCAGACTACTGCTACCTACCACCGACCAGATTTAAGGTAAGTGCTTCCCAAATTTGTTTTTAGGGTTCATATATACATCTGATAGTTGTTGATATAATTGCCTCAATTTGGATGAATTTGTGAGTTGATATAATTGCTAAAATTGAATGTATATATACTGAAATTGGGAATTAAATTTTGGAGTTGAATTAGTGTTGCTGAAATTGAGAAGCCTTTTTGTTCTACAAATTGGGATTTGATATTTGACTTATGCAAATTGTTGCAAATTGATATTTAGTACTTTTGGGGTTATTTTGTGCAATATTGCAGTTTCTGTAAGTGTATATCATCCATTTTATTGTTTGAATTTGTTTTTCTTTTTGCAATTGCAGCTTATAGTCTTGTGATGCTTGATATTTCCAACGGAATTTCCCTCGGAAATTAAGTCAGAATTCTTGAGATGCAAAATTTGTGGGCCCTACTAACTATTTATATATATGTGTTACTTAAATTTTCTAATACTAAAATTCACTAATTAAGTAGCATTTACTTAATTAGTTTTCGACTAATAAAACAAAACAAAATGAACTAAGTATAACTAAATAAAATAATATAATAAATTACATAAATTGGAATAATATAATATAAGATAATATAAAATAAGTTATTTAAATAACATAAGATAAGATAAAATCAAATCAAATCAAATAATTTATACTTCAAATATCAATTAATGTAATTAACTTAATTAAATTAATAATATAAATTTAAAAAATTTATATTTAATATAATAATATATATTAAATAGAATAAAATAAAATTTAATAAACTAAAAAAATATAATATAATAAATATATTAAATTAAATTTACTAAAATAAAATATTATAAAATAAAATAAAGTAACTTAATTAAGTAAATAAAATAAATAAAACAAATTATATTTAATACAATAGTATAATATTATATAATACAGAATAAAAAATAAAATAAATTAGAATAAAAAATAATATAATATAATATAATATAATGAATTTAATTTACTAAAATAAAATAATATTATTAAAATTAAATTAAATTAAATAACTTAATTAAAATAAATAAATAAAATAATATAAATTTAATATAATATTATAATATTATATAATATAAAAAAATAAAATAAAATATATTTTATTTGCTAAAATAAAATATAATAAAATAATGTAAATAAAATGAAATGAAATTAATTAAAATAAATAAAATAAATAGAACAATTTATATTTAATATAATAATATAATATTATATAATACAAAATAAAAATAAAATAAATTAGAATAAAATAAAATAAAATAACAACCAATATTGATATATATATATATATATATATATATATATATATATATATGTATGTATAAGTAAACTAAATAGCATTTGTTTAGTTTTATAAGTAAACTTAGTAGCTTTATAAGTAAACTAAGTAGCATTTGCTTAGTTTTTCACAGCTAAATCAAATTGAATATATATGTTTGACACATCATATAGTATACGTAGGAGTTTTATTAAACTAAGTAACATTTGCTTAATTTGCCAAAATCTTTAATAAAATTTATTAATATATACATGTGCATGTAGTAATATAGATTGGGGTTTAGAAACTTGTTTGACATTCACTCAGTAGGAGTGAATGTTGAATAACCCCCCGTTTGGGATGGTTACCGGATGTTATGTCTCTCACTTATGTCAATGCCAATTCACAGGGTATATTTTTATTTGTTTTGAGGATTTTTCAGCTGGTGGATCTCTATATGTTCTCTGTGTACATTCTTAAACTAAATTGTCTTGGTCTATTTCATGTACTTGGAGACCATGGGGAGGTGCTGCTGAAATTTTCTTAAAACAGAAGAAATGTGCTCAAGATTGGCACTAGTGAGGAGACGCATCTAGGAACGGGATAAAAGCCTAACCCCTGTAGAGTGGAGATATATACTAGGAAAATATAATTCATACATGGACCACGTATATGATTGGTGGCCTTTCTAATACAGGCATTTTTTTCTTCAATTAAGGATGTCTGCCGACCGGAGTTGGATTTACCGTAGGATAGGAGTTGATAGGACGTGATTAGTTGATGCGTACCGTGATGGGGTCTGCAATTTTATGAACAAAGCAATATAATATGCTGATGAACCAAACGAAAAGATGAGATGTGTGAAGTGTAAAAACATGATCTGGAAGAAAGTCGATGAAATTAAATTTGATTTATATTCACGTGGGTTTGTGGATGGGTATTCGGTTTGGATTCATCACGGGGAATCAGCTCAGTTGAGAGATGTGATCGACAGTACTGTAGACCAACCAATTGAACAAGATTCAATCGTCGATAACAATGATATCGAGGAGATATTGGTCGATGCTTATGACCCTTCTTATATTGACTGGGCTGAAAATGAGCATTCGTCAAGCAGTGCTGATGAGCACTAGTTGTAAGACCCCAACTTTTATGAATAAAGATTTAATTTTCTTTATATATTATTTCAAAACAGTAAGGTGTTGTTTTGATAAATATGAAAGTTATGGGAGAAATGTGCAAACATTTTTAAAATGAGCAAGTGGTTATAAAATATTCTTGTTGTCGGGGAATATTCGTTTGGTCGTGGAATATTCTTGTTGTCGGAGAATATTCGTACGACGGCGCAGCTATTTGTGGGGCCCACAACGGAATAACTGTCGGATATAGAAAGCGACAGAAATAACTTTTTTACAAAATAACGGCGTGTTTATTACCGTTAGTACTGTTGAAATACCCGGTGGTTAAAATACAGTGATACACGGTGTTGCATAGTAGCACACGGTATTGCACAGTATTTCGAATTATTGAGTCTTACGTGAGAAGCCATTACTCAATTATTGTTACAGTAATTCCTGTTCAATATTTTATATTATTGACTCAATAATTGTTACATTGATATTTTATTGACTCAATAATTGCTACGTTGCCATTTTATATGATTGATTCAATAATGGCTACAGTTGATATTTTGGTATTATTGATTCAATAATTGTCACTGCACAGTATTTCACATTATCAACTCAATAATTCATATTATTTGAATAATATTATTAGATAGCATTATTGACAATGTCTAAGGAAGTTCTGTCTAGGAGGGGTTATTTAATTGCGCGCCAGTAAGGAGAAGTCCTTATCGGAAGGCCCCCTCTTTCCTGGGAACGACCTGGTTGTCAATATTGTAGTTCTATAATATTATTTGTGAATAATTAATTATTAATTTATATGATAAGGAAATATTTATTTTGTGGATATTAAAGAAGGAATTGGCGCTGATGAGTTTTTATCAATATTTTGGTGTGAGAAATTATCTGGTTGTGGATTTCGGATAATTTATGTTTGGAATTTGAAAAAACTTTCTTCTGTAAAGTTGTAGAGAATTAAATTTCCTATAGAAGGACATCGAATTTGTATTTTTCTGACAAATGGGCTATTTATTATGAATTATTGAAGTTTCGGAAAATAAATATTTTTTTTAATAAATGGGTGGGCCCCACTTTTGTTGTTGATTGAAAAATTCTGATTTTTTTTCTTAGCAGCCGGCGGCGGAGATTTTTTAATAAATAATATTATTTTATTATTTTAGTCTCCTTTGGCATCCTAAGCTTTTCCTATAAATAGGGTGCTTAGGTTAGAATTGAAAATCACACCAGAATCAGAAGTTTTCTCTCTCTATAATATCGAGCGTATTTTTGTGAGTATTTCTATACTTTGAGTATTAGTATTCAGTGCAAGTTTCCTTCGGTATTATATCCGATATTCCAGTCAGAGGTACTATCTTTTTGAGGTAAGGGATGTTATTTTCTTTCGTAAATGATGTTATTCTTTTCAATATCATTATACCAAAATATTGGCATGGATTTTATGTTGAAATTCTTACTTTTTCCGTCGGGGTTACTATTCACGTATACGGCACTATTCACGAAAAAATTAAATTTTCTTCTGTTTGTCCAAATTGCTTGTTAAGGTTACTATCTTTGGTTGTGTCCAAGTTTTGAGCTCTATTCTTGAATTTTGCTCCATAATTGATTATTACGAGGTATTTTTGAATTGGATATACTAAAATACGAATCCTTAGTCTTTGTCTTTTATCTCACTGGATTCATTTTTTTTAAAATGTTTTTCATCATCCTTAGTCCTAAAAGGTGATATGACTGAATATCTTTGGCCTGTAGAGCAAAGATGAATGATTACTTGATGAATATCTTTGGCCTGTAGAGCAAAGATGAATGATTACTTGATGAATATCTTTGGCCTGTAGAGCAAAGAAGAATGACTACCTGATGAATATCTTTGGCCTGTAGTGCAAAGATGACAGGTGTTGAGATGAACATGACCACTGATGATACAAATGAATATCTTTGGCCTGTAGTGCAAAGATGAATATTTGATTCGAGATGTATATTGATTGATGTTACAAGGATAAAATATTGATGATGGACTTTTAAATCATAGAAGATAGTAGACTTCATTCTCTACTTAACTCTTCTAATGAATTGTTATTTCCGCTGCGAATATTGATCTAAGATTGGTTGTCCATTATATTTTATCTGAATTGTTGAAGACTAACGATAATTTGTTTTCCATTATCTTAGTCATAATATTCTTTACTGAGCTAGTTGAGCTCACCCTTTTCATCTGTTGTCCTCTTTAGAAAATGAGAATGTTGCGGAAACTAGTCGGGGGACAGAGTGATGGTCCGAGTTAGAGCAGTAGTAGTCCTCACTATTTCTAATAAATAGTGTGATAATAATTATAATGAGGACTTAGTTTGAATCTTAATATTTTCTACATATTTGTATTGAGACTCACAGTTGTGTGGTCGTATTTTGCACGACCGTATGATATAAAGTTGTATTTGAATTCTGTACCATGTATTTGGCGACTCAGAATGGGTTGGGTGTTGGGTTTGTACGAAATCGTGACGCAATCAAATTGCAAAAATTAGCGGAAGCATGGTATATCAGAGTTTAAAAAAATTTCTACAAAACCATTACCCGGATCATCCTTTATGCAAATTATTAATTTAAAACGATAAATAAGAAGTTATGGAATCATACCCTTGTAGAACGAAGCTTCCACAGGTACTAGTTCAACTCCTTGTTCTTCGTGATCTCCTTGAATTTTCGGGTTAGATTCCTTCCTTTGATCAACGTTAGCCACCCAAGTGTTTGGCCTCTAGAGGTGATCCACCAAGAAAGAGAAATTATCAAGAAGGAGGGTGTTTGGCTTAGTGTTCTATCCTCTATAGAAAAGGAGTACTCTCCAACAATTAGAATTGCATCAATCAATATCTATTATAAGACTCCTCTTATATAGATATTGGTCAACCCTTCTAATCCTATTAGACATGGGATTTCTTTTAATTAATTAAACTCCTTTAATTAATTTAGGCTTCCCACCACACGGGAATAATTAATTAAATTCATTTAATTAATTTGTCTCCTAATCTTATTAGGAATAAATGAGAGTACTAAATATTAAATTAATTACTAAACTCCTTTAGAAATTAAAATAATAATAATTGTAATAATATTAATAAGACTCCTCTTATTAATTTATATTTAATATTTCCAAAATATTAAATAATAAACATTAAGCTATTTAATTTATTCTATCACCATAGATTAAATTAATTATACTTAATGCATTATTACGATTATGCCATTACCTTCTTAAATAATTATTCTTCCTTTTATGGTGTGACCCTTTAGGTTCTCCATATTAAACCGGTTGTGAATAAATCAATTAAAACAATTTTAATCTTATTTAAATAAATAAATTAAACTAATAATCTATTTAAATAAATAATATTTATTCTACAATAGGGATAAGCCTCCCTAGCGATCAACGACTTTCCAGATAATATAGATTTCAACATTAATCATAAAAGAAACTGTGAGTTAATAGTTACCATACAATTCAATCCTTCCACCATACAATGTCCTAATTAAATATAAGACATGGATTTACTGTCAAGTCTTATTTTATTTAATTATATGTATTTCGATTAGAAAATGCACAACTCCAAATAATGCAAATTAAAAACTCCTTTCTAATTTCATTTCACCTTGGCCAAGGATTCCTGGGTTGTCATTAACGAATCACATATGACATATCTCCTCTTTTACTAGAGGTGGTAGATTCTTTATTGATCATTCATTATCTCCATATGTAACTCATTATACCCAAGCATACCCTATATATGCCTTAAAAGGTCTTAAGGAATAAGTCAAAGTATAATTTGTTACATATAAGATACTATGATGATCTCAAGTCCAAGGATCACTTGTACTACTATCACATTAGGAATTCCTATTGACATGCGAGTAAAACTCCATTAGGTATTCCATAGCGAATCACGTTCAGTGAACTTATTCTCCAATAAGCACCTACATACTTGCTTTAGTGTCTCCACACAAATGATCATGAGATCAATCATCCTCATCCAATGAGCAAGCAACATATGTACCAATCTATCCGGATTTACTAATCCCCTTTTTAGTAATCCCACGATTGGGAACTATTTAAGTTTTAAAATTTTCTAAGAATTTAGATCTCATTAGCATGATCATCATCATGATTCTAAAAGCATTGCTTAAAACTATGGGTTATTTACATATTATAAAAACAGCAACATGTAGATAATTAAATGCCTTTAATAAATGAATATTTCATTAATAAATAAATAAGATTGTTTACAAAGTACGTGCTTTATCATCATACATGATTGGCTTGTATGCACACTACTATCAATCTCCCACTTGCACTAAAGCCAATCGCCATGGTATCTCATACCCATCTTCTCTAAGTGACGATAAAACTGCTGTTGTGTTAAAGCTTTAGTAAATGGATCTGCAATGTTGTCTTGAGAGTCTACACGCTCCAAGGTGACGTCTCCTCTTTCAATGATCTCCCTGATCAAATGAAATCGCCGCAACACGTGTTTAGATTTCTGATGAGACCTCGGTTCCTTAGCCTGTGCAACTGCTCCTGTGTTGTCACAGTAAATGGGAACTGCTTCTCCAATGCTAGGAACCACACCAAGTTCAGTTATGAACTTCTTCATCCAAACAGCTTCCTTTGCAGCTTCACTTGCAGCTATATACTCTGCCTCTATCACTGAATCAGCAACTGTTTGCTGCTTGGAACTCTTCCAACTCACTGCGCCTCCGTTCAAGGTAAAAACATACCCCGAAATAGATTTACTGTCATCTTGGTCCGTTTGAAAACTTGAGTCTGTGAAGCCCTCGAGTTTTAATTCAGACCCACCGTAGATAAGAAAAATATCCTTAGTCCTTCTCAAGTATTTTAGGATATTCTTCACTGCCTTCCAGTGCTCTTCTCCTGGATTCGACTGGTATCTGCTCGTTACACTAAGTGAATGAGCAACATCCGGTCTAGTACATATAATACCGTACATGATAGATCCTATTGCAGAAGCATAAGGGATCTTACTCATACGGTCTCTCTCCTCAGGTGTCTTTGGGGCCTGTTTCTTGGAGAGATGTATTCCATGGCTCATCGGCATGAGACCTCTTTTGGAATCTTTCATGCTAAATCTCTTTAGCATTGCATCAATGTACGTTCCTTGGGATAAACCAAGCATCCTTTTAGATCTATCTCTATAGATCTTTATCCCCAAAATATAGGATGCTTCTCCCAAGTCCTTCATGGAGAAGTGTTTAGATAACCAGATTTTAATCGATTGTAGCATAGGAATGTCATTCCCTATCAGTAATATATCATCAACATATAATACAAGGAATGAAATTGCGCTCCCACTAACCTTCTTGTACACACATGGTTCGTCATTTTTGATAAAATCAAACTCTTTGATTGTCTCATCAAAACGAATGTTCCATCTACGAGAAGCTTGCTTCAATCCATAAATGGATCGTTGCAGCTTACAGACTTGATTTATTCCAACCTTTGAAACAAATCCCTCTGGCTGTGTCATATACACATCCTCCTCAAGTTTCCCATTGAGGAAGGCCGTTTTCACGTCCATCTGCCAGATCTCATAGTCGTTATAAGCTGCAATCGCAAGCAAAATCCGAATGGACTTGAGCATAGCTACTGGTGAAAAGGTTTCATCATAATCAACTCCTTGTCTTTGTTTGAAACCTTTTGCAACCAGTCGGGCCTTATAGGTCTCCACCTTGCCGTCCGCTCCAGTCTTTCTTTTAAAGACCCATTTACACCCAGTAGGCTTAATGCCTTCAGGTGGTGAAACCAAAGTCCATACTTTATTTTCATACATGGAGTCCATTTCGGATTTCATGGCTTCAAGCCATTTCCCTGAGTCTTTATTACTCATGGCATGTTCGTAATTCAATGGATCATCATCATTTTTGATGTGTACCTCATCGTCATCCTCTATAACGAATCCATACCTCTCAGGTATCTTCGGTACTCTCCCAGATTTACGAACAGGGTGTGGTATAGTAGGTTCTTCTACTTGGTCAGGTACCTGACTTTGATCCGTGGTAATTTGTGGTTCTTGAACTTCTTCAATATATATCTTACTCCCACTGACCCCTTCATGGATAAACTCCTTTTCCAAGAAGGCAGCATGTTTCGCAACAAACACCTTTTGATCAGTTAGATGATAGAAATAATACCCTACAGTTTCTTTAGGGTATCCCACAAATCTACACTTTTCGGATTTAGTCTGTAGCTTATCATGTTCAAACTTTTTGATATAAGCTGGACAACCTCAAGTCTTAACATGCTTAAGATTTGGTTTTCTCCCCTTCCACATCTCATATGGAGTCTTTGGGGCGGATTTGGTAGGTACCTTGTTAAGTAGGTATGCAGCCGTTTCTAGGGCATATCCCCAGAAGGAAATTGGAAGGTCGGTAAAACTCATCATGGATCGAACCATGTCTAACAGTGTTCGATTTCTCCTTTCAGATACTCCATTTAACTGTGGTGTACCTGGAGGAGTCCATTGTGAGATTATACCATTTTCTTTGAGACAATTGAGAAACTCACCGCTTAAGTATTCTCCACCTCGATCTGATCGAAGTATCTTTATACTCTTGCCCGTTTGTTTCTCTACTTCACTTCTGAACTCTTTGAACTTTTCAAATGATTCTGACTTGTATTTCATCAAATACACATATCCAAATCTTGAGTGATCATCAGTGAAAGTAATAAAATAAGAATACCCACCCCGTGCACTTGTTGTCATAGGCCCACAAACGTCTGTGTGAATCAATGCCAACAACTCTGTAACTCTTTCTCCTTTTCCACTAAAAGGAGATTTAGTCATTTTACCCATGAGACAAGATTCACAAGTTGGATATGATTCATAATCGGATAGCTCGAGGAGCCCATCTTTATGCAACTTGGATAATCTTATTTCATTGATATGACCGAGTCTACAGTGCCACATGTAGGTATAATTAATATTATCTCTTTTCCTTTTCTTAGTTTGTTCAATTTGAAATATATTTTCTTGTAAGTCAAGTGTATAAAGTCCATTTCACAAATTTTCAATACCATATAAAACATCGTCTTTATAAATAGAACAACTATTGTTCTTTATAACAACGTTAAATCCTTCCATATCCAATACAGAAATTGAAATAATGTTTTTAATAATATTTGGAACATAATAACAATTATTAAGATAAATGGACTTGCCCGAAGGCATTGCTAAATAATAAGTTCCTACAGCTAATGCAGCAACCTTTGCTCCATTCCCCACTCGTAGGATCACCTCATCATTGTTCAGCTTTCTACTTCTGACCAGTCCCTGCACAGTATTACATATGTGAGAACCACAGCCGGTATCCAATACCCAAGTAGAATTATGACTTTCAGAAAAATTAATTTCAATCATAAACAAACCTTGATTGGAAGTCGAAGCTTCTCCAAGCTTCTTCTCTGCTAGATACTTCTTGCAGTTCCTTTTCCAATGTCCCGGCATGTTGCAATGAAAGCATATTCCTTTAGCTGGTTCAGGTTTCTTTTGTTCCTTTTCTTTCCCCTTTCCCTTAGCCTTCTTGGATTTCTTCTTTTCAAAAGATACCTTAGGTCTCTTCCTTTTATTGGAAGAATCCACCATCAAGACATGGTTCTTCTTGGATGGGAAGTGACCTTCTGCAGTTTTCAGCATGTTAAGCAGCTCAGGCAAGCTGACATCTAGCTTATTCATGTGAAAATTAACCACAAACTGCGAGAAGGTCTCAGGGAGTGACTGCAAGACCAAGTCTTGACTCAACTCCCCATCCATGACGAACCCAAGCTGTCCAATGCGTTCAATCAAATTGATCACTTTCAGGACATGAGTCTCGACGACAGTACCCTCGGTCATCCGAGATCGGAAGAGCTCCTTAGATATCTCATATCTAGCAGTCCTACTCTGTTCACCATACAACTCCTTGAGGTGAAGCAGCATAGCAGGAGCATCCATGTTTACGTGCTGACGCTGAAGCTCGTTATTCATGGATGCGAGCATGATGCATTGAGCCACAGATGCATCATCTTGCCACTTATTGAAAGTTGCAATCTCTTCCTCAGAGGCTGTTTCTGAAACAGATTCAGGGACAGTTGAATTTAGGACATAAGAAATCTTTTCAGCAGTGAGAACAATTCTCAGATTTCTTAGCCAGTCCTCATAATTCGGTCCGGTAAGCTTGTTTGCATCAAGTATGCTTCGTAGTGAGATTAGTGATTTAGACATTTTTAAAATTCTGCATGTGAAAGAAAATAACATTTTAGCAAACATTCATTTTATTAACTTTGCATACCAAAATAAATTTAGGTCTTTATTTTAAATTGGTATCTCCCACTATTTTCATCAAACTATATTACCCTCACTTATATAGTTCGGCAACATCTAATTAAAGATTTGCTAGTGAGAATAAGGATCTCATTTCAAATGTATATAACCTTGTGGATAGCACAACAAGCGATATACAAATAAATAGGTAGACAACTCTTGTCAATTACATCACCATGTAATTCCTTTTATTTTGCCTCTTAAATCATAATGGTCAAGTGTGTGCACATCCGAACTAAAATAATTTAAGTTAAGTCCAGCCTAGCACTTCCATAAATTCAAAAAAGAAAAATGTTCGTCCTTGTGGATAGCACAACAAGACTAGATCGTTCAATTTTCTTGATAAGCATCAAATGTGATTAATTAACATCTTAAATACGCAATACTCGCCTTGTGGATAGCACAACAAGCTCATATTAAATATTTAATACTCTATTAATTTATCATGCTAGAAGGCGACGTTCGATATTTCAAATATCATTAGAACGCTTCAGACTTAATATTATTTCTTTGAAGGGTTTGTTATTATTTGTCTCATCTTGTTTAGCGCGTATGCACATATATATATAAAATACGCATCATTTTATTAAACATGCGAAGCATGTTTGCATAAAATATAATATATATAATATTTAGCATGCAATATAGAATATTATATTCTACCCGGATTGATTATGGACTTTTATTCTAGTTTGGTTCACTAGAGCCACCAAGTGAACCAAAAGGTCAAACCTAGGAGTGCAAGAATTTAAATTTAAATATAACTATTACATTTAAACCCGGGCTCCATACAAACAGGTCTTCACGCGCTCCTTGCTCCTTGGTCTCTAATTTCTTCAAGATAATTCTAACTATTTCTATTACATTAAACTATTTAATTTAAATAGAAACCTTGATCAGCAGTCAAGGGGAAATACATAGGAGGGAGATAGAATTTTACATCAAGGAAAAAAAATTAGAGAAGACAAGGTACACAGACCCCATTTAATAAAACCCATTCATTCAAGCATTCAACTAAAATAAAATCCAATCACATTGGTCAAATAGTCCATAATCAATCCCCATTTATTATCATACATATCACCATATATATCAATAAATAAATATTCATCTCATGAATTAAAACATTCCATATATATATGAGTATCATTTAATGGGCAATTTTAAATTGCATGAAATCCAATTTCTAGATTAAAATAAACTCTTTATTTTAATTATAAAATTATTTAGAATATAATATATAAATATATCATATATATATATATATATATATATCATATATATATATATATAAAATATAAATTCACATTTATTTTTTAAAAAGAAGTCACCTTCTTTTATTAAAAGAGTCCTGTAGGTTTATTAAAAGAGTCTTTTCCTGATGGGTCATCTTTTTTTTGGAGTAAGAAAGAGACAACACCTTTTCCTTGCAGAATTCAAGATTAGCACCCAAAAAAAAAATTGTGATTCGTCCAAAAAAAAGTCATTTTTTTTTCTTAAAAAATATAATTTTATACAATAAAATTATGCCCAATAAATTATTTTAAATACATACCCATATGTATATGAAATCAAAAATAAATTAATAATTGCATAAAGATTTGGCTCTGATGCCACTATTGGGTTTGTACGAAATCGTGACGCATTCAAATTGCAAAAATTAGCGGAAGCATGGCATATCAGAGTTTAAAAAAATTTCTACAAAACCATTACCCGGATCATCCTTTATGCAAATTATTAATTTAAAACGATAAATAAGAAGTTATGGAATCATACCCTTGTAGAACGAAGCTTCCACAGGTACTAGTTCAACTCCTTGTTCTTCGTGATCTCCTTGAATTTTCGGGTTAGATTCCTTCCTTTGATCAACGTTAGCCACCCAAGTGTTTGGCCTCTAGAGGTGATCCACCAAGAAAGAGAAATTATCAAGAAGGAGGGTGTTTGGCTTAGTGTTCTATCCTCTATAGAATAGGAGTACTCTCCAACAATTAGAATTGCATCAATCAATATCTATTATAAGACTCCTCTTATATAGATATTGGTCAACCCTTCTAATCCTATTAGACATGGGATTTCTTTTAATTAATTAAACTCCTTTAATTAATTTAGGCTTCCCACCACACGGGAATAATTAATTAAATTCATTTAATTAATTTGTCTCCTAATCTTATTAGGAATAAATGAGAGTACTAAATATTAAATTAATTACTAAACTCCTTTAGAAATTAAAATAATAATAATTGTAATAATATTAATAAGACTCCTCTTATTAATTTATATTTAATATTTCTAAAATATTAAATAATAAACATTAAGCTATTTAATTTATTCTATCACCATAGATTAAATTAATTATACTTAATGCATTATTACGATTATGCCATTACCTTCTTAAATAATTATTCTTCCTTTTATGGTGTGACCCTTTAGGTTCTCCATATTAAACCGGTTGTGAATAAATCAATTAAAATAATTTTAATCTTATTTAAATAAATAAATTAAACTAATAATCTATTTAAATAAATAATATTTATTCTACAATAGGGATAAGCCTCCCTAGCGATCAACGACTTTCCAGATAATATAGATTTCAACATTAATCATAAAAGAACCTGTGAGTTAATAGTTACCATACAATTTAATCCTTCCACCATACAATGTCCCAATTAAATATAAGACATGGATTTACTGTCAAGTCTTATTTTATTTAATTATATGTATTTCGATTAGAAAATGCACAACTCCAAATAATGCAAATTAAAAACTCTTTTCTAATTTCATTTCACCTTGGCCAAGGATTCCTGGGTTGTCATTTAACGAATCACATAGGACATATCTCCTCTTTTACTAGAGGTGGTAGATTCTTTATTGATCATTCATTATCTCCATATGTAACTCATTATACCCAAGCATACCCTATATATGCCTTAAAAGGTCTTAAGGAATAAGTCAAAGTATATATTTGTTACATATAAGATACTATGATGATCTCAAGTCCAAGGATTACTTGTATATCACATTAGGAATTCCTATTGACATGCGAGTAAAACTCCATTAGGTATTCCATAGCGAATCACGTTCAGTGAACTTATTCTCCAATAAGCACCTACATACTTGCTTTAGTGTCTCCACACAAATGATCATGAGATCAATCATCCTCATCCAATGAGCAAGCAACATATGTACCAATCTATCCGGATTTACTAATCCCCTTTTTAGTAATCCCACGATTGGGAACTATTTAAGTTTTAAAACTTTCTAAGAATTTAGATCTCATTAGCATGATCATCATCATGATTCTAAAAGCATTGCTTAAAACTATGGGTTATTTACATATTATAAAAACAGCAACATGTAGATAATTAAATGCCTTTAATAAATGAATATTTCATTAATAAATAAATAAGATTGTTTACAAAGTACGTGCTTTATCATCATACATGATTGGCTTGTATGCACACTACTATCATTGGGTTGACTGGACCTATTCTGGGGGCGTCACACTAGTGTAGAGAGGTCTATTGTTGAATGCTATACAGAGGAAGAGCTTGTCAACTTTTGCTCCTTATACTTTGAGGATGTAGTCTCAACGAAACACAATCGTTTAACTCGAAATGAGGTTGTCGGACCCCAATCTCGTGCTGATGAGTTAGTTGTATTCTCTTATCTGGCTAAACCATTTGGCGTAGAGACGATGACTTACCTAACCGACAAAGATTTGAAAATTGTATCTGCATACGTGCTTCTAAATATGCCCGAAGTATCGACATACATCAAGTATGTATTATTTTTTGTCGAGTTTAAAATATTTTGAAGCGTAATATCACAAATTTAACCCTGTTATTATTATTTCAGTTCATTCAAAAATGAAGCGTATGCTTCTAACCCGGGACTAACTACAGCATAGTTGAAAGCATTCACCAGTGAAAATTTTCAACAGTGGTTTAAGAGAAGGGTTGAAGAAGATCATAATGCCTATGATCGTTTTACAGATGTTATTTCTGGTCCGTACAAACTTATTATTTCATATCCCGATTGCATCGTTAATGAGTACAAATTCAAGGTTGGTGACTTGAATGAACTGACATCAGTCAATTCTAGCATTGTTGTGTTGGGAAGCTGTTAACAAAATTCTGAGTCCAATTACTACGGACGATTAGAGGAGGTGGTTGTACTCAATTATCCCTGAGGTAAAAAGGTTGTTACATTTAAATATCGCTGGTTTGATAATGAAAAAGGTGTTAAAGTTGATCGTAACAGAATCGTCATAATAGATATCAAGTCAAAGATACAGTCTGATGACTTGTTCGTATTAGCCAGCCAAACGACTCAAGTGTACTACGCCCCTAATGTAGTAAATTCTAGAACCCCCTAGTATACAGTCGTCACAAAGAAAACCAAGGCTTTTGATGGTACGGATTTGTTTGGAACGGATAACCCTTTGCAAGAACAAGTTAGCAATCCCAGCCACGTACTGCCAGATGATGACGATGTGTTGGCAGAAGATGTCGTTAACGTACTCGATGATGAATAAGTAGATGATGACATTTTTGTCAGTGATTATGTCATTGTACAAGATGATAACGACGAAACATTAATTGATACGGAAGAGGAAGAGACTGAATCTGAGTAGGAAATTGATATTGACTCTGACAGGTTTGACGATGTATTAAATCTTAACTTCAACTTAATGTTGTTATTAAATAATTTACTAATAAAAATAATATTTATTAAGATAATTTTAGTAGAAATTAATGTTCTCATTCTTTCTAATTACAGTCGTATTTATGGCTAGAAACAGTGGTGGAGGTTGTCGCGGGGGTGGCAGTACAAGATCTGCCGACGGCTCCCAGGGCGGGACGTCGTCATCATCTAGTAAGTTTCCATCTTTTTGTAATTTAACTTATTTCTACATAATTATTTAATGCATAAGAAAATACTATATATACTTACAGATATTATTCGTCGACGTCAGCGTAGGACTAACCTCAAATTATTTGGGCGTCTGCCGGCCCAGCCAGAGATTGCTATAGTTGATGTCGACTCGACGCATTACGTGTCTACTGTAATATAACTCACGCATATAAATTACTTTTTATGATTGCATAAATTAAAGTAACACATATATCTCGAATTGTAGTATCCTAGACCCGGTTGTTAAGTATACGCTACACGCCATTTGCTTGACACACCTGCTTACAGGATGTATGTGATTCACTTAGTTCCCGTAGTATGATGCACACTATATGACTACTGTACTGCAAGAGTTCCATGTAATTCGAATTATATAATTTAAATTAAGTACGATTATAGGTATTATCATCAATTTCTGGTATGTTAACATTATTTGTATAGATTTAGTTTAGATATGAGGACGATGTCTCATAGGCAGCCGACGATAGTGTTATTATTGCACATGTCGTAAAGAACTATTTCGACTGGCTGTACGAGATGAGACAGCGAGCTGGCCGGGCAGTTATCGAGCAGCCTGAGACTACCATACGCGATCATCAGCCTCGCATAGTCTTCGATCCAGCATGAGCGGCTGTGTGTGCACACTGAGACGTTGATGACTTCAAGAAAAATTCTGATCAGGTAAAAAAGAATCGTAGCCAGCTCCGAGTCATACACACTACTGGTTCACGGTCATTTGAGGAATTGAAGTCAGTAAGTATCTTAATTTAGTTCTTTAGTTACTCAATTGTCATTATCATACTTACTAAATGTTATTTGCATATATTTATTAGGCCATGCAGGATAGCTTGGGTTGGCCTCCTACCATGCTAGAGTTTTGGGATAGAGCCTACACGTCGAAGGACTTTAGCATGTCTCCTGCAACATTACCTATAAGGGTAAGATTAAAAGAAATTAATGTATATAATTATTAATATTAGGTAGTTGATAAAATAATTTTATTAACTCGCATGTCGTGTAATAAATTACAGGACCGATTTCAGAAGCTTCGGGACCAGCGTATAGCTGAGTTGGAGGTTGCTAGAGGGGGGGGGGGGGTACTGAGCCTTTAGATTCCACCATCCCTCTGCCCGAGAATGTATTATCTTGGGATGTCGAGCTGAGACTATGGGTAGCGTCTCAGGATCCCCCTAGTAGTAGTACCAGTAGGTATCGAGTGATGGGCCTGCCGAGGATACCGGTGTATACATTACCTGGAGGTAATATTATTTCTGATAAGTTAATATAATTTAATAAGATATATTATTAGTAATGATATATTTTTTTTAACAGGTTCTAGCCAGCGCCAGCGTCCGAGAGCACCTATTGGACCATCTCATACAGGCGCTGACTTGGATGACCAGATTTTTCAGAGGGTCTAGGCGGCGGTGTCAGAGACATTTCGTACAGATCCGGTTATCCGTCGTCAGGAGTTGCCCAGCCGAGCTCGCATTCACAAGCTAGCTCAGGATATTGCAGCAGGGGCCACCGCAGAGAGTACGAGTATCCCGCAAGAGCAATTCGTTGCAATACGCGACGAGGTGCTCCGGTTGGTGGTTACCTTACTCTATGAGGATTTTTGGCCCGATAGGGAGTTAACCCTTACCTACTCAAGTATTATATTTATTTTAAGTTAATTAATCTGAATGTTATTTAATTCTCTCGTATGGACTAATGGATTATATTTTTAATTGTATCAACAGGGTGACGATACTAGTGATGGTGATGGCGAGCAGGATTTTCGGACTCCGGAGCAGCATCGTCGACCCCCGCTAGATGATGTTGATCCTATTGGTGGTAGTACTAGTTTAGGTTGATATATAGTGTCTCTTATATATCTGTTTAGATGTTTTGTAAAACAATGTATACGTTTTAATAATAGTTCAGCGCCATATCATTGTTCGTTGTAGTTTATAAGTTATATTATATTAAAGTACACTATACATATAAATTAAACACCATTGTTATTAGTATAGGATCATTGTTTATATCTTTGTAGTTTTATTTTGCAGTTTAGTTTTTATCGAAGTTTATCAGATACAATATTGTATTTTATAAGTTTTGTGGATGTGTTTTGTTATTCTTTGTAGTTTATTTTGTAATTGACTAGGTTATTTAACGTTAGAATGTATTCGAAGAAAAGTATATACAATGTTGTATTATGGGTTGATTATGGTATATGTTGTTGCTGGTTATTGGATATTGTGTGTATTGTTGATATAAAGTAGGTTACAGGTACAAAAAAGTGGTTTAAAAACCTGGAAAATGCAAAATAAAAAAATATTAAAGAAAAAATTTATTTCCGACGGAATAAGGTATAACTGACAGAATATCTGTCGAAATTAAGGAATAAAATATTCCCCAATTTTCATGGATGTCCACGTGGCACGTTTTATGCGACGAACTATTTGCGACAGATAACTTAGGTTTGTAACAATCAAAGTAGCGGAAGCGTGTTGAAAAATTGATTTTAAAATTTTACAAACTTTATACCCGGATCATCCTTTATGCACAGTTATTAATTAAAATGAAAGAGAAAGAAGTATCGAATCATACCCTTGTACAACTAAGCTTTCACGGGTACAAGTTCAACTCTAAATCCTTCGTGTTCTCCTTGAGTTCTCCAGGTTTGTTCTTTCCTTTGATCAATGTGACACCCCCAAATCCGGTATCTTAATTTTCACAGGATTTGGTGTTCACTGTTCAAATATCATATATCTACCCATAAATAATAGAAGTCATTTAATAGATAAATAATCCATCATCTCCCTATAATAGGGTTACAACATTTGAAATAATAAATACATAATCAATCCCAGGTTATACTTAACCTTCAATCTCTGTTGCGAAAACGTAAACAAATAAGTCTTAACCATTACACATAAGTCTTGAACTTTAACTTTTTCAATAACATAAAAAGTCTTCAACACTTGTTAACTTTTCCTTTTCCCTTGCTACTGGAAGGCTCATCACATCGTTCATTCTTAGCTGCAATGTTATTATGCAAGAGTGAGTACGAATGCCCGCAAGTATAAAAATATGACAATAATAATATTCGAGTGAATCAAAAAAATCTGAATAACAGAAAGCTCAACGTTTGAATCAAGAATAATTAATCAAGAATCAAATTACATCTGAGGGTCATAAGACCTTGAACTATGTCCTAGGTTGTCAAGTATATTAACCTTTAAACCCTTAACAGTCATAAGACTATGAACTTTACTTCTCGTACTTAGGGGGATCAGCCCTTCATATTAAAGCATCATCAATCCCCTATATTAGGGTTGTTCATCTCAATTTGACATCAGAGTCCGTACCAAAGAAAGTTTGATTTGGATAAACTCCATAACAGTTCTCAAATTTAGAACATTCATTAACTATGGACCAGTCGAATCAATAAGGGTTCGCTAGTCTTAAAGGATTCAACAATAAATGATATTTAACTTGAATAATAACTTCTCAAGAGTATACAATCGAATAAGTATTGTATAACTGAAGTGATACTTTTAAAAGAATCATAACATCTCATATAAAATCTTGAACTTGAATAATCAAAGATAAGAACTTGCTCGATATAGAATTTAAGTCTATAACTTGCTCAATGTAAAGATTTGAGTTTAGGATACTAGCTCAACAATAATAAGTTAGGGATAAAATACTTGCCTCGTGCGCAAGCTACAAATCTAGTTACAATTCAATTCTTCAACGTCCCTTGTTAGATTGTGAAGATGATTCAAAGATAATACAAATGATATTTTCAAATTTCTTTCTCTCTCAATTTCTCTATCTTTTCTCTCTGAACTTAGAATATGAAAACACAAGTCTGACACAACAATATAAATATACGTATATATAATATCCATTGTATTGGTAACTAATAAACTTCTACAAGGGCCTTGTTTGGCTAGCACAACTAATCCTTTTTCCATTTATTTTAATAGCTTCCTTATTATATAGTTAATTGTCACATTACTAATTAACCAATTAATCTTATTTAAATCAATTAAATAAAATAAGACAAACTCCCATAAAATCACATTGTCACATAATCAATATTCTCCTATTTTAATCATTAACTCTCTAATTAAATTAATTAGAATAATATTCTGCTTATTTAAACAACTCATTAATTCAAATAAGCTCCGTTAAATATATATACTTTGAACTATAAAATTACCACACATTAATTTAATCATTGTAACACATATAATTAAATTAATTTACCACAAATTCATGAATTAATTATTTAACTCAATAATTAAATATTTCAAAATATTTAATTAATTCAATAAATATTCAAATAATTTTACAAAATTCTCGTTCGTCACATCTTTCCCCCATTACAAAGATTCTGTCCCTAGAATCGCTTACACATATTTAAGAAAATAAGTGTGGATAAGTCTTCATCATATTTTCTTCGAGTTTCCACGTAGCTTCTTCAGCGTTGTGGTTCCTCCAAATTACCTTAACAGAAGGTATTACTTTATTTCTGAGAACTTGTTCTTTCTTGTCAATAATCTGAACATGAACTTTTTCATAGGATAAATCTTTCTCGAATTGTAGGGGTTCATATTCTATCACATGTTTGTAATTGGGTTTATATGGTCGTAATACTGACACATGGAAGACGTTGTGGACATGCTCCAGTGCCAGAGGTAAAGCTACCTCGTAAGCCACTTCTCCAATTCTTCGCAGCACCTCAAATGGTCCAATGAACCTCGGACTCAATTTTTCCTTTTTACCAAATCTGATCTTTCCCTTCCAGGGAGAGACCTTCAAAAATACAAAGCTACCTGATTCAAACTCAACATTCTTGCAGTGTGGATCAGCGTATTTCTTCTTCCTATCCTGAGCCGCTACTAATCTTGTTCGAATTACTTTGACTATCTCTGCTGTCTGTTGTACCAACTCTGAACCTAGCAATTGTCTCTCGCCAACTTCATCCCAGTATAGTGGAGTTCTGCACTTTATATACCGTACAACGCTTCGTAAGGAGGCATACCAATACTAGCGTGGTAACTATTGTTATAACCGAATTCCACAAGCGGTAGGTGATCATCCCAATTGCCTTTAAAATCCATGATATATGCTCTTAGCATATCCTCTAAGGTCTGGATTGTCTCTTCGCTTTGCCCGTCAGTTTGAGGGTGATAAGCTGTACTCATTCTCAACTGTGTTCCCATGCATTCTTGTAGTCGCGTTCAGAAATTTGATGTGAAGCGCGGATCGCGGTCGGATACAATCGACACTGGTACTCCGTGCCTCGAAACAATCTCTTTCACATATAACTTCGCCAACTGATCTAGTTTAAATCTGATTCTGATCGGAAGGAAGTGGGCAGATTTCGTCAATCGGTCAACGATAACCCATACCGCGTCGTAACCTTTCTAGGTCGTCGGGAGGCCAACAATGAAATCCATCGTAATATGTTCCCATTTCCATTCTGGGATCTCTAGAGGTTGTAGCAAACCACTCGATCTCTGATGTTATGCCTTCACTCTTTGACAGGTCAAACACATGGCAACACAATCGACAACGTCTCTTTTCATATTCGGCCACCAAAAATATTATCTTAAATCCAGATACATCTTGGTACTTCCGGGATGAATAGAATACCACGAACTATTAGCCTCGCTTAGAATGTCCTCCCCAAACTCTGCTTTCAAATCTCAATAATCTCTCGCTGTCCATTTTGAAATTAAGTTCAGTCCCTTCAGATATCTTTTTCTTTACTTCCTCACATTCCTTATCTAGACTTTGAGCTTCCTTAATCTTATCCAATAGAGTTATACCAGCTTACATCTGGAACAGCTTCTCGTCAGTTTCCATTGGATATCCTACTTCCAATTCCAGCTTTTTCATTGCTAAAATCAACTCTTCATGTGCTGTTAGCATCATCAACTTCTCCCGACCCTTTTTGCTTAAGGCGTTGGCTACTACATTCACTTTACCCATGTGGTATAAGATATCACAATCATAGTCCTTAATTAACTCCAACCATCTTCTCTAACTCATATTCAAATCTTTCTGGGTGAAAATATATTTCAGACTTTTGTGGTCTGTATTATTTCACACTTCTCTCCATAGAGATAGTGTCTCCAAATCTTCAAGGTGAATACCACCGCAGCCAATTCCAGATCATGGGTTGGATACCCCTTCTCGTAATCCTTCAACTATCAATACGCATACACAATGACTCTACCATTTTGAATAAGCACACAGCCTAGTCCTTTATGCGACGCATCGCTATAAACTACAAAATTTTTTGTGTCATCCGGAAGAGACAACACAGGAGCTGTACTCAACCTCTTCTTAAGTTCTTATAAACTTTCCTCACACTTCTCCGTCTAAACGAATTTCACCGATTTCCTAATCAAATTAATTAGCGGGGTTGCGATCTTGGAAAAATCCTGAATGAATCTTCTGTAATAGTCTGCTAATCCCAAAAAATTTCTTACTTCCAATGGTGTTTTCGGCTTATCCCAGCTCATCACGGCTTCGACTTTGGAGGGATCTACCGAAATTTCGTCCTTGTCAATCACATGCCCAAGAAATTGTACTCTCTCAATCTAGAATTTGCATTTGGAGAACTTAGCGTACAACTTCTCTCTTCTCAACACCTCCCATGTCAACTTCAAATGCTCAACATGTTCTTCCTTGGTTTTTGAATACACCAGTATGTCGTCGATAAAGACCACCACTAATTTGTCCAAAAACGGCTTGAACACTCCATTCATTAGGCCCATAAACGCTGCAGACGCATTTGTTAGACCAAATGACATAACCAAAAACTCGTAGTGACCATACCGAGTCTTAAACGCTGTCTTCGGAACATCTTCTGGCCTCACCTTCAGCTGATGATAACCACTTCTCAGGTCTATCTTTGAGAAATATCTCGCTCCCTTTAATTGATCAAACAGATCATCAATTCTTGGCAACGAATACCTGTTCTTAATGGTAACCTTGTTTAACTCTCTATAATCAATGCAGAGCCGCATCGTCCCATCCTTCTTCTTAACGAATAACACCGGCGATCCCCACGGTGATACGCTCGGTTGAATATATTTCTTGTCCAGTAGCTCTTGTAGCTGAACTATCAATTCTTTCATTTCTACCGGAGCCGGTGCGGTGCTTTCGATATTAGAGCCGTTCCTGGCACCAAATCGATCACAAAATCTACTTCCATATCTAACGGAAGTCTTGGCAGATAGTCCAGGAATACATCCACGAAGTCCCTTATGACTGATATTTCCTCTAACTTCGGATTCTCTTTACGATAATCGACTATGTAGGCTAAATATCCTACACAGCCTTGTCTTAATAACTTTCTGGCTTGCATCATCGTCAGACAACTCTCTTGTCTAGGCGATTTGCTGCTATAAAACACAACCTTTGACGGGGTTATAAGGTTAAAACATTTCTTTTGACAATCAATTGCAGCCCCATAATTGAATAGCCAATCCATTCCTAGAATAACATCAAATTCCCCAAGTTTAATCGGGATAAGATCTACGTTCATAATGTTACCCTTAATATCCACCCTACAGTTCTTGTGTATATACTTAGCATGGATTATTTCCTTGTTCGCAATCTCTATGTTTATAGGGTATTCTAACTTGTCCTTATGCAATTCTAAGTTCTTTGCAAAGTCATTGGATATAAATGAACAAGTAGCACCCGAATCAAATAAAATATAAGCATTCATTTTATTGATCGGAATGATACCTGACACCTCATCATAAGACTGCACAGCATCCTGTACTGTCATGTTGAATGTCCTTATAGTTGGTCGGTTTGTTGAAGTCGGTCCTGTAATTGTAAGAGAGTTTCCACCATTATTTCCCTTATTTCCACCTGACCCTGCCCCTCCAGATTCCTTCCTGGGAAAGTTCCTAATCAAGTGATCATTTGACCCACATGTATAGCAGGCACTCTTATTAGGGTTAGGGCAATTAGGTGCTATGTGGCCTTCCTGACCACAATTGTAGCAAACTCTTTTCCCCTTCATGTAGACTCCCAAGTGAGAATTTTCGCAGGTTGGGCATGCTTCTATTCTTTTCTTCTGACTCCCTTGCTGGTTTACAGTCGACGGGTTATCATTCCACCTTCGCTTCTGATTATTGCTTCCTCCCATATTGCTGCCACTAGCCTTATTATTTCCTTCATTTTCATTATTCTTCTTCTTCTGATCCTGGTTGTACTTGGTCACCGCTTCGCTTCCACCTTCAGTGAGGATGGCCTTCTCCAGTACTCCAGTAACAGTGTTCAATTGAAACATTAACACTTTGCTATACAACCAGGGTTTCAGTCCCTGCTCAAATCGCCTAGCCATTCTCTCGTCAGTATGCACTTGATATTGGGCGAACCTAGTCAACTCGTTAAACTTTTCCGCGTAATCTGGCACGGACATATTGACATGCTTCAACTCCAGAAACTGTACCTCCATCTGATTCTGGGAGCTGGTCGGGAAGTACATCTCGAAAAATATCTCCTTAAACCTTTCCCAGGTTATTACGCCCTCTCCTCCCTTGACCTTATTTGCCTGCCACCAGTAACTGACTTCTGATTTTAACATGAACGTTGCGTAGGCGGTCTTCTGGTCTTCCCTAACTCGGGTGACATCAAAAACTTTCTCTATCTCCCTAACCCAAGTTTGAGCTTCTATCTGGTTCGTGGAGCCGTTAAACTCCTTAAATGAAGTGTTCGGTGGAGCTTGAGGTTGATTGTTCATCGCTCCAGCTAACAGGTTCACCAACTGCTGAAAGGGGTTCGCATTGGCAACATTGTTGTTATTGTTATTGTTATTGTTAGGATACTTGCTCAACAATAATAAGTTAGGGATAAAATACTTGCCTCGTGCGCAAGCTACAAATCTAGTTACAATTCAATTCTTCAACGTCCCTTGTTAGATTGTGAAGACGATTCAAAGATAATACAAATGATTTTCTCAAATCTCTTTCTCTCTCAATTTCTTTTTCTCAATTTCTCTATCTTTTCTCTCTGAACTTAGAATATGAAAACACAAGTCTGACACAACAATATGAATATACGTATATATAATATCCGTTGTATTGATAACTGATAAACTTCTACAAGGGCCTTGTTTAGCTAGCACAACTAATTCTTTTTTTTATTTATTTTAATAGTTTCCTTATTATATAGTTAATTGTAACATTACTAATTAACCAATTAATCTTATTTAAATCAATTAAACAAAATAAGACAAACTCGCATAAAATCACATTGTCACATAATCAATATTCTCCTATTTTAATCATTAACTCTCTAATTAAATTAATTAGAATAATATTCTGCTTATTTAAACAACTCATTAATTCAAATAAGCTACATTAAATATATATACTTTGAACTATAAAATTATCACACATTAATTTAATCAATGTAATACATATAATTAAATTAATCTACCATAAATTCTTATTTAACTCAATAGTTAAATTATTAAAAATATTTATTTAATTCAATAAATATTCAAATAACTTTACAAAATTCTCGTTTGTCGCAATCAACGTTAACCACCCAAGTGTTTGACTTCTAGGGATGATCCCCCAAGGAAGAAGAGATTTCAAGAAGGTGGGTGTTCGACTAAATCCTAATTCTATCTCTATAGAATGTGCATACTCTCCCAGCTATTGGAATAGTGTAATATCTAACCTTGTTCCATAATAAGACTTTTTTATTTATATATGTAGACAACCCTCCTAAACTTTTTAGGAATAGGGTTTCATATTAATTAATTAAATCTTTTAATTAATTAGGCTTCAATATCCTGTTGGAAATAATTAAACTCTTTTAATTAATTAGCATCCTAATCTTATTAGAAATATATGGGAGAGAGAGAGTATCTTATTAATTAATTCCCAAACTCCTTTAGGAATTAAATAATAATAATAATAATAATAATAATAAGACTCCTCTTATTAATTTATAGTTAATACTTCCAAAATATTAAATAATAAATATTAAACTATTTAATTTATTATATAACTATAGATTAAATTAAATATACGTAACTTATTATTACGATTATGCCATTAGCTTCTTTAATAAATATTCTTTATTTTATGGTGTGACCCTTTAGGTTCTCTATATTAAACCGGTTGTGAATAAATCAATTAGAACAATTCTAATCTTATTTAAATAAATAAATTAAACTAATAATTCATGTAAATAAATAACATTTATTTTACAATAATGATAAAGCCCCCTTAGCGATCAACGACTTTTCAAATATTATAAATTTCAACATTAATCATAAAAAAACCTGTGAGTAAATAGTTACCGTATAATTCATTACTTTCACCATACATTGTCCCAATTAAATTAAAGACATATATTTACTATCAGTTCTTATTTTATTTAATTATATGTATTTCGATTCTAAAATACACAACACCAAATAATGCAAATTAGAAACTACTTTCTAATTTCATTATGCCTTGCCCAAGGACTACTGGATTGTCATTTATCAAATCATATAGGACATTCTCTACTTTTACTAAAAGTGGTTGATCCTTTATTGATCATTCATTGTCTCCATGCATAAATTATTATACCCAATCATACCCTTTGATATACCCTTAGGGTCTTAAAAGACATGTCAAAGTATAACTCACCATACACAAGATATTATGATATTCTCAAGTCTAAGGATTATTTGTACTACTATCACTTAAAGAATTCCTATTGATAAGCAAGTAAAACTCCATTAGGTATTCCTTAGTGAGCCACGTTCAATGAACTTATTCTCCAATAAGCACCTCATATTTGCTTTAGTGTCTCCACACAAATGATTATGATATCAATCATCCTCATCCAATGAGCAAGTCAACGTATGTACGAATCTATATGGATTCACTAATTCCCTTTTTAGTAATCCAACGATTAGGAACTATTTTAGTTTTAAGTTGTCTAAGAATTTAGATCTCATTAGCATGATCATCATCATGATTCCAAAAGCATTGCTTAAAACTATGGGTTTATCACATAGTATAAAAATAGCACTATGTAGATAAATTAAATGTCTTTAATTGAATAACACTTTTATTAATAAATAAATAAGATTGTCTCAAAGTATATGATTTATCATCATACAAGATTGGCTTGTATGCATACTACTTTCAATCTCCCACTTGCACTAAAACTAATCGTCATGGTATCTCATACCCATCTTCTTTAAGTGATGATCAAACTGTTGTTATGTTAAAGGTTTAGTAAATGGATCTACAACTTGAGAGTCCACATGCTCCAGGGTACATCTCTTCTTTCAATGATCTCTCTAATCAAATGAAACCGCCGCAACATGTGTTTGGATTTCTGATAAGACCTGGGTTCCTTAGCTTGTGCAACAGCTCCGATGTTGTCACAGAATAAAGGTACTCCTCCAAGTTCAGTTATGAACTTTTTCATCCAAACAGTTTCACTTGCAGCTTCGCTTGCAGCTATGTACTCTGCCTCTGTTATTGAATCAGCAAATGTTTTCTACTTGAAACTCTTCCAACTCACTGCGCCACAGTTTAAGGTAAACACATACCCCGAAATGGATTTACTGTCATCTTGTTTTGTTTGAAAGCTTGAGTCTGTGTAGCCCTCTAATTTTAATTCAAACCCATCGTAGACAAGAAATATATCCTTAGTTCTTCTTAAGTACTTTAGGATATATTTCACTGTCTTCCAGTGTTATTCTTTAGGATTAGACTGATATCTGCTCGTTACACTAAGTGCATGAGCGACATCTTGTCTCGTACATATCATATCGTACATGATAGATCGTATTGTTAAAACATAAGGAATCTTACTTATACAGTTTCTCTCCTCAGGTGTCTTTGGGGCATGTTTCTTGGAAAGATGTATTCCATGGCTCATCGGCATGAGACCTCTTTTGAAATCTTCCATGCTAAACCTCTTTAGCATCGTATCAATGTACGTTCCTTGGGATAAGCCAAGCATCTTTTTAGATATATCTCTATAGATCTTTATCCCCAAAATATAGGATGTTTCTCCTAAGTCCTTCATGGAGAAGTGTTTAGATAACCAGATTTTAATTGACTGTAGCATGGAAATATCATTCCCTATTAGTAATATATCATTAACAAATAATACAAGGAATGTAACAGCGCTCCCACTAACCTTCTTGTACACACATGGTTCATCCTTATTTTTGATAAAATCAAACTCTTTGATTGTCTCATCAAAACGGATGTTCCACCTACGAGAAGCTTGCTTCAACCTATAAATGGATCGTTGCAGTTTACAGACTTGATTTGTTCCAACCATTGAAACAAATCCTTCTGGTTGTGTCATATACACAGCCTCCTCGTGGTTTCCATTGAGGAAAGCTGTTTTCACGTCCATCTGCCAGATTTTGTAGTTATAGTAAGCTGCAATCGCAAGCAAAATCCGAATGGACTTGAGCATTGATACTGACAAGAAAGTTTCATCATAGTAAACACCTTGTCTTTATTTGAAACTTTTCGCAACCAGTCGGGCCTTATATGTCTCTACCTTGCCGTCTACTCCAGTCTTTCTTTAAAAACCCATTTGCACCCAATATGCTTAATGCATTCAAGTGATGAAATCAAAGTCCATACTTTGTTCTCATACATGAAGTCCATCTCGAATTTCATGGCTTCTTGCCATTTCTCTGAGTCTTTACTACTCATAGCCTTTTCGTAATTCAATGGATCATCATCATTCATGATATGTACCTCATCGTCATCCTCTATGACGAATTCATACCTTTTAGGTATCTTCGGTACTTTCCAGATTTACGAATAGGGTGTTGTACAGAAGGTGTATCTACTTGGACAGGTTCATCCATTTGATCTGTAGTGGTTTGTGGTTCTTGGATTTCTTCAAGATCTATTTTCCTCCCACTAGCCCCTTCAAGGATAAACTCCTTTTCCAAGGAAGCAGCGTATTTTGCAACAAACACATTTTGCTCAGTAGGATTGTAGAAAGAGTATCTCAAACTTTCTCTAGGATATCCCACAAACGTGCACTTATCAGATCTTATCTCAAGCTTATCATTTTAAAACATTTTCACATAAGTTGAACATCCCCAAATCTTAATATGCTTAAGACCAGGTTTCTTCCTTGTCCACATCTCATATGGAGTCTTGGGGATGAATTTCGATGGGACCTTATGTAGTAGATATGCAGCCGCTTCTAGGGCATTACCCTAGAATGATACTGGAAGATCGATAAAACAAATCATGGAACGAACCATGTCCAACAATGTTCGACTTCTCCTTTCAGATACACCATTTAATTTTGGTGTTCCTGGTGAAGTCCATTGTGAGATTATACCATTTTCTTTAAGACAATCGAGGAACTCACCGCTTAAGTATTCACCACCTCGATCTGATTGAAGAATATTAATACTTTTGCCAGTTTATTTCTCCACTTCACTTCTGAATTCTTTGAACCTTTCAAACGATTTAGATTTTTATTTCATTAAATATATATATCCAAATCTTGAATAATCATTAGTGAAAGTAATAAAATAAGAATACCCTCATCGTGAATTCGTTGTCATAGGTCCACAAACATCTGTGTGTACCAACGCTATCAACTAGACTTGGCAATCTAACTTGAAAATCATATAGTTAACCAAAACCACTTGGATCTATTGGGTTGGTTAACTAGTTTTTAAGTGATGGGTTGATTTGGTTTTGGAACCATATTATTATTACAAATATGGGTTGGATCTAGTTTAACTAGTTTTGACCCATATTAGTCTATAATAGTTTTTTGCACTTTGAAGAACTAATACATCAACATGTATGCATTATTACACTACATTCTTATATAACACATATACATTATATACATATTATATACTTTTGTAATTTATACACTTGTAATTATGTATAAAAATTATTTCACTAATTATGGAATTAATCCATAATAAAGTTAACACTTTTAGTTTAACGAACTACTAATTTAAATAATTAATATATACTCCCTTAATTAATTAAAATAACCCATTTAAATTATACAATTTATATTATATAATTAAATTTTATTTCTTCATTCTCTCCATAAATTATTTTATAGTATATTATATAATTTAATTTAATTTCCCTCACCCCAGCCCCCCACCCCCACCCCGCCACCCCCCACACCCAAAAAAATAATATTTATTGATTATGTATACAACTCCAACCCCACCCCACCCCACCCCACCCCCCGTCCCCCACCCCCCAGCCACCCCAAAAAAAAATATTTATTGATTATGTAAAACCTTACCCTACCCCACACCCCGCTCCCCGCCCCCTGCCACCCACCCTGCACCCCCCACCAAAAAAATAATATTTATTGATTATTCAAAATATATGTATTCACCCCCAACCCCAACCCCCCGCCCCCCCCCTCCACCCCGCACCCCCCCCCCCACCAAAAAAATAATATTTATTGATTATTCAAAATATATGTATACCCCCCACACCACCCCCACCCCCTGGCTCCCCTGCCCCGCACCCCCCACTAAAAAAAAATATTTATTAATTATATAAACACCCCCAGCCCTTACCCCCCACCCCCCACCCCCACCTCGATCCCCCAAAAAAATATTATTTATTGATTATGTATACACCATCACGCCCCCCGCCCCACCCACCCCTACCTAAAAAAAATATTAATTTACTATATATACACTCCAAAAAAAAAAAATTATTGATTATTGTAATAAAATAAAAAAATAATATTTATTGATTATTGTAATAAAATTCTCAATAATTTCATTAATTTTAATTAACATAATAATTATTAATGTAATTTTTTTTTGAAAGTGCCTATAATCACAAATTTAATATTTTTAATACTCAAATTAGTCACAACAATAAAAAATATTTAGTTTCAAATTTGGGTCTAAAAAATTAAAATAAGACTATTTTAGTATAACATAAATTAAGATTTTAGTGAAACTATAATTTGAAAAACAGGTCGACCTGGATTCGACCCATAACCATTTAAATCCAAACCATATAACCCATATTAAATATAGGTAATATGGTTTTGGTTCCAAAACCAACCTAAACCTATTTTATGTAATCCAAAACCAACCAAAACCTAATTTTTGCCATGTCTACTAACAACTCTATAACTCTTTCTCCTTTGCCACTAAAAGGAGATTTAGTCATCTTACCCATGAGACAAGATTCACAAGTTCGATATGATTCATAATCAGATAGCTCTAGGAGCCCATCTTTATGCAAATTGAATAATCTTGTTTCATTAATATGACTAAGTCTATAGTGCCACATGAAGGTATAATTAACATCATCTCTTTTCTGTTTCTTAGTTTGTTCAATTTGAAATATATTTTCATGCAAGTCAAGTATGTAAAGTCCATTCAACAATTTTTCAACACAATATAAAACATTATTATTATAAATAGAGCAACTGTTGTTCTTTATTATAATGTCAAAACCATCCATATCCAATACAAAAATTGAGATAATGTTTCTAATGAGTGTTGGAACAAAATAATAATTATTTAAATAAATGAACTTGCCCGTAGGCAGTGCTAAACAGTAATTTCCTACAGCTAACGCAGCAACCTTTACTCTATTTCCCACTCATAGGACGACTTCATCCTTGTTCAGCTTTCTACTTCTGCCCAGTCCCTGCATAGTATTACATATGTGAGAACCACAGCCGGTATCCAATACCCAAGTAGAATTTTGACTTTAAGAAAAATTAATTTCAATCATGAATAAACCTTAATTGGAAGTCAAAGCTTCTCCAATCTTCTTCTCTGCCAAAAACTTCTTGCAGTTCCTCTTACAATGACCCGGCTCGTTGCAATGTAAGCACATTCTATTGCTAGCTGGATCAGGTTTTTTTGGCCCTTCACTTTCACCCTGCCCTTAACCTTCTTGGTTTTCTTCTTTTCAGAAGATACCTTGGGCCTCTTCCTTATCTTGGAAGACTCATCCACCAGCAAGACTTGGTTTTTCTTGGATGAGAAGTGTTCTTCAGCAGTTTTCAACATGTTAAGTAATTCAGGCAAACTGACATCCAACTTATTTATGTGAAAATTCATATCAAATTGTGAGAAGGTATCTAGGAGTGACTGCAAGATCAAATCTTGACTTAATTCCCCATCCATAATGAACCCAAGCTGTCCAAGACGTTCAATCAAATTGATTATCTTGAGGACATGAGTCTCAATAGTAGAGCCCTCGGTCATCCGAGATAGGAAGAGCTCCTTAGATATCTCATTTCTATTAGTCCTACTTTGCTCACCATACAACTCTTGGAGGTGCAACAATATAGCAGCAGCATCCATAGTTTCATGTTGACGCTGAAGCTCGTTACTCATGGATGCGAGCATGATGCATTGAGTCACAGATGCATCATCTTGCCACTTTTTAAAAGTAGCAATGTCTTCCTCAGACGCTTCTTCTACAACATTTGCAGGGCTAGGACATAAATTTTTTTTTCTTCAGTGAGAACAATTCTCAGATTCCTTAACCAGTCCGTGAAATTCGGGCCGGTTAGTTTGTTAGCATTAAGTATGCTACGCAGTGATAGTGAGTGTGACATTTTTAAATTCTGCATGTGAAATAAATAACATTTTTAGCAAACATTCATTTAATTAATTATAAAATAAATTAGGTCTTTATTTTAAATTGGTATCTCCCACTATTTTCTTCAAACTATATTACCCTTATAATATATAGTTCGACAAATCTAATTAAAGATTTGTTAGTGAGAATAAAGATCCTATTTTAAATGTATATAACTTTGTGTGTGCACAACAAACTATGTATAAGTAAATAGGTAGACAACTCTTGTCAATTACATCATCATGTACCTCCTTGTATTTTGCCTCTTAGATCATAATGGTTAAGTGTGTGCACATCTGAACTAAAATGATTTAAGTTAAGTCAGACCTAGCATTTCCGTATAAGTGAAGAGAAAACTACAGCCCTTATGTGTGCACAACAAAGCGGTAATGTTCAATTCCTTTACAAACATTTAATGTAATAAAATAGCATCTTAAATATATAATACTTGCCTTGTGTGTAGACAATAAACTCATATTAAATATTTAATACTCCATTATTTTATCATGCTAGAAGGCGACGTTCGATATTCCAAATATTTTTGAACGTTACAACTTAATATAATTTCTTTGAAGGGTTTGTTATTAATTGTCTCATCTTGTTTAGCGCGCATACACACACACACACACACACACACACACACACACACACATATATATATATATATATATATATATATATAATATGCGTCATATTAATTAATATACGAAGCATGTTGCATAATATATATATATATATATATATATATATATATATAGTATAAGCATGCATATAGAATACTATATTCTACCCGAATTGATTATGAACTTTTATTCTAGTTTGATTCACTAGAGTCACCAAGTGAACCAATAGGTCAAACCTAAAAGTGCAAGAATTAAATTTAAATATAACTATTATATTTAAACCTGGGCTCCATACAAACGAATCTTCACGCACTCCTTGCTCCTTACTCTCCAACTCTTCAAGATAATTCTAACTATTTCTATTACATAAGCTATTTAATTTAAATAGAAACCTTGATCAGCAGTCAAGGGGAAAGTACATAGGTGGGAGATAGAATTTTACATCAAGAAAAATTAGAGAAGACGAGGTACGTAGATCCCATTTAATAAAACCCATACATTAAAGCATTCAACTAAAATAAAATTCAATCACATTGGTCAATAGTCCATAATCAACCCCATTTATTATCATACATATCACCATATGCATTAATAAATAAAATATTTAATATATACATTGATATCGATTTAATGGGCAATCCTAGATAGTTTAAAAATCCAATTTCAACTCTAATTATTTATCATGGAATCCAATTTCAACTCTAATTAGTTATCATGACATCCAATTCTAATTAAAATAAACAACTCTATTTTAATCCAATTCAAAATCTAATAAGCTCATTTACTAATCTGGAATAACATAAAAATATTTAATTTTAATTAAAAAAAACCTTTTATCTTAATTAGGAATCAAAATTAAAATTAAAAAAAATATCTAGTTGACCAGCGCTGCTGCGTCGCTTCTATACTAGCAAGGGGGCGCTGCGGCACCAGGTATCCTTTTCCAGGACCAGAACTTAAGCTGCGGCGCCTACTATTACCCGAGGAGTCTGATTCGGCACTGCGGCTAGGCCTGTAACAGGCGCTGCGGCGCCGCTGGGCAAAATCAGTTTTTTTGGTTCGCGAATTGTGCAGTTTTTCTCCAAAACATGATTCCTAGCTAACAATTATGTCCAATTAAATTGTTCAAAACATATATCATTATATATATCAAATCAAAATAATTAATAACTCGCGTAAAGGTATGGCTCTGATGCAACTGTTAGGTTTGTAACAATCAAAGTAGCGGAAGCGTGTTGAAAAACTAATTTTAAAATTTTACAAAGCTTATACCCGGATCATCCTTTATGCACAATTATTAATTAAAACGAAAGAGAAATAATTATCAAATCATACCCCTGTAGAACTAAGCTTCCACGGGTACAAGTTCAACTCCAAATCCTTCATTTTCTCCTTGAGTTCTTTAGGTTTGATTCATTCCTTTGATCAACGTTATCCACCCAAGTGTTTGGCCTCTAGAGGTGATCCAACAAGGAAGAAGAGTATTCAAGAAGGTGGGTGTTTGGCTAAACCCTAATTCTATCTCTATAGAATGTATATACTCTCCCAACTATTGGAATAGTGTAATGTCTAACCTTGTTCCATAGTAAGACTTTCTTATTTATAGATGTAGGCAACCCTCCTAAACCTTTTAGGAATAGAGTTTCATATTAATTAATTAAAAATTTTAATTAATTAGGCTTCCCAATCCTATTGGAAATAATTAAACTTTTTTAATTAATTAGCCTGCTAATCTTATTAAGAATATATGAAAGAGAGTATCTTATTAATTAATTTCCAAAATCCTTTAGAAATTAAATAATAATAATAGTAATAATAATAATAAGACTCCTCTTATTAATTTATATTTAATACTTTCAAAATATTAAATAATAAATATTAATCTATTTAATGTAATCTATCACCATAGATTAAATTAAACATACCTAACTTATTATTACGAATATGTTATTAGTTTCTTTAATAAATATTCTTCCTTTTATGGTGTGACCCCTTAGGTTCTCCATATTAAATCGGTTGTGAATAAATCAATTAGAACAATTTTATCTTATTTAAATAAATAAATTAAACTAATAATTTATTTAAATAAATAACATTTATTTTACAATAAGGATAAGCCCCCTTAGCGATCAACGACTTTTCAGATAATACAGATTTCAGCATTAATCATAAAAGAACTTGTGAGTAATGATGAGTGGGTTTAATACCGACTAATCGGTATTCGTTATAACTTGATTCTCATTGTTTTTAAGTAATTTTCCTATCATTTTACCTCGGATTTATATTGTTGTGTGCAGAAAACGAATTGGATGCAAAAGGAGAAATTAGAGCTAAAATGTTGAAACAGGACAGACCTAATTGGGCTGACCCAGTTCGATAATTAAGGATTCAAATAGCAATCACATATATGGGCCATGGATTTATTGAATGAGCAGCATGAAATTAGTAGCTCGTGCAAGCAAGTCATGCAACACATGGAGTCAACACACGAAATCAGCAAAGGAAGAAAACCGGCTGGGCAGTGTGTTGACCCGTTGGGGCGGGGCCTTGAGCTGGAGATCCCCCGCTGGGCGGGGAGGCAAGCACGCTGAACTCCTTTTCTGACTTGGGTTGTGATGTGCTGAAGCGAATTGAAGGCTGTTAATTAGGATATTAAAAGTGACTTGCTGATATACTCATGAGGGATACACAAGCAAGTGGGCCAGCTGTTGATCTATATTCTTATTAGGACTTGCGCAATAAAGGCAAGGTATAAGGTGCTGGACCGAAAACAAGTGGGCCGGTGGTTTTTCTTTTTCTATTCGGGTGTAACAAGAGGCAAGCAACTGGATAATCTCCTTTTCCAATTTGGATTGTGGGGCTATCAATTGCAATAATAGGTGGGCGGATATATTATATAATGAGAAGGACTTAACCTGTTAAAGGTGGGGACCACGGTAGGAGCTTATATATATATATATATTATGATTAGCTTAGGAAAAAGATATTAGATTAGTTAGTTTAGTTTTCAAATAAAATAATAAACCCTAGTTGAAAGGGGATTTAGAGATTGAAGCACTTGGAGCTAGTGAAGATCAAGAGCAGGAGCAAGAGGGAGCTTGATGATTTGCTGACAACAGATTTATTCTCCACTTTACTTTTATTTCTATCTTTTAATGTGCATTCAATTATGGATTCTTAGTTTTAATTCAATGACTTAAATTCTTTGTTTAAGATTACAATGGATCTTATTGTGTAGTTTGTTTTAATAGGCTTCTTTATCAATTATTGTGATCTATCGTTGTGACATGTCTATTGTGATTTGGACTTAACTGCTTAATTGTCTAATTATCAATTACCGTGATAATTTTTATGAAATCGCGAGATGAGTATAGATTTAGATCTGATCATGATAGCATGTGTTTGTGATTTCTGCGGAGATAGAATTCATGATTCATGTTTATGATAGAGATATACCTTGACGCCATATGTAATCTAATAGAGAACTTGTGTTTAAAATCCCTTTTAATTGTAATTCACATAAAGATATAGTTGATTAGTTAATTAGGGTGTCTTGCTTAATTCTATCATCTGTGGATGCGAGTGAGTATGGGTATGATGCATCGAGAGGTGGTTATATCTGCTTTAGTGTTCTTGATTAACAATTCAGAATAGTGATAATAATTGATGAGAAGTGTGCTAACTTAAATGAAGCAATGAGAGAAGTTGTGATCTTAAATCTCCGTAATCTTAATTTAACTAGTGGTAATTAGAATTTATTTAATTATATATTTGAAATTCATTCATTTAAATAAGATTGAGTTGGTTACGGATTAGTACTTGGTGATTCTTATTAAATAATTTCTCGTGGGAACGATACTTTACTTTCACTCTATTATTTGTTGACCACGTATACTTGCGTGTTGTACATAACTAGATTTTACCCAACAAGTTTTTGGCACCGTTGCCAGGGACTTAATTTAATAATTATTTGCCAATATTAACTTCAATCAAATTAGTCTTAATTTAAACAATTTTTTTTATTATTTTAGTTCTCTTCCTATATTTCTCTTTTTTTCAGGTACCATGAATGACTTTGCGTATTAATGGCCATACGAGAACATGACTCAACCAAGGGAAACAAGGATTGATGTACTTAATACATTTTCTGCAATATCAGCACAGATTGAGACCCATTCGAAAACGTTGGATGTTATCACAGCCCAATATAGTCGAAAGATAACCGTTACATGTAATTATTGTGCTGGCAATCATCCGAGTCATTAATGCACCGTCAGTTTTGAACCGGTACAATATAGTGGTGATTACCTCAATAACTATGCTGAGCTTAACTATCACCAAGATTAGGGGTATCACCCGGATTCTTCATAGAGCTACAATTATGAAGACCAATACTACGCTCCAAATCCATCATACACACCGGAATTTTCATGTCCACCTCCAATGCCACAAGAAGAAAAACTAGGTTGGGAAGAGGCTTTGGCCAGAATCAAAACAGAAAATGACGCGGTGAGGAGAACTCAAGAATCTGAGATAAAATCTCTAGCGGCGAAAATTAAGAATCTAGCAATTCAAATGGGACAAATGGCAAATGTAATGAATAGTCGGCCCCAAGGAGTTTTGCCAAGTGAAACAGAAAAGAATCCGAAAGCCGTGAATAACATTCCTCCAAACACTGGGCTTTATGACATGGATGACGAAACTGATGGAGAACCCGAACCAAATCTGCAACTAGATGAGCCACAAGATATCGAAAGTGAGGAGACAAATGGGGATAATGAAATAGAGGTCGACGAAGATCTAAATGGGTCTCCACCAAAGATCAAAGAGTCAGTCAGATTTGCGAAACCATGCCCGCTTGGTAGTCATGTCGTCGGCGAAGCTCTTTATGACATAAGAGCGAGTACAATTTTGAAGCCATGGTGGGATGAGAAAGAGAAGATAGACGAAGAGCCCATTGTGTGTGACAAGCTTCCATGCCCCAAAGTGATCACATACACAATGGAGAAAACACCTAGCTGTGGGACGTTCTTGATTGAGATCATACCGAATTAGAGCATGCTAGGTGACTTTGATGCACTGGCCATCGCGTGTGGGAACTTCCCAAAGGATTATTTGTTACTGATGGATAGAGGGTTCCTCAACTTCCCAAGAGGAATTGGATAGCGTTAACCAGACAAAGTCCGGCTGAAGGACTATAAATCAAGCGCTTATTGGGAGGCAACCCAAGTTTAATTTTTACTTTTAGTTTTGTTTGGTTTCATATTATTTGATAGATTTTTCATTTTTTTATGGATTGAATAAACTTGCTTCTATCATGTTCACAGGTTAGTCAAGTCCAACTCAAGTGTGGTTCCCGATTCATTCCAATGGGCCTAACTTATTCCTCAGACTTAGCAGACAAGGAGGGAAATTGCTATATTTTCAGGGAAGTCCTCTACTTTATTTATTTCCTATCTTAACCATTGAGGACAATGTCTGTTTTAAGTTTGGGGGTATTTATCATGTTTAGTATTTACTTGGGCAATGTTTTGATGGAATTTGATCTTGGCCAATGATAAGTGGGTGGTTAATGTTGTTAACTCTTGTAAAATTGATGAGCATGCTTAGTCTATATTTCAACTCATTAGTTGGTTTCACACTACTTGCGAATTTTTTGAAAAATTACACATATCCATTTATTTAGCCAGTTGGGATTGAAATTTTTTGACTAAATGCTTGTGAAAGATATCATTGAAACTTGAGAAATCTTATTTGAGCATAATTCAAAGTGAAAATTAGGCACTCGCATAAGTTTGGAGAAATCTTGGGGTGTTTTGAAAAGAAAAAAAATTGGAACCTTCCCGAGTTGAATAATTGAATTTTGTGGTAGGTTGAGATGGAGCGTAAAACGCACTCTCCATAAACACAGGCATAAGATGGAGCGTAAAACACACTCGTTCAGTGAAAATAAAAAGTAAGATGGAGCGTAAAACGCACTCACTAAAAAGATAGAACAAAAAATAGTGTTTTGAAGTACTTAGGAAGGATACATATGTGCTTAAATATTTAAATATCTGGTTGATCCTCAAGAAAAAAATTGTGTTTTGTCTTTATTAGCGGCGATTGATGTGATAAGAAGTTTTGAGAGTTATTTTTGAAAATCTTTTATGAGTAGTGGTTGATCTTATCTAAATCATGACTAGTTTAAACAATTGGATGCATACACTCACATAAAGGATCATGAGTAGATGTCGAATTAATGAAAGTGTTGAAATTTTAGATATGGCATTGTTTTAAAATTTTCTTTGGGTTATCATTTGTTGTACCCTTTGAGACCAGTGTTCAAGTTCATATTGATTCATTGCTTGAGTGGATCATTGCTATAAAGTGATTTTGTCTAATTTGTGTTTGCTTGAGGACAAGCAAAGTCTCAAGTTTGGGGGTATTTGATGAGTGGGTTTAATACCCACTAATTGATATTCGTTATGGCTTGATTCTCGTTGTTTTAAAGTAATTTTCCTATCATTTTACCTTGGATTTATATTGTTGTGTGCAGGAAACGAATTGGATGCAAAAGGAGAAATTAGAGCTAAAATGTTGAAACAGGACATACCTAATTGGGCAGACCCAGATCGGTAATTAAGGACTCAAAAGGCAATGGCATATATGGGCCAGGGATTTATTGAATGAGTAGCATGAAATTAGCAGCTCATGCAAGCAAGTCATGCAACATATGGAATCAACACACGAAATCAGCAAAGGAAGAAAACCGGCTAGGCAGTGTGTTGACCCGCTGGGGCGGGGCCTTGAGCTGGAGATCCCCCGCTGGGGCGGGGAGGCGAGCACGCTGAACTCCTTTTCCGACTTGGGTTGTGACGTGCTGAAGCGAATTGAAGGCTGTTAATTTGGATATTAAAAATGACTTGCTGATATACTTATGAGGGATACACAAGCAAGTGGGCCAGCTGCTGATCTCTATTCTTATTAGGACTTGCGCAATAAAGGCATGGTATAAGGGGCTGGACCGGAAACAAGTGGGCCGGTGGTTTTTCTTTTTCTATTCAGATGTAACAAGAGGCAAGCAGCTAAATAATCTCCTTTTCCAATTTGGATTGTGGGGCTATCAATTGCAATAATAAGTGGGCGGATATATTATATAATGAGAAGGACTTAACCTATTAAAGGTGGGGAGCCATGGCAGGAGCTTATATATATATATATATTATGATTAGCTTAGGAAAAAGATATTAGATTAGTTAGTTTAGTTTTCAAATAAAATAATAAACCCTAGTTGAAAGGGGATTTAGAGATTGAAGCACTTGGAGCCAGTGAAGATCAAGAGCAGGAGCAAGAGGGAGCTTGATGATTTGCTGACAATAGATTTATTCTCCACTTTACTTTTATTTCTATCTTTTAATGTGTATTCAATTGTGGATTCTTAGTTTTAATTCAATGACTTAAATTCTTTGTTTAAGATTACAATGGATCTTATTGTGTAGTTTGTTTTAATAGGCTTTTTTATCAATTATTGTGATCTATCGTTGTGACTTGTCTATTATGATTTGGACTTAACTACTTAATTATCTAATTATCAATTACCGTGATAATCTATATGAAATCGAGAGATGAGTATAGATTTAGATATGATCAGGATAACATGTGTTTGTGATTTCTGCGGAGATGAAATTCATGATTCGTGATTAGGATAGATATATACCTTTACGCCATATGTAATCTGATAGAGAACTTGTGTTTAAAATCCTTTTTAATTATATTTCACATAGAGATATAGTGGATTAGTTAATTAGGGTGTCTTGCTTAATTCTATCATCTGTGGATGCGACTGAGTATGGGTATGATGCATCGAGAGGTGGTTATATCTGCTTTAGTGTTCTTGATTAACAATTAAGAATAGTGAGAATAATTGATGAGAAGTGTGTTAACTTAAATGAAGCAATGAGTGAAGTTGTGATCTTAAATCTCCGTAATCTTAATTTAACTAGTGGTAATTAGAATTAGTTTAATTATATATTTGAAATTCATTCGTTTAAATAAGATTGAGTTGGTTACGGTTTAGTGCTTGGTGATTCTTATTAAATAATTCCTCGTGGGAACGATACTTTACTTTCACTCTATTACTTGTTGACCACGTATACTTCTGTGTTGTGCGTAAAAGATTTTACCCAACAAGTTTTTGGCGCTGTTGTCGGGGACTTAATTTAATAATTATTTTCCAATATTAACTTCAATCAATTTAGTCTTAATTTAAATAAATTTTTTTTTATTTTAATTCTTTTATTATATTTCTCTCTTTTCAGGTACCATGGATGACTTTGCGTATCAATGGCTATACACGAACATGACTCAACCAAGAGATACAGGGATTGATGGACTTAATACATTTTCTGTAATATCAGCATAGATTGAGACCCTTTCGAAGACGTTGGATGTCATCGCAGCCCAACGTAGTCGAAAGATAACCGTTATGTGTAATTATTGTGCTGGCAATCATCCGGTTCATCAATGCACCGTTAGTTTTGAACCGGTACAATATAGTGGTGATACCTCAACAACTATGCTAAGCCTAACTATCACCAAGATTGGGGGTATCACCCGGATTCTTTATAGAGCTACAATTATGAAGACCAATACTACGCTCCAAATCCATCATACACACCGGAATTTTCATGTCCACCTCCAATGCCACAAGAAGAAAAACTAGGTTGGGAAGAGGCTTTGGCCAGAATTAAAACAGAAAATGATGCGGCGAGGAGAACTCAAGAAGCGAAGAAGAAATCTCTAGCGGCGAAAATTAAGAATCTAGCAATTCAAATGGGACAAATGGCGAATGCAATGAATAGTCAGCCCCAAGGAGCTTTGCCAAGTGAAACAGAAAAGAATCCAAAAGCCGTGAACAACATTCCTCCAAACACTGGGATTTATAACATGGATGACGAAACTGATGGAGAACCCGAACCAAATCTCCAACTGGATGAGCTACAAGATATCGAAAGTGAGGAGACAAATGGGGATAATGAAATAGAGGTTGATGAAGATCTAAATGGGTCTCCACCAAAGATCAAAGAGTCAATCAGATTTGCAAAACCATGCCCGCTTGGTAGTCATGTCGTCGGCGAAGCTCTTTATGACATAAGAGCGAGTACAATTTTGAAGATATGGTGGGACGAGAAAGAGAAGATAGACGAAGAGCCCATTGTGTGTGACAAGCTTCCAAGCCCCAAAGTGATCACATACACAACGGAGAAAACACTTAGCTGTGGGACGTTCTTGATTGAGATCATACCGAATTAGAGCATGCTAGGTGACTTTGATGCACTGGCCATCGCATGTGGGAACTTCCCAAACGATTATTTATTACTGATGGATGGAGGGTTCCTCAACTTCCCAAGAGGAATTGGCTAGCGTTGACCAGACAAAGTCCGGCTGAAGGACTATAAATCAAGCGCTTATTGGGAGGCAACCAAATTTAATTTGTACTTTTAGTTTTTTTTGGTTTCATATTATTTGATAGATTTTTCATTTTTTTAGGATTTAATAAACTTGCTTCTGTCATGTTCACAGGTTAGTCAAGTCCAACTCAAGTGTTGTGCCCGATTCATTCTAATGGGCCTAACCTATTCTTCAGACTTAGCAGACAAGGAGGGAAATTACAATATTTTCAGGGAAGTTCTCTACTTTATATATTTCCTATCTTAGCCATTGAGGACAATGTCTGTTTTAAGTTTGGGGGTATTTATCATGTTTAGTATTTACTTGGGAAATGTTTTGATGGAATTTGATCTTGGCCAATGATAAGTGGGTGGTTAATGTTGTTAACTCTTAGAAAATTGATGAGCATGCTTAGTCTATATTTCAACTCATTAGTTGATTTCACACTACTTGCGAAATTTTTGAAAAATTACACATATCCATTTATTTAGCTAGTTGGGATTGAAATTTTTTGGTTAAATGCTTGTGAAAGATATTATTGCAACTTGAGAAATCTTATTTGAGCATAATTCAAAGTGAAAATTAGACACTCACATAAGTTTGGGGAAATCTTGGGGTGTTTTGAAAAGAAAAAAATTGGAACCTTCCTGAGTTGAATAATTAAATTTTGTGGTGGGTTGAAATGGAGCGTAAAACGCACTCTCCTTAAACACAGGCACGAGATGGAGCGTAAAACACACTCGTTCAATGGAAATAGAAAGTGAGATGGAGCGTAAAACGCACTCACTAAAATGATAGAACAAAAAAAGAGTGTTTTGAAGTACTTGGGAAGAATTCATATGTGCTTAAATGTTTAAATATCCGGTTGATCCTCAAGAAAAAAAATTATGTTTTGTCTTTATTTATGGCGATTGATGTGATAAGAAGTTTTGAGAGTTATTTTTGAAAATCTTTTATGAGTTGTGGTTAATCTTATCTAAATCATGACTAGTTTGAACAATTGGATGCACAAACACACTTAAAGGATCATGAGTAGATGTCGAATTGATGAAAGTGTTGAAATTTTAGACATGGCATTATTTTGAAATTTTCTTTGGGTTATCATTTGTTGTAACCTTTGAGGCCAGTGTTCAAGTTCATATTGATTCATTGCTTGAGTGGATCATTGCTATAAAGTAATTCTGTCTAATTTGTGTTTGCTTGAGGACAAGCAAAGTCTAAAGTTTGGGGTATTTGATGAGTGGGTTTAATACCCACTAATCGGTATTCGTTATAGCTTAATTCTCGTTGTTTTTAAGTAATTTTCCTATCATTTTACCTCGGATTTATATTGTTGTGTGAAGGAAACGAATTGGATGCAAAAGGAGAAATTAGAGCTAAAATGTTGAAACAGGACAGTCCTAATTGGGCTGACCCAGTTCGGTAATTAAGGACTCAAAAGGCAATGGCATATATGGGCCAAGGATTTATTGAATGAGTAGCATGAAATTAGCAGCTCGTGCAAGCAAGTCATTCAATACATGGAATCAACACACGAAATCAACAAAGGAAGAAAACCGGCTGGGCAGTGTGTTGACCCGCTGGGGTGGGGCCTTGAGCTGGAGATCCCCCGCTGGGGCAGGGAGGCACGCACGCTGAACTCCTTTTTCAACTTGGATTGTGACGTGCTGAAGCGAATTAAAGGCTGTTAATTTAGGATATTAAAAGTGACTTGCTGATATACTCATGAGGGATACGCAAGCAAGTGGGCCAACTGCTGATCTCTATTCTTATTAGGACTTGCACAATAAAGGCATGGTATAAGGGGCGGGACCGGAAACAAGTGAACCGGTGGTTTCTCTTTTTCTATTCGGATGTAACAAGAGGCAAGCAGCTAGATAATCTCCTTTTCCAATTTGGATTGTGGGGCTATCAATTGCAATAATAAGTGGTCGGATATATTATATATTGAGAAGGACTTAACCTGTTAAAGGAGGGGAGCCACAGCAGGAGCTTATATATATATATATATATATATATATATATTATGATTAACTTAGGAAAAAGATATTAGATTAGTTAGTTTAGTTTTCAAATAAAATAATAAACCCTAGTTGAAAGGGGATTTAGAGATAGAAGCACTTGGAGCCATTGAAGATCAAGAGCAAGAGCAAGAGGGAGCTTGATGATTTGCTGACAACAGATTTATTCTCCACTCTACTTTTATTTCTATCTTTTAATGTGTATTCAATTGTGGATTCTTAGTTTTAATTCAATGACTTAAATTCTTTGTTTAAGATTACAATGGATCTTATTGTGTAGTTTATTTTAATAGGCTTCTTTATCAAGTATTGTGATCTATCGTTGTGACTTGTCTATTGTGATTTGGACTTAACTACTTAATTGTCTAATTATCAATTACCATGATAATCTATATGAAATCGAGAGATGAGTATAGATTTAGATATGATCATGATAACATGTGTTTGTCATTTCTGCGGAGATGAAATTCATGATTCGTGTTTAGGATAGAGATATACATTTATGCCATATGTAATCTGATAGAGAACTTGTGTTTAAAATCTTTTTTAATTGTAATTCACATAGAGATATAGTGGATTAGTTAATTTGGGTGTCTTGCTTAATTCTATCATCTGTGGATGCAAGTGAGTATGGGTATGATGCATCGAGAGGTGGTTATATCTGCTTTAGTGTTCTTGATTAACAATTAAGAATAGTGAGAATAATTGATGAGAAGTGTGTTAACTTAAATGAAGCAATGAGTGAAGTTGTTATCTTAAATCTTCGTAATCATAATTTAACTAGTGGTAATTAGAATTAGTTTAATTATATATTTGAAATTCATTCGTTTAAATAAGAGTGAGTTGGTTATGGGTTAGTACTTGGTGATTTTTATGAAATAATTCCTCGTGGGAACGATACTTTACTTTCACTCTATTACTTGTTGACCACGTATACTTGCGTGTTGTGCGTAACTAGATTTTACCCAACAAGTAAATTGTTACCGTACAATTTATTCTTTCCACCATATAATGTTCCAATTAAATATAAAACATGAATTTACTATGAAGTCTTATTTTATTTAATTATATGTATTTCGATTCTAAAATGCACAACACCAAGTAATGCAAATTTGAAACTACTTTCTAATTTCATTCTGCCTTGGCCAAGGACTATTGGGTTGTTGTGATGCCCTCAAATCCGTGTAACATCGACTACAGGACATGGTGCTCATGGTACAACATACATCATCATCTCATCTAACTATATAAACTCCGGAAATAATAATAATAATAACTATTACATACTTATTCAAATAAAATCCCAAGTTCTTACAACCTTAAAGAAACTAAAACTCAAACTTAGCGTTTATCGCTACATTACATCATATGCGAAAATATAAACTTATTGCATAAATAACTCTCAACATTTCATCTTAAACTTCCCCTTGTACTTGCTCGAGCCCTCAGCGTTGTCAGCCTTAACTGAAAGGTTTAAGCAAGAATGAGCACAAATTGCCCAACAAGTATATAAAGAAGTTTGAAATCATACATCAGGAGTAAAAGCATCTGTATGGCTATATCTAAACAGTTGAAAGAATTATTAAGTATTAAACAAGAATGTAAAAGAGTAGGAGTGTAAGAATCCTTAATATCAAACTAAGGGGTGTTAAATACCCTGAACGTTACATTGTTTCATCAAAAACCATCAGACGGTTTAACAATCAATCAGATTATAAACGGTCTCTGTAAGTACTCCAGGTGATCAGCCTATCGTACCCTACATTGTGCACAAGTATAAAGTTTAAACTACATAAGCATAAATGGGACTATATGCCCGACATCTGTTCGCCCGTTTATTCGGGTTGTTCATCTTAGTATTCATGCGAGACCGCACCAAAGCAATTTGGATTGGTAAACATTAAATAGCTTCGAAAGATTTGAATTAAATCATTTTTCATCAATAAAAACTAGCCAAAAACAAAGGCCAGGAAACATACTTAGAAACAGTTCTTTAAATAAATAGAACTTTAAAGCATAGCAGTTAAAGCAATAACTGAGAAATCAACAATAAAATTTGCAAGATAATTGAAGTTGTAGAACTTTACGTTAAAGGAACTTGTACGTGTCAACGAATAAACACGAGCTCGGTACTTACCCTTACCACAATAAAAGAAGTAAGGCTTGAATAATTTATCAATGAAAAATAGGGTAAGAAACTTGCCTGATACGTCTACTATCGCTAAAGCTAGCAATTAACCTTCACGTAACCTATTCATATGTGTCACGTTAAGCAATTAGGTTTTTGAACACGGCTTGGAAGTATAATGACTTCCTTTTATTTTAATAAGTTTATTAAACTACCACGTACGCTATCATCAAACTTATTTAATTATATATCATATAGCGTCATATAGGTAAAGTGGTTCAATATGAGATTCTGAGTAAAAATAAGTTTTTGACATTTTTCTGACCCGGCCCGACCCGACCCGGATCAGACCCGACTCGACCCAACCCAGACTGGCGCAGCTGCGTAGGCTTAGGCCTTATGAGCTGCGCAGCTCTTCATCCCCAGAAATTTTTGCAGTTTGAGCAGCCCACTTTGCGAATTAATTCCGAACAACTCATACATGATATGACCATGAAACTTGGACACAACATACTTCCTATAGCATAGTATTTTACAAAAATAACACATACCAGAAACTAGCATGTTAAGACCACAAACCGACTGCGTAGAAAAGCATGCCAGACAGCATTCTATACTTCGAATTTTTTTTGGAAAACCCAGATTTTCTTATGAACATGCTTGCTTCCGAATTTCATATGTCTCTCAATTTAACTCTGTTTCTTATGAACTTTGGTCAGGTTGTACATGATACAACATAGTATTTTACAAAATTATTACATACACTAATCGGGTCATAGAAACCATAATTCTAAGGCACCAAAAAACCCAAAAATCACAGATTTCACTTTTAAACCAACTTTGACAAAATCATGATTTTGATTCTAGCATGCAAGGGATTGATTCCTACTGTCCAAATCACATCTACTAACATATGTACACATGTTACAACAATCAAACTTACTAAATTCCATTATTTGACCAAATTAGCATGTTAGTGGCATTTTATTAAATAGTTAGCATGCATACACAAATTCTTTGATTCTCTATGTAATTGAGGCATGAAAACCAGAATTCTTCATTCTTAACAGCCACATAACACTAATCAACACTAACATAGCATCACAAAACCAACACAAAGCATTTACTATGACTATACAAACATTTTCTTACTAGTTTCTTCAAGAACATATAAAATGGTTTCATGCTTACCTCTTGGTGCGAATTTTTACTTGTTTTAATTCTGATGTTCCCTCCTCCTTGCTTGTTTAGACCCTCCAAATCTCCAGAATTCCTCACAACCTCTCAAACTCTCATTCTCGAATTCTTTAGCTCTCTTGGTGAAACTCTTTGGAGAAAAAAGGAAGAATGCATTTTGGTGAATTGTATATATATATATATATATATATATATATATATATATATATATATTGTTTGAGAGAAACTGATTTTGTCCAGCCTTTCCATCTCCAAATCATCAGTTACATACATTGCCTAATAATACAATAGTTTGATTATGGAGTGGGGAGTTAGGAAAATAAAAAGGTTTGGTTTATAAGAAGATATAACCCCCTCCTAGCTATAATGCTATATACTTATATACTCCTCCATTTTGTCCCAATATGATGGTCTCGTGCACCCCCAGCTGCTGACCTTGCTTCAGTAAAACATTATAATAATCAATTAATAACTTATTTGACCATTTTGCCCTCCGTAGCCAAACATTTTGATACTAATATCGATTCCAACTAAAATCAACGTTCCGGACATCATGGGACTATTCGTTTCGTCAAATTCATCTCCGAAATTCGTGGTTGACTTTTTTCACGAAAAAGTCAACCGGTTGACTTTGACCAAAAAGTCAACCGTGACACATTTTTGTGGTTACAGTCTATCCTGACTAATTTCGACGTTCCGGACTCAAATACGCAGTCTGCGTCTCTAAATTCCGCTCCGAACTCAAACTCATATTTTAATACCATCCCACGAAATTAATAGAATTAATTACTACCTAAATAATTTAAATAGTTAAATTAATCGAAACCAACCATTTAAATATATATCATCACATAACATATATGAATAGCACATATACCCCTAATAATAGAAATCACACAAGAGTTTCACATAAATTCGTCTATTGATAACTAGTAAATTACATAATAATCTCGGATATTATATTCACCCTCCCTTATAAGGATTCCGTCCCCGGAATTATTACAAGTTAAACAAAAAGACTAGGGTAATTTTTCATCATATTCTCCTCGAGTTTCCACATAGCCTCTTTGGCGTTGTGGTTCCTCCATACTACCTTAACAGAAGGTATTATCTTATTTCTTAAAACTTGCTCTTTTCTAACAATTATCTATACCGGAACCTCTTCATAGGTTAGGTCCTTCTCAAAATGGATGGGTTCATACTCTATGACATGCTTGTAATCCTGTTTATAGGGTCGTAAAACTGATACGTGGAACACGTTGTGTATATGTTCTAACTCCGGAGGTAAAGCTATTTCATAAGCCACCTCACCGACTCGCCTTAACACTTCAAAGGGTCCTATGAATCTGGGACTAAGTTTTCCCTTCTTCCCAAACCTTATTTTCCCTTTCTAAGGTGACATTTTCAGAAACACATAAGTGCCTACGTCGAAGTCTCGTTGTTGCCGATGCTGATCAGTATATTTCTTTTGTCGATCTTGAGCCGTCACTAGTCTCGCTCGTATCGTTTTGATTACATCCGCAGTTTGCTGCACCAACTCTGACCCTAGCAGTTGCCGTTCTCCCACTTCGTCCCAGCACAATGGCGTTCTACATTTTCTTCTATATAAAGCTTTATAAGGTGGCATCCCGATGCTTGCGTGGTAACTGTTGTTGTATGCAAATTCCACCAACGGTAAGTGGTCATCCCAGCTTCCTTTGAAGTCCATAACATATGCTCTCAACATGTCCTCTAAAGTTTGAATAGTTCTCTCACTCTGCCCATCTGTTTGAGTATGATACGCGGTGCTCAACCTCAATTGCGTACCCATGCGTTCTTAAAAGCTTTTTCCAGAAATTTGCTGTGAACCGCGGATCGTGATCTGACACAATTGATACCGGCACACCGTTCCTAGAAATAATTTCTTTGATGTAAAGCTTTGCCAACTGATCCAAGTTATATCTGATCTTGATTGGCAAGAAATGCGCTGACTTGGTCAATCGATCAACGATCACCCACACTGTATCGTAACTTTTCTGTGTAGTTGGAAGTCCTACCACGAAGTCCATCGTGATATGCTCCCACTTCTATTCTAGAAAATCTAAAGGTTAAAGTAACCCGCTCGGTCTCTGATGTTCTGCTTTAACTCTCTGGCATGTCAAACACCTGCTGACGCACTCTGCCACTTCTCTCTTCATATTGGGCCACCAATAATGTTGGCGAAGATCCTGATACATCTTTGTGCTTCCCGGGTGGATTGAGTGACTTGAGCTATGAGCTTCCTACAAGATTTCCTCCTTTAACTCAGATACCGCTGGCACCAAAATTCTCCTCTCAACTCTTAATAATCCGTAACCACCCACATTGAACTTAAGCTCCTCTCCATCTGAAATTCTTTTCCTCATCTTCTCACATTCTTCATCGCTGCTTTGTGCTTCCTTGATTTTGTCCAATAGAGTCGAACGAACCTCCATTGTGAACAACTTCGCCTCTGACTCCCTCGGACTCTTTATCTCGAGTTACAATCTAGCCATCTCCTTAACTAACTTCTCATGAGTTATTAGCATTGCCAACTTATCGCTGCCTTTTCTGGAGCATCCACTACCACGTTAGCTTTCCCTGGATGATATAAGATGTCGCAATCGTAATCCTTTATAAGTTCCAACCATCTTCTCTGTCTCATATTCAACTCTTTCTGCGTGAAGATATACTTCAGACTTTTATGGTCCGAGTATATTTCACACCTTACACCATATAAATAGTGCCTCCAAATTTTTAGGGCAAATACTACCGCTGCCAATTCCAGGTCATGGGTAGGATATCCTTTTTCGTAATCTTTCAACTGACGCGACGCGTACACAATAACTTTGCCATGTTGCATAAGCACACAGCTAAGTCCTTTGTGTGACGCATCACTGAAAATCACAAAATCACCTGTATTGTCTGGTAAAGACAACACCGGTGCCTCACTCAATCTTTTCTTAAGTTCGCAAAAACTTTCTTCACACTTCTCTGTCCAGACAAATTTTTTCGACTTCTTCGTTAAGTTTGTCAACGTTCCCGCTATCTTCAAAAAATCTTGAATGAACCGTCTGTAATAGCCTGCCAATGCTAAGAAACTTCTTACTTCAGTCGGTGTCTTTGGTTGTTCCCAATTTTGTACCGCTTCCACCTTTGCTGGATCCACGAAAATTCCATCCTTGTCGATCACGTGCCCCAGAAATTGAACTTTCTCTAACCAAAACTCGCACTTCAAAAATTTTGCGTATAACTTATCCTTCCTCAATGCCTCCAATACCACTTTTAAATGTTCAGCATGATCTTCCTGAGTCTTAGAATAGATCAGGATATCATCTATGAACACGACTATGAATTTATCTAAGTATTGCTTGAATACCCGATTCATCATGTCCATAAACACAGCCGACGCGTTTGTTAACCCAAATGACATCACCAGAAACTCGTATTGTCTATAACGAGTCCTGAATGCTGTCTTAGGTACATCTTCCTTCCTCACCTTCAACTGGTGATATCCCGTCCTCAAGTCTTTCTTGGAAAAATATTTCGCTCCCTTCAATTGATCGAACAGATCATCTATCATAGGTAACGGATACTTGTTCTTAATCATCACCTTGTTTAACTCTCGATAATCGATGCAAAGTCTCATCGATCCGTCCTTCTTTTTCACAAACAAAACTGGTGCTCCCCAAGGAGACACACTCGGTTGAATATACTTTCTATCCAATAATTCCTACAACTATACCATCAGCTCCTTCGTCTCTGTCGGTGCCATTCTATATGGGGCTTTTGAGATCGGGGTCGTTCCCGGTACTAAATCTATAATGAATTCAACCTCCCTATCTGGCGAAATACCTGGCAACTCCTCCGGAAATACATCCGAAAATTCATTCACTACTGGTATCTGTCCCATCCCTACCCCTACTTTATGCGTATCGACGATATGGGCCAAATAACCTATACATCCCTTCTTTAGCAACTTCCTCGCTTGCATCATCGCCAGACAATTCGAGTGTCTCAGCGACTTACTCCAGTAGAATACTACCTTAGACTGATCCGGAGTCTTAAGGTTTATACACTTATTCTGACAATCTATCATTGCTCCATAGTTAAATAACCAATCCATTCCTAGAATTACATCAAATTCCCCAAATTGAATCAAAATTAAATCCACAGGTAACTTATATCTCCTGATATCTACAACACAATTCCTATGGACATGGCTAACGGAAATTATTCCCTTATTAGCAACTTCTATATTCATCGGATATTCTAATTCTTCCTGGGATAAATTTAATCGTTGGGAGAATTCATGCGACACGAAGGAACAAGTAGCAGTCGAATCAAATAATATGTAAGCAGATATATCATTGATCGGAATGATACCTAAAACCACATCCTTGGATGCGATCGCATCCTGAACTGTCATGTTGAAAGTTCTTGCTGGTGGTCGATTCTGAGTTGGTGGTCCAGTTATTGTGAGATTTCCACTGCTTGGTCCCCTTCCTCCATTTCCTCCTGCTGAATTCTTCTTTGGGCAATTCCTTGCCTGATGATCCAGTGCTCCACAGTTGAAGCATCCATTTCTCTTTGGTGCAGAGCAATTGGGAGAGATGTACCCCTCTTGCTCTCAATTGAAACAGACATTCTTCCCTTTTAGACATGCACCCGTGTGATTCCTCCCACACTCCTTGCACACCTCAGTCCTCTTCTTTGCTTCCCCTGATTTACCCCCAAGGTTTCTCGAATTGAAATTGTTGCTGCTGTTGTTGTTGTTCCACTTCCTTTTGTTTGCACCACTGCTGCTGCTACCTTCCCCTCGACTTCCTTCTTCATTCTTCTTCTTTTCTCCTTGTTAAATTTCATTAGGGCTTCACTTTCGCCCTCCGCGATTATAGCTTTCTCCAGGAGAGTCACGAAGCTATTCGTCTGCAACACCGAAAGTCTGCTGTATAACCATGGTTTGAGACCCTGCTCTAACCTCCTCGTTTTCCTCTCCTCAGTATTGACCTGATGAGGCGCAAACCTCGTCAGCTCATTGAACTTTGCGGCATATTGAGGTACCATCATGTCTTCTTGCTTCAGCTCCAAGAATCGCATCTCCATGTGACTCTGCATACTTACAGGGAAATAGTTTTCAAAGAAGATCTTCTTAAACTCCTCCCAAGGTATCACCCCTTCTCCAGCCCTGGTCTGGTTTGCCTCACACCAGAAATTGGCTTCACCCTTCAGCATATATGTGGCGAAGATTATTTTCTGCTCATCTCCTACTCGGGCGATAGCGAATGCCTTTTCCATTTCCTTGATACATGTCTGGGCTTCGATGGGTTCGGTGGTTCCTTTGAACTCAGGGGGTCCCGCACTCTTGAAGTCCTTAAAGTTTGCTACTTGGGCCGCTAGAGGGTTATTTGTATTCGGGGTTCGATTCTGTAATGCCCCAACTAACATTTCTACGACCTATTGTATGGGGTTCGGTGGACCCCCAACATTACCGCCTGACCCTTCTGGTACTTGTTGACGACGTCTTCCTCTAGCCATCCATCTGTTTAAAATAAACTTAACATTATCATCTTATAACTTACTTTACAGCATAAATAATTCATATAAAACTTAATCATCACATCACATATTTAAATAAAAGCATATTTATTCAAAAAAAACCATAATCACAAAGTATCTCATCATCTTATGGCATTACGCCATTTACATCCCTTTAACCCAAAACACTTGGTAAAAACCGGAAACCAAGTTTTATTTCATAGATAAGCGTTCTATACGCTAGAAGTAAAAGTTCAACACGAATAAACTAAAGACCCCGCCTAATGGCGTCTTCATGCTCTTCATCCGCTATCTCCAGCACCAGCCCATGGCTTATGGCATGTCTAGATCGGTACTCCTCACCTGGAAAGTGATACACCCTATGCTGGAACCTCCCATGTGCTGACTTAAATGCGTACTTCATTCTATCCATCCTAACCTTCTTATCTCTTACTTCTCCTTCTAAATCGCCTGTTAGCTTCTCGGCCCGAACACGGCCTCTCCCTCTCATCTCCCCAAAATGTGATAATAATTTGCTTGGCAGTTTCGAGACTCTGTATTCTCGACTCTAACCCCTTAATGGTATGCCACAAGTGGGTCCTGATGGCCTCTTTCTCATCCTTTAGCCTGTCTGCCTTCTGACCTGCTGCTCGCAGCTTGCCAGCCAGATCCCTGTTCCTAATCACCAGGTGATGCACCAATGCCTCAAGCAATGCTGCAGCTTCCTGCTCCCCCTGATACAGCTCCTCCAACTCATGGACCTTGTCATCCAATTCAGTAATCTTATCCATCAACTCATCTAGTAGACCATCCTCAGTTGCTTCCTCGAAGTCCTCCTCGGCCTCCTCTTCCTCTTCAGGATACTCCTCCGGGTCTGAGTCAGCTGCTGCCTCAGCTATAGGCTCAGGTACAGCTGCCACCAACTGTTCACTCACAACGTGAATATCTCTAACCTCCTATTCTCCTGACATCCTACAATCAAGACAAACAACTCGATTAGTATTTTAAAATAGATATTAATTTTGTTTTTAGAAAAATAGATTCGACACTACACTTAGAACTCTACGTGAGTTCATCTCCTTATTACCTCCACTAGCTCCTTTAAGGTTATAGTCTAAGGTTCCCCACCTAAGATTTATAACCTACAGCTCTGATACAAACCTGTGACGCCCCCAAATCCGTGTAACATCGACTACAGGACATGGTGCTCACGGTACAACATACATCATCATCTAACTATATAAACTCCAAAAATAATAATAATAATAATAACTATTACATACTTATTCAAATAAAATCCCAAGGTCTTACAACCTTAAAGAAACTAAAACTCAAACTTAGCGTTTATCGCTACATTACATCATATGTGGAAATATAAACTTATTACATAAATAACTCTCAACATTTCATCTTAGACTTCCCCTTGTCCTTGCCCGAGCCCTCAGCGTTGTCAGCCTTAACTGAAAGGTTTAAGCAAGAATGAGCACAAATTGCCCAACAAGTATATAAAGAAGTTTGAAATCATACATCAAGAGTAAAAGCATCTGTATGGCTATATCTCAACAGTTGAAAGAATTATCAAGTGTTAAATAAGTAGGAGTGTAATAATCCTCAATATCATACTAAGGCGTGTTAAATACCCTAAACGTTACTTTGTTTCATCGAAAACCATCAGACAGTTTAACAATCAATCAGATTATAAACGGTCTCTGTAAGTACTCCAGGTAATCAGTCTATCGTACCCTATATTGTGCACAAGTATAAAGTTTAAACTACATAAGCATAAATGGGACTATATGCCCGACATCTGTTTGCCCGTTTATTCGGGTTGTTCATCTTAGTATTCATGCGAGACCGCACCAAAGCAATTTGGATTGGTAAACATTAAATAGCTTCGAAAGATTTGAATTAAATCATTTTTCATCAATAATAACTAGCCGAAAACAAAGGCCAAGAAACATACTTAGAAATAGTTCTTTAAATAAATAGAACTTTAAAGCATAGCAATTGAAGCAATAACTGAGTAATCAACAATAAAATTTGCAAGATAATTGAAGTTGTAGAACTTTACGTCAAAAGAACTTGTCCGTGTCAACGAATAAACACGAGCTCGGTACTTACCCTTACCGCAATAAAAGAAGTAAGGCTTGAATAATTTATCAATGAAAAATAGGGTAAGAAACTTGCCTGATACGTCTGCTATCGCTAAAGCTAGCAATTAGCCTTCACGTAACCTATTCATATGTGTCACGTTAATCAATTAGGTTTTTGAACACGGCTTGAAAGTGTAATGACTTCTTTTTATTTTAATAAGTTTATTAAACTACCACGTACGCTATCATCAAACTTATTTAATCATATATCATATAGCGTCATATATGTAAAGTGGTTCAATATGAGATTCTGAGTAAAAATAAGTTTCTAATATTTTTCTGACCCGGCCCGTCCCAACCCTACCCGGATCAGACCCGGCTTGACCCAACCCAGACTGGTGCAGCTGCGCAGGCTTAGGCCTTATGAGCTGCCCAGCTCTTCATCCCCAGAAATTTTTGCAGTTTGAGCAGCCCACTTTGCGAATTAATTCCGAACAACCCATACATGATATGACCATGAAACTTGGACACAACATACTTTCTATAGCATAGTATTTTACAAAAATAACACATACCAGAAACTAGCATGTTAAGACCACAAACCGACTGCCTAGAAAAGCGTGCCAGATAGCATTCTATACTTGGAAAAATTTATGGAAAACCCAGATTTTCTGTAGATTTTCTTATGAACATGCTTGCTTCCGAATTTCATATGTCTCTCAATTTAACTCTATTTCTTATGAACTTTGGTCAAGTTGTACATGATACTACATAGTATTTTACAAAATTATTACGTACACTAATCGGGTCATAGAAACCATGATTCCAAGGCTCCGAAAAATCCAAAAATCACAGATTTCACTTTTAAACCAACTTTGACAAAATCATGATTTTGATTCTAGCATGCAAGGGATTGATTCCTACTGTCCAGATCACATCTACTAACATATGTACACATGTTACAACAATCAAACTTACTAAATTCCATTATTTGACCAAATTAGCATGTTAGTGGCATTTTATCAAATAGTTAGCATGCATACACGAATTCTTTGATTCTCTATGTAATTGAGGCATGACAAAACCAGAATTCTTCATTCTTAACAGCCACATAACAGTAATCAACACTAACATAGCATCACAAAACCAACACAAAGCATTTACTATGACTATACAAGCATTTTCTTACTAGTTTCTTCAAGAACATATAAAATGATTTCATGCTTACCTCTTGGTGCGAATTTCTACTTGTTTTAATTCTGATGTTCCCTCCTCTTTGCTTGTTTAGACCCTCCAAATCTCCAGAATTCCTCACAACCTCTCAAACTCTCATTCTCGAATTCTTTAGCTCTCTTGGTGAAACTATTTGGAGAAAAAAAGGAAGAATGCATTTTGGTGAATTGTATATATATATATATATTATTTGAAAGAAACTGATTTTGTCCCGCCTTTCCATCTCCAAATCATCAGTCACATACATTGCCTAATAATACAATAGTTTGATTATGGAGTGGGGAGTTAGAAAAATGAAAAGGTTTGGTTTATAAGATGATATAACCCCCTCCTAGCTATAATGCTATATACGTATATACTCCTCCATTTTGTCCCAATATGATGGTCACGTGGACCCCCAGCTACTGACCTTGCTTCAGTAAAACATTATAATAATCAACTAAATCAATTAATAACTTATTTGACCATTTTGCCCTCCGTAGCCAAACGTTTCGATACTAATATCGATTCCTACTAAAATCAACATTCCGAACATCATGGGACGATCCGTTTCATCAAATTCATCTCCGAAATTCGTGATTGACTTTTTCCCCAAAAAAGTCAACCGATTGAGTTTGACCAAAAAGTCAACCGTGACACATTTTTGTGGTTACAGTCTATCCTGACTAATTTCAACGTTCCGGACTCAAATACGCAGTCCGCGTCTCTAAATTCTGCTCCAAACTAAAACTCATGTTTTAATACCATCCCACAAAATTAATAGAATTAATTACTACCTAAATAATTTAAATAGTTAAATTAATCGAAACCAACCATTTAAATATATCTCATCACATAACATATATGAATAGCACATATACCCCTAATAATAGAAATCACACAAGAGTTTTACATAAATTCGTCTATTGATAACTAGTAAATTACATAATAATCTCGGATATTACAGTTGTCATTTATCGAATCACATAGGACATTCTCTTCTTTTACTAGAAGTGATAGATCTTTTATTGATCATTCATTATCTACATGCATAAATTATTATAACTCATCATACACAAGATACTATGATGTTCTCAAGTCTAAGGATTATTTGTACTACTATCACTTAAGGAATTCCTATTGATAGGCAAGTAAAACTCCATTAGGTATTCCTTAGCGAGCCACGTTCGGTGAACTTATTCTCAAATAAGCAACCACATACTTGCTTTAGTATCTCCACACAAATGATTATGAGATCAATCATCCTCATCCAATGAGCAAGTTAGCGTATGTACCAATCTATTAAAATTCACTAATCCCCTATTTAGTAATCTAACGATTGGGAACTATTTTAGTTTTAAGTTATCTAAAAATTTAGATCTCATTAACACGATCATCATCATGATTCCAAAAGCATTGCTTAAAACTATGGGTTTATCACATATTATAAAAATAGCACCATGTAGATAAATTAAATGCCTTTAATTGAATAACACTTTTATTGATAAATAAATAAGATTGTCTCAAAGTATATTATTTATCATCATACATGATTAGCTTGTATGCATACTACTTTCAGGATACAACTCCGTCGGGGTTACGGTATTTCCGACGGAACGTTCGCCGGTAATAAGTCCGTCATAAATATATATTTTCGACCGATCTTACAACGGAATTAAGCTCGACGACCCTAAATACGACCGAATTACCGACGAAAAATTACTTCGAAATTAACCTATTCTCGACGAAATAGCCTTAATTCCGACGGAAGATTCTGTCGGAAAAAACCTTTTTCTTGTAGTGAGATTAGCGATGTTGCAAATGACACTGAAGTCCTTTACCCCTTTCTAAAGTTGACATGTCTAGACCTGGCAAAAGAAACCCGGGCTCGCCCGCAAAAAAATGGGCTATGGGCTTCATTATTGCAGCCCACGAAAAGCTGGGCCATTTTGGCCCGGCCCATTTTTGGCCCGGCCCGCGGGTGACTTGGGCTACCCGTGACTTATTTTTTAAAAAAACTAAAACAATTCCCTAAACCTAAATCCTCAGCAATCAGCTCTTTATCAATGAGGAGCCTTCGATTTCTTCCATTAGTACCTTTACTACACTCTCTCTCACTGGCCACTTTGTACTCCTTTATTCAGTACTACTGTGCTAGCATTCATTTTTCTCTCTCTTTAATTTTTCCTTGTCTGCACTTGGCCTCTTGCGATGTGGCTGTGTGCTTTTTGGGTGTTCGATCTGGGTCTCAGGGTCTAAAATCTGGTATTTTTATTGGGTTTTTGAAGATAAGCAGTTTTGGGGCTTGGTTTTCATTGTAAGTTCTTCATATATTTTGATCTGTTCTTTTGTTTATTTGTACCCAACTACCCATTTACAGATTTTTGTGTATATGTTTGTGTAAATTATGTTTGAGGTGCTCAATTTGTGTTGCCAAAAATACTTTCTTGAGAATTGAGATTATCACTTTTAGATATATATAATAAGGAAATTTTATTGGGTATGGTTAATTCAAGAAATATTATATATTGGATGGTTTTGTTTTTTCATCCTGAACGGGTTAGTATTACTCACTTTTAAGATCTATTTTGTAACTTTTGTTGCTGGAGTAAAATTTGGAAATGAAAATAAAAGCTTACAGTAAATAGAGTTTTCTAGTTTTGATGGAAAATTTCTTACCCAATTAAGCATATAACTGATTTTTGGAGACATACTATTCGGTTGAGTCAGTGTTCTAAGTATTCTTGAAGACTAATTAAATCTGTATTATTACATATAGGTTACATCATAATGATAATCTTCATTTTCATTTGAAAATCTTTTGTTTGTCCTTCTTGGGTATATTCTAATGTATGAATAAATGTACATGGACTTTGAATTTGTACCAAGAAAAGTAAGTCTCTACATATATATACATACATACATAAATATAAACACAAAGTGGCTCTCATTTTTTCAGTTTCCTTAACTCAGGTTCTAATTTTGGTCCGTTGATGGTTATTTGCCTGATTGCCTCTGTTTACTTTAGGAATGCATAAATTATACACACACAAGTTCAAATAAAACCTAAAAAAAAATTTATTCAGGGACAATTATAAAATAAAAATAAGTGTGTGGTGACTAAACTAGTTATTTAGCCCATATGTCTGGCAGAGTAGCATTGCCCTTTTGAATCTTGAGCCAGAAGACTAAGGTGGTCAAGTTGAGACTATAGTAGGCCTATAATTTAATACTCCCTCTAATTAAGACTTGAAATCTTGAGACTGTCTTGTAATTAGGAGATTCTTTCAATAATTAGCTACTAACTTTTTTAAACGACATATTTTCTTCATTGAAAGACTTGATGATGTGATCTTAAATACTCCATTAAACGACATATTTTCTTTACTGAGCCTTTTTTTTATTAGTTATTATGATATTCTACTCAATTAAGGGCCATGATGAGCCTAGATTGAATGTGCTAATTTTATTTCTTCCATTTTTTATGCAGGGTTATTATGGATCGTGTAACAATTGATTTGATTGATGGGGATGTTCAAAGTTCGGATAATTTGACACAACCAATTGACGGTTCAAAGTCAAAACGTGTGAAAAGGGAAAAAAGTTCAATTTGGGAGCACTATGAAAAAAAGATAGATCCAATAACCAAAAAGTTGAGAGCATTTTGTAAAACATACCCAAAAAGTTATGCTATTGGAGATGGTGGTAGTTCTCACGGGACTAGAAATTTGAACACATATGAAAAGGTATGTCCCGATTTAATTAACCAAAATGCGACTCAAATACATCTAGATCATGAAGGAAAATTGCGTCATAGAAAATTTAGTCAGCTCATTTATAGGGATAGAGTGGCTGAAGCAATCATGAAGCATAACTATCCATTCTTGATTGCTGAACATGAAGGATTACGAAGAATGCTTAACTATTTGAATCCGGATGCGAAATCGTATACTAGAAATACTGCCAAAGCGAATTGCATTAAAATTTATAAGCTTGAGAAAGAGAAATTAAAACGTGCATTTGAGAACATCCATAGTAGAATTTGTCTCACTTCTGATTTGTGGTCATCCGGTACTAGTGAGGGTTATATTTGTTTAACCGCTCACTTTATTGATCATGATTATGTTTTGCACAGTAGGATTATAAATTTCTATCATTTCCCCCACCACATACTGGTACTCTTTTGTCAGAATTTTTTTTTGAGTTTTTGAAGGATTGGGGAATTGAAAAGAAGATATTTTCTCTCACTTTAGATAATGCTACAAACAACTACAACATGCAAAATTTCTTGAAGGCTTATTTGAGAGGAAACTTGCTTTGCAATGGTACTTTTTTTCCATGTTCGGTGTTCTGCCCACATTTTAAATCTCATTGTTCAAGATGGTTTGAAAATTGTAACTGAACCTTTACGCAAGATTAGAGAGAGTGTCAAATATATTAAGGGGTTTGAAAGTAGATTATTAAAGTTTGTTGCATATTGTGAACAATTGCATGTGTCAGTAGAATCAGGTTTGCGTTTGGATTGTGTAACTAGATGGAATTCTACATGGGAGATGCTTGATAGTGTTCTAAAATTTAAAGATGTATTATTTCAATATGCCATGGTTGAATCAGCTTGCACAACTTTTTCATCAAATGATAAGTGGGAAATAACACAAGCTATTACTACCTTTTTGAAACCTCTTTCGAAAATTACAGAACTTTTTTCGGGTACGAGTTATCCAACAACAAATCTGTATTTCTTACATGTGTTGAGGATCAAAGAACTTTTAATGTTGAACAAGTCTTGTGAGATTGACTTAATTAGAAACATGACAAATGAGATGTTGCCGAAGTTTGAAAAATATTGGAACGACTATGTTGTTATCTTGTCCATAGATACTATTCTTGACCCTAGGTATAAGGTGCAATTTGTAAAATTTAAATTGAAAGAAGTTGAGACGGATGAGCATGTGATAAATAGAAACGTTTAGATGATTGTGGAAGCTATGAAATCTTTGTACATAGAATATTTAACAGAGTTTTCAAAAGATTGTACACAACCTCAAGATGGTGTCGGGACTTCAACTATTTCCACCACTAACACAAGTGAATATAGTGATGATGATTTTGATGTAGGTAAAGCTTTTATGTATTATAAATTTTTTAATTTTTTGCATATTTATCTATAAAAATCATGAGGAGAAGTGCAAGGTACTACATCAACAAGAACGGAATTGGAACAATACTTAGAGGAGAAAATGGTTACTAACTAAATCTTCTTTTAATATTCTAGAAGAGTGGAAAAAATTGTTAGTTCCCAGAGACACAATAGTTATCTAGAAGGGGGTTTGAATAGATATTTTAAAACTTTTTCTTTTTTAAAATACTTCTCAATATTGATTAAAACTGACTGCAGCGGAATATATATTTGTTTCCCTTAAGATAATGCAATACATATTTAATAAGCAGTTATGGCAGTTATAACAGATATAGCAGTTAATGAAACACAGTGATTTTAAGTGGTTCAGAGCACTCAAGGCTCCTAGTCTACTCTTCTACTCCACAAGTAAAAAATCCACTAAGGATGTCTTTACAACTTTAAATCACTTAGATTCCTTCAAGATCAACAATCTTGGAACTTCTTTAGTTCACTTAGAACTCTTCAAGTCCAGCAAACTTGGTACACTTAGTTTGAGAGTGGTTTTCTGGAGTGTGCTACTCAGTTGCTATTAAGCATCAGTTCTGAAGAACTGAGTAGCGAAGCAAGTTTATCTCTTGGATCGTAGTGTTTGTACGTTAGGAGTTCTTGAGCTTTTTCGTTCTTTTCTTGCTTTCTTGCTTTTTCTGAATCCTTGTCTCATTTGCTTATGAAGGAGCCTTTGAATTATTTTCGTTGAAGGCATCCGTTGTAGCATTAAATGCTTCAGACATTTCTGAGCATTGATGTTGACTTCCTACAAATCTGCTGTTTAGCCGTCTGGCCCATTGACACAGCAGACAGCTTTCTCACCTAACACCTGAAAAGGTATTTTCAGCAGGCATGCAGTCCTTTCCTTAGCTTCTTTAATGCGCTTCTTCGATTCATACTAAGGATGAATGTAGGATCATTAAGACTATCAAATTGTTAACGTCTATATGCCTTTCTTCATTTGCACTTCCTCCTTCATCAGATAGACGAACTTTGATGCTGACGGAGGGTCACCACGATCGTGGTCTTTGTACCATGATCGCTGTGTGTTGGCTTGCTCATGCTTGGTTCAGCTTAAATCATAGAGAACACTAAGATTTCTCTTAAACTCTGATAGACCACAATTTGCTTGTCTTGCAGACTTCATGCTTCCGAGAGCTGACTACGATTCTTGACTTGACTCGGTAGGCGCTCGGATCTTCTCCATGATTCTGAGAGTGGCTTCCAAGACAGACTACGATTCTTGAATACTTTCATTAAAGCTCCATGATTCTGCCTTGGCTTCTACAGACTTCTGACTGGCTTGGCAGACTACGATTTTGACAAGCCTAACATTTACATCTCCAAATAGATCAACCTAACAATTTTGATCTCTCTTCTATACATTCATTTACAGAATGATATACATTAAAGCACAGATCAACCTAACAATTTTGATCTATCATCTAAGTCCTTGTACATATGTTCTTTGAAGGACTTTACACTTAAGCATTTATATTTACTTTCAACATCAAATTTAAATATGCAATTCCCAACAATCTCTCCCTATTTGATGTTGATATAACCAAGGAGATTTGTATCATATCATCAATTTCTAAATGCAGAATGCTTAGAAAGTAAATATGACTTAGTGTTTCAGTGAGCAGCTTAAATTTCTAGAGAATAAGCATGAATTTACTGATGTTTGAAAAAGATATTACAATCTAGCACAGATAAATCAATAAGAAAACAAACTATAACTTATCTCTATCTTCTTTGCCTCTTGCTCTTCGGAGGGTTGGCATACTCAGCAGCTCTCCTTCTTCTGGTTTGCTCATCTCTCCATGCAATGTCGTCTAGCTTCTCTTTGCTCAACATTTCTGAATGACCATGTCTGTTCATGAAGATAGGATCTCCATCTAGCATGGTAAGACCAGTAGAGGATACTCCTTGTGAGCTAGGATCTTGACCTTGACTTCTTTCATAGGGTTCAGCCATGAGAGGAGGTGGACGGTTCTGCTGCTGCTGATCAATTAGTGGAGGTTGATAGTTAGGACTTCTGGGGTTGCTCCTCGATGATTGACCAATATGAGTTTGCTTTCCTTTGCCCCTTCCTCTGCTGCCTCTGCCTCTACTTCTGTCTCCTTCCTCATTATTCTCCCCCTTTATGTCAGCATCAAGGGTTCGAATGTCTTCAGAGAGGCGATGGACACCTTGCACCAGCTCATACATCTGAGATCGATTTTGGGCAATGTCACTACGATTTTCCGCTACTATAGCCTCAGTATTTTGTCTCTGTTGCTAAAGGTGCTCCATGGCTTCTGTAGTTTGCTGAACTATAGTCATGACAAAGGTTTGGAATTCTCGTAGTGTGAGGCGCAGCTAGTGAATTTGTTTAGTCATGAGAGCATTCTGAGATTCTTGAGTTTTCTGAAGAATCTCCATAGATTCCTTATGCTTTTTCATAGCTGCAAAGTAAATAGCATCTCTTTGGCTGAGGCTGTCACCCATTTCTCTTATAATTTCCCTCAGTTTCTTTGACAGCTCAGTTGCCAAGTTCCCTGGCAGAGTCTTGACAGAGTCTATTATGTGATCAAATCTTTTGTGAAGTGGTAAAGAGTTTTCTTTAAGATTTTCCTCTGTTTCTAGGGCCATATGGCTTGTTAACTCAGCAAGCTCCTCTTTGGTTGGAAGTAGAGACAAGCGATCAAGAATTTTTTGAGCATCAAGAGGAGAGGTTGTAGTGTACTTACCTGTCCTTGACATGCTCGTGAGAGCAAGTGCCATATCAAAGTATTCGTTATTCGAGGACGAGGGAATATCTGACTGGGTTAGAGGTGTGGTAATTTGGTATATGGGAGAAGTGTTTGGTTAAGGGTCTGGTATATATGGTTTATTGATTTATTCTTGAGACTCTACAATTTTAGTGTCAGGTTGTTCGACAAGCATGAATCGTAGTTCATCATCTAGGTTTGGTGGTTCGATGGTTGTTGTCTCAAGCAGTTGATCAACGATTCTGGTTATTTGCTCGACAACCATAGGATCATTGATAGTTGGCTCTATAAGGGCAAGTTGATTATTTGGTTCATCAGTTACAGAGTTTTGGGACTCAGTAACTAGAAATTGGTTTAGTGAGTGAAGAACCACTTCCAACCATCTTGGCAATTCATAGAACTGATTAAAGTGTGATGGAGGGCAGTGGTTGAGAATGAAAGAGAGGGGAGTGAAATATACCTCATGCTCAGTCTCTGAAGTTGAATCATTTGTGATCAGCTTCTAAGAAAATCTGTGGTTTCTTGGAAATCCATAGGCAAGCACAGAGATTGTTGGATAAGCCTTGTAAATCTAGAACATGTGATCCCAGGTGTTGAGAATCAGAGCTCTATGATAGGGCATCATATATAGGCAAGTAGTCAAACAACTGATTGTAGTTAGCTGTTCTTTCTCCATCCCTGCCCACTAATATGATCACAAGATCATCATCCTCTTCTTCATCACTATCTTCATCATCAATAATATCTACCATTTCTGCATCAGCAGACTCAAAGAACTCTTCAGGGGCTGAGGGAACTTCAGGATTATCTATTGGTAGCTCCCCCTCAACTCCTGCATTCTCTGGCTCTTGATCTTCTAACAGCTACCCCTCAGCTGTAGCACTTTCTTGAACAGAAACTTCAACATCATCAAGGTTCATTTTAGTTGCTTCTGGCACCACTTCTTCAGACTGAGCCATATCTTCTATCAATACTTCTTCAGTGTGATCATCATCAGGCAGCTTCTCCTTAGCATGGACCACAGCCTGATCAGATGCATTAGGATCCTCTGCACCCTTGAGGTAGGCTTTTACATCAGCAATGACTCTGATCTCTTCTATAGTTGGACCAGATGCTTAAGGCTCAGTGCTTTGTTCAGCCTTCTCAGCAGCCCTTCTTCTTTCATCTTCTTCAACACTTCCTCATTTGCCAGGATATACTTCTTGACAAGCTTCTTATTTGATTTCTTTTACTTGGACATAGCCTTAGCACTTTCTTCAGCTTCAGTCCTGATATTTTATTAAGGCTGAGAGCCCGTCGCAACCTTTTTCTCCTGAGAGGTGGCAAGTCTGAACTCCACGATTGGTGATGACTCCACAATCGCAGTAAGTGAAGACTTCTTTGATTTATGGCTGCGTTTCTTCTTCTTCAGAGGCTCAGAACTTTCTTCAGCCTTATCCTTACTTATCTCCCTCTTCTTCTTCTTCTTCTTCTCTTTCAGAACTTCTTCTGGTGATTCAGTTGCCTCAAGGGTAAGTTCCCTTTTAGTGATAAAACCTCGAATCCCAGTACCAGAACCAAAACCCCTTGGGGTGCATCAGTGGTTGAGCCTTGAGGCTCCTCATCTATCTGAACACCTTCATTCACTTTCTTTTTCCCTTTGCTCTTTCTGACCAGAGACAAAGGTTCTTCTTGGTTGACTTCTTCTTCCTCCTCAGTTTCCTTTGCAATAGATGTATTTCCAGAAATCATCTTTATATTCTCTGCAGGATTCCTCTTCCAATTCTGAAATAGCTGCTGGGTCATCTTTCTGTTGGGACTGATGGGAGCACCTTCTTTATCCCCAATCTTGTCACCCAGGGTAGACTGCAGGATTTTGCTGATGAATCTCCCATAGAACATCTTGGCAGAGCTCTTTATCTTCTTTGGGCTGAGCATCCACTTCCCAAACCATTCCATCAGCAGAGCCCCATAGTTGAGTTGAATTCTGAAGCAGATGGCTGTCATGAGCTTTAGTTGCTTCTCATTAACAGAGTCGTGACCAGAGCCCTTGCAGCATATGCATTTTCCAACAATGTCAGCAAGGAACTTCTACTTCTGGGGAAACTATTTCTTCTTGTATCCCTTGACCTCATCAGACTTATTGTGGTGCATCTTCTGTAGACCTTCATGGAAATCAATAACATCCATTGACGGGAGACCACTTGATTTAAACACTAACGACAGGTTTATGCTTTCAGTGTTGAGTCGAATATGCACGCCCTTGACTTGAGTAGTGATGACATCGCCTTCGAAAACCCCAATGTAGTAAAATTCCTTTACCAACTTCAGTTAAATTAGTGTGTTGGTGCTCAGAGCTTCTTCGAGACCAATTCTCTTTAGAAGTGACAGAATTTTGTGAAACTCAGGGTCAGCCTAATTGAACTCGTCAAAGCACAACTGGTAACCAGAAATAACGTTGGAAGCAGCCATTGATTTTGTTGATTAATCTGTGACGAACAAATTTGTCTTATCTTTCTGAAGCTTAGGGTTTTGTTTGAGAGAGAAAGAGATAAACTGTTGAAATTCAAAGATGAACTGACAAAAAGTAGTTCAAAATGAAATTATAACTTCCCTCTAGATTTGCAGAGTGGGACACGTGTCGAGTTCTGCAGGACTCCACGGTTTTAAGTCATGTGGAAAGTACAGTTTTGCCCTTAGCTCCCCCTGAGCTATTGAATCCTTTTGAGAGGACTACGATTGCTGAGAACCACTTCACGATTGTTGAGTTCCATACTTAGCTAGCTCCTTGACTATTGACTCTACGATTTTCTGTGATGCATCCTGAAATAGCATCCCTTCTGGGTTAAGGTTGCTCAGGAAGGGCCAACCTCTTAGTTTGACACTAAGGATTAGGTTTGTCACTTAGGCGCTTATTAGAAGGATTGCTTAGCTTGATAATGCTGCCATCACAGTGAGCTTTTCTGCCATGTCTAGATCACTCCATGATCATGGTCATTCTTAGTCATCTCTACGATTTTGACTTAGCCTTTCTATCTGCATGGTTAGCCCCAACTAGAGTACAGAATTCATGGTTGTAGATTTAACATACCTAACTCACTTATTAATTTATTAAATCTGGATTCATCTAAGAGTTTTGTAAAAACATCAGCGAGTTGATTTTCAGTAGGCATGTATTGCAAAGATATAGTTCCATTTTGAACATGATCCCTAATAACATGATATATTATCTCTATATGCTTAGTCCTAAAATGCATGACAGGATTATGTGTTATTGCTATGGCACTTGTGCTATCACAGTGAACAGGTATAGATTTGAAATCAAACCCATAGTCTGCTAGATGGTTCTTCATCCACAAGATTTGAGCACAACAGCTGCCTGCAGCAATGTATTCAGCTTCTGCTGTTGAAGTTGATACTGAGTTTTTCTTCTTGCTGAACCAGGACACTAGTCTATTTCCTATCAGTTGACAAGTGCCACTGGTACTCTTTCTATCTATTTTTCATCTTACAAAATTAGCATCTGAATATCCTGTCAGTTCAAAGGAGGACTCCTTGGGATACCAAAGTCCCAAGTAAGGTGTGCCCTTGAGATACCTGAAAATCCATTTTACAGCAGTTAAGTGTGATTCCTTAGGATTAGCTTGAAATCTAGCACATATATATGTTGCAAACATTATATCTGTTCTACTGAAAGTTAAGTAGAGAAGGGAGCCTATAATACCTCTGTATTGAGTAATGTCAACACATTTACCTTTCTCATCTTTGTCAAGCTTAGTTGCTGGACCAATAAGTGTTTTCATGGGAGAGGCTGATTCCATGTAATATTTCTTAAGTAAGTCTTTGATATACTTGGCTTGGTTAATGAAGATACCTTCATCATTCTGCTTTACTTGCAGTCCAAGGAAGAAATTCAGCTCACCCATCATGCTCATTTTGAACTTGCTCTGCATAAGCTTGGCAAATCTCTTGCACAGATTTTCATCAGTAAAACCAAAGATAATATCATCTACATATATTTGAACTAGTAGAACTTTGTCTTTGTGCTCCCTAAGAAACAATGTGCTGTCTACTTTGCCTCTAGTAAATCCTTTTTCAATAAGAAAGTTAGTTAGTGTTTCATACCATGCTCTAGGTGCTTTTTTAAGTCCATATAGGGCTTTGTCTAATCTATAGACATAATTAGAGATAGTTGGATTGATAACAACTGGAGGTCGCTCCACATATACTTCTTCTTGAAGTTCATCATTCAGAAATGCACTCTTGACATCCATCTGGAAAACTTTAAACTTCATGTGGGCAGCAAATGTAAGAAATATTCAGATAGCTTCAAGTCTGGCAACAGGTGTAAAGGTCTCATCGTAGTCAATGCCTTCTTCTTGAGAATAACCTTTAGCCACCAGTCTTGCTTTGTTCCTTGTGATCACCCTATCTTCATCCATCTTATTTTCAAAGACCCATTTGGTGCCAATGACTGGGTGATTCCTTGGTCTAGGAACTAATCTTCAGACTTTGCTTCTTTCAAATTGATTCAGCTCCTCTTGCATGGCTTCTATCCAGCTTAAATCTTCCATTGCATCTTCTATCTTCTTGGTTCCATTTGAGATAGAAAGCTCAAATAGAAACACTCATTCTGAGTTGTAGATCTTGTCCTGATCCTGGCAGTTGGATCTCCAATGATCAGGTCTTGAGTGTGATCTCTTGCCCATCTATTCCCTGTTGGAACATCTGTTCTAGTGCCTTCTTGTCTGAACTCTTCAAGATTAACTTCTGGTTCTTATTATACAAAATTATTGTCTGGTACAGCTCTCTCCACGATTTCTTCTTCAGCCTCTACGATTTCACCTTCTGGATTTATGGTCGTGGTGTTGGGCTCGACCACTTCAATCGTGGTGTCTAGATCGTCGATCGTAGTGTCTTGTGGTACAGACTTGTCTGAGTCTGTTTCATCAAAGATAATGTGAATCAAAACTTCAACGCTCAGCGTCTTCTTATTGAACACTCTATAAGCATTGCTATCTGAGACATATCCAAGAAAGATTCCTTCGTCTGACTTGGGTTGAAACTTAGTCAGATATTTCTTTCCATTATTGAGAATGTAGCATGCACAGCCGAACACATGGAAATAACTGACATTGGACTTTCTTCCTTTTCACAGCTCGTAGAGGGTCTTCTTCAACTCAGAGTGAACAAGAGACCTGTTCTGAGTGTAGTACGCAGTGTTTATGGCTTCTGCCCAGAAGTATTCAGGCAGATAAGCTGCTTCTAGTAGAGTTCTTCCTGCTTCGATCAGCGTTCTGTTCTTCCTTTCAGCTACTCCATTTTACTGTGGAGTTCGTGGAGCTGAGAAGTTGTGGCTGATGCCATTGTCTGCACAGAACTCATCCATTTCTGAGAAATTAAACTCTCTACCATGATCACTCCTTATGGCCTTGATTGTCTCTCCTTTTTCATTCATCACCAGCTTGAACATCTTGATCAGTTGGGAGCTTGTTTTATCTTTAGAATTAAGAAAGAACACCCATGTGAATCTGGTGTAGTCATCCACTACTACCAATGAGTATCTTTTCCCTCCGAGGCTCACAGTTAGAATTGGCCCGAAAAGATTCATATGAAGTAACTGAAGGGGCCTGTCAATGGAGTTGACTGCTTTGCCTTTGAATGAGCTCCTTGTTTGTTTTCCAAGCTGGCAAGCGTTGCATGGCCTCTCTTTGATGAAGCTAAACTTGGGTAAACCTGCTACAAGATCTTTTGAGGCCAGTTTTGACATACTCTTGAAGTTGAGATGGGATAACCTCTTATGCCAAAGCCAGCTTATTTCTTCAGAGGCTTTAGCAAGAAAGCATACTGTCTCATCAAAACTTAGTTGAGCAAGATTAACATTGTAGACATTTCCTTCTCTTGTTCCGGTCAGCTTAATAAAGGATGTCTCCAGATCTCTGACTTGAAATTGATTATTGAGAAAAGTGACTTGATGGCCTTTTCGCAGAATTGGCTGATGCTCAGGAGGTTGTGCTTTAGTCCATCCATATAAGCCACTTTGCTGAATGACACAACACCGTTACCAGCTGAGTCATATCCTTTTGTCTTGCCAGAGTTATTATCTCCGAAGATAACTATTGGTCCCTCCTTCTCTGTGTAGTCAGACAGGAGGGCTTTGTTTTCGGTCATATGCCTTGAGCAACCATTGTCCAGATACCATGTTGTGATCGTGGTGCTCAGTCCCTGCAGACAGGTTAATCTTTTATGTTGGTACCCAAACTTGCATAGGTCCTACGATGTTAGTACCCTTGGGGACCCAAATCTGCTTGACTTTGGGCCTTCCATGCAGAGTGTTATGATAACATATTACAGATTTATGACCATTTCTACCACATACAAAGCATCTAATATAATGCATGTTTGTGTGTGTATGTGTGGATTCTTTCTCCATTTGAACTTTTATGGATACTTAGTGGCCTTACCCTTATATTGATTCTTCTTTTTCCATGCAACAATGGGATTCATGATTTGTGTTGAGTGAATCTCAACACCACGATTCCTTCCTGGTTGGTTCTTGTTGTCAGCTTTACTTGACTCCACAATCCTTCGAGGTTGGACAGTGGTGACTGAGTTACTCTTCTCTTTTTTGAACCCCAGGCCAGCATGGGATCCGTTGTGCCTTGGGACATAACTTGGATCAGAAGAGCAGGGTTGCACTGGTTCTTCCTTCTGTATGGATTTCACAAATACAATGCTTCTATTTAAATTAGAAACACTACTCCTGTTAGTATCCTTTATCTTTTCCACATTTGGTTCTGGGGTAGATTCCCCAAAGCCTAGACCTGTTCTGTCAGAAGCACTTCTCTGGCTGGAGATCAGGGAGTCCATGGATGAGGAAGACTTATTCCACATTGAGATAGTCTTTTCTAGTTCCTCAATCTTAGAGGTTAGTTTTGACTCTCATTGAGTGCTTACTTCATTGGTCTGTCTTAAGAGTTTATTCTCAACTTCTAACTTAGGGAGAGATATAGAACTGAGTAGAGCTGTTTCCAGTTCTTTTTCAACCTTCTCTTTTTCCTTTTAAAGACCAGAATAATCTTTAGACAAAACTCTGAACCACTTCATATATTAATGCAGATCAGATGTTATGTCATGTAGAGCCGTTCTTAAATCATCAATATCTACATCATGAGAGTTAAAGTCAAATACCACATCTATGCTTACCTCATGATGGTCAGTGCTTTTCTTCTTATTTGTATCTTTGGCCATCAGACATAGATTGACTACTTGAGGTTCTTCATCAACTTCAAACTCATCATTGGTGTCGTTGTCTGAGTCACTCCATGAACTTCCAACTACAAAACCTTTGTCTTTCTTCTTATGCTTTTTGTAACCTTTGAACTCCTTCTTTGGATTCGTCTTTCTTTTCAGCTCTTCTCTGATAGGTTTGTTACAGTTTGCAATGAAGTGGCCAGGCTTCTTGCAGTTATAGCATAAGTCATTGATCTGCTCCTGGCTGCTGTTGTTGTTGAATCTCTTAGGTTTGCTTCTTCTTCCTTTGCGCATGAACCTTCTGAGTCTTCTGACCAGCATTGCAATATCTTCATCATCATCTTCCTCAGAGGAAGATTCATTTTCATAATGAGCTTTGGAGATCTCTTCTGTTGCTTTGAGAGCAACTCCTTTATCCTTCTTTCTTCTTTCAGATGGAGTTTCTGCTCGTTGAGTCAGCTCTAGTTCGTAGGTAAGAAGGTTGCCATAGAGTTGTTGGACAATCATTTTATGCAGGTTCTTTGATTCTCTGATTGCAGTAGTTTTAGCATCCCACTTGCTTGGTAAAGACCTCATGAACTTGATGATTAGATCTTTGTTGGGATAGATCTTTCCAAAAGCTCTAAGAGAGTTGAGCAGCAAATTGAATCTCTCATAAGTGGAAGTGATGTATTCTCCTGGAACATGGGTAAACATCTCATACTGTTGAGTCAGTAGAGATTGCTTATTTTCTCTGACTTCTTCAGTTCCTTCATGCATGATGAGAAGTGCTTCCCAGACTTCCTTGGCAGTTTTGCAGTTAACCGCATTCTCAAATAGATTATCCTGTAAGGACTGGAACAAAATCTTCGTAGCCTTTTTGTCTAGCTGGACATCTTTCTTCTCATTGTCAGTCCACTCAGCTTTGATCTTGATCTGTACTCTGTTTGGATCTTCTGGAGTTGGTGCAAGATTTGTTGGAATATAGGGCCCATTCAGAACAGTTTCAAATAGATCATCATCTATTGAATCCATGTAGGCTTGCATTCAAACTTTTTAGTTGGCAAATTTGTCTCTGTTGCACATTGGTGGCTTGCTGCCTCCACCGGTCTTGGTCTCGCTTATCAGATATGCCATTGGATCAACTTAAGCTTTGTAGGCTAGTTGAGAGAACCTGCTCTGATACCAACTGTTAGTTCCTAGAGGCACAATAGTTATCTAGAAGGGGGTTGAATAGATATTTTAAAACTTTTTCGTTTTCAAAATACTTGTCAGTATTGATTTAAACTGACTGCAGCGAAATATATGTTTGTTCCCCTTAAGATAATGCAATACTGATTTGATAAGCAGTTATGACAGTTATAACAGATATAGCAGTTATAGCAGTTAATGAGACACAGTGATTTTAAGTGGTTCAGAGCACTCAAGGCTCCTAGTCCACTCTTCTACTCCACGAGTAGGAAATTCACTAAAGATGTCTTTACAACTTTATATTACTTAGATTCCTTCAAGATCAACAATCTTGGAACTTCTTTAGTTCACTTAGAACTCTACAAGTCCAGCAGACTTGGTACACTTAGTTTGAGAGTGGTTTTCTAGAGTGTGCTACTCAGTTGCTATTAAGCATCAATTCTGAAGAACTGAGTAGCAAAGCAAGTTTATCTCTTGGATCGTAGTGTTTGTGCGTTGAGATTTCTTGAGCTTTTTCGTTCTTTTCTTGCTTTCTTGCTTTTCCTGGATCCTTGTCAGATTTACTTATAAAGTAGCCTTTGAAATATTTTCGTTGAAGGCATCCGTTGTAGCATTAAATGCTTCAGACGTTTCTGAGCATTATTGTTGACTTCCTACAAATCTGCAGTTTAGCCGCCTGGCCCACTGACACGCAGACTGCTTTCTCACCTAACACCTAAAAAGGTGTTTTCAGCAGGCATGCAGTCCTTTCCTTAGCTTCTTCAATACGCTTCTTCGATTTATACTAAGGATGAATGTAAGATCATTGAGACTATCAAATTGTCAACGTCTATAAGCCTTTCTTCATTTGTTACACTTCTTCGTTCATCAGATAGACGGACTTTGATGCTGGTGGAGGGTCACCACGATTGTGGTCTTTGTACCATGATCGTTGTGTGTTAGCTTGCTCATGATTGGTTCAGCTTAAATCGTAGAGAACACTATGATTTCTCTTAAACTCTGATAGACTACGATTTGCTTGTCTTGCAGACTTCATGCTTCTAAGAGCTGACTACGATTCTTGACTTGGCTCGGCAGGCGCTCGGATCTTCTCCACAATTCTGAGAGTGGCTTCCAAGACAGACTACGATTCTTGAATACTTTCATTGAAGCTCCATGATTCTGCCTTGGCTTCTGCAGACTTCTGACTGGCTTGGCAGACTACATTCTGACAAGCCTAACATTTACATCTCAAAGTAGATCAACCTAACAGTTTTGATCTCTCTTCTATACATTCATTTACAGAATGATAAACTTTAAAGCACAGATCAACCTAATAATTTTGATCTATCATCTAAGTCCTTGTACATATGTTCTTTGAAGGACTTTACACTTAAGCATTTATATTTACTTTCAACATTAAATTTGAATATGCAATTCCCAACAAAAACTTTCTGAGAGGTACCCAATTCTTATTTTTTATTCTAGTTTTATACCTTTATAATTATTTTATACATGAGTAATGACTATTTAGTACTTTCAAATATTATGTTACTATAGATATCCAATACTAGCGAAGATGACATATAATATCTTATCAATTCCAATTACAATGGTTGCTTCGGAGTCGGCCTTTAGCATTGGAGCAAAAGTTCTCACAGAATATCGTAGTTCGCTTTTACCGAATAATGCACAAGCATTAATTTGTGGACGTAATTGGATTTGTGGCTATGAAATACAAGGTTTGTTTTAGTTGTAAACTTTTTTACTTTACTTATAGTCTTTTAGTTTAATTTTGGGTATTGATATTTTAAATTGGTATTTTTAATATAGATGATGGACCAACGGATGACCAACTTTTGGTGCTGCTTGTTGCAAATCAAGAGTCAAAGGGTTATAATGTGATCGAAATTGCAAGTGTTACGAGTTACTAGACATTACTCACTAGTAACTAGTAAGTACTTCATTTTATATGGACTATATATGGAATTTTACAAGTGAAAGATATTTTAATTGTGGTGATATAATTATATATTTTACTGCGACTGACTAGTGACTTTTCTTGAAAGTCAACCAAATCATGTTTATTTGTCTAGAATTACTTGAAATTTTATTTGTTACCATGACATTGATAATGGTTTTCATCTTTGATTTCTAAATTCGACCCAACAAGGCTATGAAGAAAGCTGATTTCAAGTATATATATTAGGTTTCTTGTTGAAGTTAAAAGATCCTAATTGAATGTAATTTACTAATTTTCAGCTAGTTCATTTGTTGCTTCTAGAGTATATAAACCAAGGTTGACTTCTGATTTTTTTTGCTTATTTGTTTTAAGGAATTGCAATTGATTGTTTTATTGTTCATCTTGGCTATTGACCTGTTGTTTTTTCCCAGCAAGCATATTTAGTTCTAAATTTATTCTCTTTTTCTTACTTTCCCTTTTCTTCTTAGGTTAAATATTAGAATTTTGATTTGATTTATAAACAGGGTTCTGCACTTCTGTTAGAATCCTAGAAGGGGGGTGGCATTAGGTATACTGGTTTTGGTAGGGATTTGAATTCCAGAAGTTATGGAAGAGCTCAGGAGCACTATTATTCACTACCATTTTGTTTTCTCATATGGTTTTAAAGTCTTGTTATAAAGTCTTAAAGTTAAGATTAGGATTCTGGAAGTTATAAAGTCTTGTTTTCTCATATGGTTTTATAATGTTCAAGTACCTAAATGTTGACAGGATTTAGGTGCAAGACTTTGCAAAACTTTGAGTTAAATTGACAAATTATTTTCTCTTTTACTTTGAATTAAATTGACAAATTGTGTAGCAAGATTTTGCAAAAAAAAAAAAAAAGGAAAGAAGCTTGCGGGCTGGCCGGGCCGGCCAAATCCAAGCCACGGGCCTCACAATGCTAGCCCACAAAAAGCTTGGCCATTTTGGCCCGACCCAAATTTGGCCCGACCTGCTTCTATCCCGGCCCCTTTGTCAAGTCTTAACGTGTCCACTTAAATGAGGGTGTGAAATGTTATTTTGCATACATAGAGAACGATTTTTTGACTCCCTCACCCTGAGGAGTAAAATCCTTTATAGAGATTAAAATAGAAAGTTAAATAAGGGTAAAGAAATTGTTGGATAATGATTTGTTGATGTATTCTTCAAAGCTGGGGATAGAGAGTTTATTGGAAAAATTGGGATAAAATGCACGGGTTTCCCCTGAACTTAAGGTCATTTGGGTATTGAGCCCCCTTCTTTTAGTCAATGCAAACTGAGCCCCTTTTTATACGAAAATTTGGGTATTGAGCCCCCAGGCGCCACATGGGCGTTGACTTCCTATGTGGCACTCGCGGTGCCTACATGGAATATCTGACATCGGCATTTTTCAAATTAAATTTCCATGTGTTTTTGCTGACGTGGCTGTTTTACAATTAAATCCCAAAAATATGGTCAGCCCATGATTCGAACTCAAAACCTCCCACTTGGAATCTAGGTCACATGACCACCCGAGCACCACGGTACTTTTTGTTCATATATCGCAAGGAATAACATTTATCAGGAAACACTTTCATTCCCCCAAATAAATTAAGACATAACAGATCCTTCATATTAACATATAACGGATCCTTCTCAATTCGTTCTTTCTCTTTCTCGAACTCTAAAGGGAAAACCTAGGGCTCGTACATTGTCGTCTCTCACTCATCTTAAGCTCGATCAATTTGAGATATCCAAAAGTTAGGGTTTGATAAATTGAGACCCTAAGTTAGGGTTCAAACTAATTGTCGTCTCTCTTTCTCTCATCATTCGCGTTCAGTGGTCATTATCTCAGAAATTCGTGAGGTATGAAAAGGGGAAAGCAAACTAAAGAAAATAGCAACCAAATGTTTGGGGACGGTTCAAATTCTACTAGATTCAGTGGGATTTCAGCACAAAGGCATTGTGGGTGTGGGATACGAGTACGAATTTGTACCTTTGTAAAGGGAAAAAGTGTAGGGAGGAAGTTTTATGGTTGTTCAAATTATGGTGTAAGTTATTGTATTTACCATGATATAAAATGTTAATTTTTTTCAAACAATAGTTATAACTGTTAGTTTAATTTTGTGCAGATGCAATCATTTTGTTGTTTTTTTCAATGGATTGACTCGATCAGTATGTTAGAAGATGCTGAGAATTCTTCCGATCTGATTAATTTGAAGAGCACTGAAATTGAACTACAAATGATGAAGGACAAAGCGCCTGACTTGGAAGTGCAAGTATCGAAAATGGAAAAGAAGAAAGTCAAATTGAAGAATGATTTGAAGTCTTTAAAAGAAGAAATAAGGAAGTTACAAACTAGGGAGCAGTGGTTGACACTTGTAATTGGGGTGTTATTTGTTTTGTGTGTGAGCATGTTAAAAACCGTATTATAGTTGTAGTTGTATTGGTGTAACTCTGTTTTGATGATTTTAATTATTGTTGTAGCACCCAATCTTCTGTAAACTCTTTGTATTGGTGCTTATGAATTGAATGATTCTAACCCTGTTTTCTTCGAGATTGTTTTGTCCTTTGTAACTTTGAGGTTTTTCAAGCTCCTCTTTTTCTTGATTCCCCAAATCTTTTAATCCCTCTTTCTCTTCCCCTTCCCCTGTTTTGTACACCAGAGCTACATTTGTTTGCAACACCAATTTATTATTTATTATTATGAATTATATTTAATCTAGTGAATTAAATAACAATATTAACCATAATGTAACTGTTAAATTACCCAGCCATGTTTTGTAAAATAGAGCATCAAATTATATGTACACATACATGAGCACTAGCCATGTGTAGAAACAAACTCTTAAATTAAATTAACCATCCATTTGTACAAAATACTGAACACCATTGTGAAGGATTAAAACACCAAAAAATCTTGTCCATCAGTTTTGTTTTGAGATAAATACAAACCCCAAAATACCATAAATATTAGTCAAATACAGACATAAAATATAGATTAGTAGATTGGTATCTTCTACTCCTTGTTCACACTCTCTTGAGTTCCACTTGTGTTGGGTAAGTTGGGTGACAGTCCACTTGACTGTCCTTCACCCTATGGTTTTCCTCCCTCTCTAGTCTCCCTGAAACTGTTATACAATGCTTGAGCCATCAACTGATCCTCGATTTCAACTGCAGCCCTCATAGCACTGGACATCAATTTTGCAGCCTTATCCTTAGTTGTAGTTCTTTTTTTGGGTTCAGTTGCCCTTTCTTTTCCTTTCTGATTTCTAGTTGGTACAGCATCTATCTTCCATCTACCATGCTCATTCCCATTTGGTGCAACACTTTTTGGTGGGCGAAAAGGTGCTTGAACTGGTGCAGTCTTGGGGCTCCAGCTAAGTAACATCTCCCAGCTGTGGTCTACATCATCATATATATCATAGTTGTAGCAACCACATATATATATCAGATCAGTAACAATATTCAACTTTGTTGAAAAACTGTTAACTACACAAACAATATTCAATCTACTTACTGAAATATAAGTGTTGCCTGTTTTTGGGGATATGAAACAACCAAAACTAGGAGGAACCCATTCTCTTCTTGCACTTAGCAATATTGGGAGCAGAGACTAATGTCTTTATTTTAATTTGTAGAGTCTCTCTAACAACTTTATCTATGCAACTTGTCTCTGTCACATTTGTCTATAAATAAAATAAAACATAAGTAAACAATGCTTGACAATGCATAAGTAAACAACTTGTCTTTATCACATTTGTAGCCATAAAACATAAGTAAATTACCTGTTTATGAATTGCCCACATATATTTCCAGGAAATCTGTAATATATACCAATGACATCAATCCCCCCAAAACCCTCACACCTTGTATTCAGCTTCTCAAAATCCAATTCAAAATAGTGAATTTGAAACTTATCAATTTTCCCAAAACCATAATGCAAAACAAGATGTAACCCAAATAAACCTTTATGGTGGAGTTCCACTAACAAGAATCTACAATAAAATACCACAAACATGATATAAAAAATATATATGGACCACACTTATATGACATCAAACACATCAGGACCATAACAAAGCTTAGACTATGAACTATGGACCACAACAGACAATAATCTAGGGTGGAGTCCCACTACTAATAATATTCAATAACATAAAATGCTTCTGTATGGAACAAAAAGACAGATCACATATACAGACGAGAAAATCTAGTTTTATTACCAGACAACAGTAGGACCACAACATAATACCCAAATAAGTTGATATTTATATAATCACAAACAAAAGATAAAGTTCATTAAAGGGGTCATAATAGACAAAGGAAGAGGTTTAAATCAACGGCAATAGACATGTGAAGGTAAATAAAGTGGCCACAATAGACAAATATAGCAGAATAAAGGGGGAATAAAGGGGGATTTCGCGACACTTACACCATTTCCCCAACACAAAGCACTTTCAGATCCTTCGATTCGTTCAAACCCTAACTTAGGGTCTTCTCCCACGATTGTCGCGATTTAGATGAGAGAGAGAGACGACAATGTTCGAGCCCTAGATTTTCTCTGTGCATGTGAGAGGTTTAGAGTTTGAGAAAGAGAAAGAATGAATCTGTTATGTCTTAATTTATTTGGGGGAATGAAATTGTTTCCTGATAAATGTTATTCCTTGCGATACATAAACAGCTAAGCCAGTGGTGCTCGGGTGGTCATGCGACTTAGATTCCAAATGGGAGGTTTTGAGTTCGAATCCAAGGGCTGGACATATTTTTTTGGAAAAAGTCTAAAATGGCCACGTCAGCAAAAACATGTGGAAATTTAATTTGAAAAATGCTGATGTCAGATATTTCATGTAGGCGCCGCGAGTGCCACATAGAAAGTCAATGCCCATGTGGCGCCTGGGGACTCAATACCCAAATTTTTGGATAAAAAAGGGCTCGATTTGCATTGACTAGAAGAAGGGGACTCAATACCCAAATAGACCTAAAGTTCAGGGGTAACCTATGCATTTTACCCGGAAAAACTATTGTGAATGCTCTTATAATAGTGAGGGACAAATTTGTCATATGACTTATTTTGAAAGATTATTTTATAAATATAAAATATTTAACTTTTCTATTCTTTTCCATCCTTCCAAATCCTCCCATTTTTGGGAGAAAGTTTTGAACCAAAAATAAAATTAACTTTACCTCTAAATCTATTTTATTCCTAAAAAAACTTACAAACATGAGATTTAGAAGTATTTTAATTATTCCCCACTACCTTCCCTTCCCCTCCAAATCAAACTTGCAAACACGGTGTTAACGATGTATTTGATATAGTAGATTAACTTTATAATTTTATCCAATTCCATGTATTGATATATGTCGCAATCATAATTCGACATAAAACTTTCACAATATATAGTGTTAACTCCAAGTTTTGCCGGCGCGTCCAATCGCCAAATCCACGCCCTCAAACCTGCATAATAACACATCATAAACGAAGCTTGACGGCTGGGACCGCCGGGTGATAGCTCCGGTGTGAGAATAAGTACAGGCTGGTCACAAGGTTAACAATGGAGGCAGACGTGTATAGTGCCCAAGTGGGTATTATTATTTGTTACCATTAGGTCAAGCCTTGTATTTATAACCATTCTCACCGCCTCTAGAGTCCATGTCCCAGTCGGATAGGGACTCCTACATATGACAGTTACCATTGTTTGGGTCCAACGCAATCTCCTTTAAAAGTACAAGTTAGGGGTTATCCAACCACTTACCTTATAAGAGTTGGTATTTAGATAGGACTAGGGTTGAAACCTTTAATCCTTTAGACTTCTTATTGCTTCGGGCTCCATCCGAGAAATAACCTTCGGTATGGGCCTTACAAAGTGGTTTGAACCCCGGCCCGAAGGGCTCGGTAATCCGATCCCGATCATCACCTATTCGGTCTAGACTCCGGCTCGAAAGGCTTGGTAATCCGACCCCGAACATCATTATGTTGGTCTGGGCCCTGGTCTCGTGGGACTAGGATGCCCGATCCGGATACTACCAGCTGGGTCTGGGTTCCGGCCCAAAGAGCTCAGATACCCGATCCCGAACTCTACTACTCCTATTCTGGCTTCGGCCCAGTGGGCTCGACGATCCCTGCTCGGCCCAGGCCTTCAGTCCATAGTAGGGGTCGACGGATTATACCCGAACATTGCCCCCTAGTCTCTCATTATAACAAGCCTTTAATGGGATATTTAATGAGAGATTTGAACAGATGCCTGGGTAATCCAACCGACCTAATTAATGCAGTGCACGTTACACAAGATATGAACGACCCAACGTCATTATAAGCCGCCCCTTGAGATTCGTGTAGCGATCATTATAAGTACCCCCTCTCTGCCCCAACTGTTACTCTTTGCAAACTCTTCTTCTCTAAGGTTTTTTTTTCTTCGAAAACTTTTTACCGGCAAGCAATTTCACCACTCCGATTCGAGCTTTTTAGACCTCAAATTCTTCTCATTTCTCGTTCTAATGGCTAAATCTAGCAATCTTGTTACTTTTTCCACCTTTGATTTGACCCCCCCCCCCCCACCGAGGCCACTCCCATTTCTACTGATATGGCCGTCGCCGTGACTATCGCCAGTACCGACTTGGTGCTAGTCGATTCGCCTGAAGTTCCTGCTGGCGGTACCACCGATGACGCTGAAGCGGAATTCGGGCTGCCTACCGTTCCGAGGTTGATTTATCCCATATCAACATCAAATCCACCATAACTCCCACCCAACTTTCTGACGCTCGGGAACTTTTCAACATTCCCCAAGAGTACAAGCTTCGGGTGCCAGGGCCCGAGGAGAGGATGTTCTGGCGCCCCGAAGGCAAGTGGATGGCCGTCCCAATATATGCTCTGAGGTATGGGGTCCGCTTCCCACTTCACGAGTTCATTGTGTCCTTTCTCTGCTTTGTGGGGATCGGGTTCGCATAGCTTGTGCCGAACTCGTATATCCACTTAGTAAGCTTCATCGCCGTCTGTCAAGAACTAGGGGTGACCCCCGGTCTTGATTTTTTCTTCATATTATTTTTGGTCGGCAAGTCCAAGGAGCCTGGCTTCTGTCAGTTGAACCGGATTACTGGCCGAGCTACCTTCGCCAAAGCCCCCTCTAGCAACAAGGGAAGGCACAACCAACGGATGTTCGTCAAGGGGACAGATCTGCAGCTACTCCCGAACTTGTCGTCTCCCGATGACACCATTGTGAAAGTGACCACCTTCCCAACTACCCGAAGAGATGGGTTCCGAACCTTCTACCGGAAGGTGAAGAAGACTATATGGAGCTTGGATACTCTGGCCAACGAGGTCTGGCTGTACAAGCATGGCTGTAAGCTTTCAATCTCGATCTCGCTTGTCTTTTTCTTCCCTTCTGTTTTATCTTGTTCTAATTTTTGATGTGTGTAATTTCCTTTTGTAGTGACCATCTTCAAGCCGAAGGGTATCGATGAGTCTATCTTTCCCTTCCCCATTCGGTCTGGCCCGATCCGCCTACCCCTTAGGGATGGTGTCACCGGCGGGGAGACAATCCCGATCTCTGAGCTCTCCGTGGACTCCTCTCCTGCTCCCCCGAAGGATGTCACACAGATGTCTCAGGCTGAGAAGGTGGCTTTGCTGAAAAAGGGAAAGAAGAGGGTTCTGACCAAGGCCCCCCCAAGCCATCTTCTCAGAAGCCGAAGGTGTTGAAGTCGGCTCCTTCACCCGCTTGCGAAGTGAAAGTCCTTGAGGATCCCGAGGAGACCGAAGACGAAGCTCTCGAACCACGCCCCAAGAGATTGAAGCAAAAGTTGGTGGATGAGCCCGATCTTCAGGTCATCCCGGCTGTTGCTCTTACGCCTGTTGTTGAGGTCGATCCCTCCCCCAAAGCCGGTCCGTCCTCTGCGTCTGGCTCATCCAAGGGGTCACCTCCGACAAGCTTTTGGCCGAAGAGTCCCTCTGAAATATTCCCCTTTGATGCCCTGGATCATTTCAAACTTCCTGGAGATGATGCTCGGTTCAAGGGGCATTCTACCGAGGGCCTCTTGGTCTCTTATATTAAGGCTCAGTGTCAGGTAATTTTGAAGGCCTTAGACTCTGTGTTTTGACTCCTTTATTCTGACTATTCTATTAGATCATGAGTAATGCTTGTTTTCTCCCTTTGTTGCAGGACAATGCGATCCTTGCCCAAGTTATCCCTCCTCCTACCAGGGCTGCCCAGAGTGAGGTAGAGATGCAGAGGGCTGAGCTTCGGAGCATGTCAGCTGAGCTGGTCAAAGAAAAAGGAGATCATGCCGACACGCGCAATAAGGTGACTGCTGCCGAAGCTCGGGCCAATAAATTTGAAAAGCTTCATGGTGATCTACAAAAGCAATTCATTGGCCTTGGGGATTTCAATAAGCAGCTCCTCGAGGAGAGGACCCTTTTGAAGGAGAGGGATCTGGACCAGCAGAACGCCCTTCTGATCCTCTAGAGTCAAATTTCTGAAACGCACGCCCAACAGATGGTGCTGATGAGGGAGAATTCGGCTCTGGAGTCAGAACGTGCAGAAGCCATACAGCGAGCTATTCAAGAATACCGAGAGTCTCCCGAACTCCATGATATGGTCATGGCCCAGTTTACTTAAGGCTATGACGCTCATCGGAAGAGTGCTCGAGGTAAGATGACTGCCGTTGGTTTGGATGCTGCTGTCCTTGATCCTTCCGAAGGAGAGTCTGATGATGAGGGTGCGGCTTCTGAGGCTGAAAATGAAGTTCTCGATGCAGAGGATGAAGCCCTTCCATCCGATGATGAAGCCCCTTAGTTGTATTTAGGATTTTCCCTTGTAAATTTTTTGTCTTTTTTATTTCTTTTGTAACTATCCCGATCGGGTCTGCGTGTGACTTTGCCAGATCAATTTTGTAAAAGTTTCGAATATAAATGAAGTAAAAAAATTTCGAGGGGAAACCCCGTCTATTTTATTGATGCTTGAGGTAATTTGCACAAGTCATAAGAAAGAATTACATAACTTCTCACTGATAATATTTTCTAAGTCTTCCAGCATGCCATGTATTTTTTATGTCTGTGCCATCCATTGCTCGAAGCCGATAGGTACCAGGCTTCGGCACTTCCGTGACTTCATAAGGTCCCTCCCAGTTCGGCATTAACTTGCCCTTGTTCTGGGGGGTAGATGCCTCTACTTCCTGAAGAACCAGGTCCTCAACCTCAAATCTCCTTTGCTTCACATTCTGGTTGTAGTGTCAGGCGGTGCGTTTCTGGTAGATGGCTAACCTCATCGATGCCGAATCTCGAACCTCATCAACCAGATCTAAGTTTAATCGCAAGCCTTCGTCGTTGTATAATTCCTGGTACTGACTGATCCGAAGTGTCGGTGATCCGATCTCGATGGGTATTAGTGCATCGGTTCCATAGGCCAGTCTGAACGGTGAGTCCCCAGTTGTGGTCCTCGGGGTAGTTCGATACGCCCATAGGACACTGAGTAGCTCTTCGGGCCACCTTCCTTTTAGTTCATCCAACCTTCTTTTAATTCCTGTGAGCAGGATTCTGTTAGTGACTTCTACCTGTCCATTGGATTGAGGGTGGGCAACTGAAGTCTTTCTGTGTTGGATGCCTAACTCCTTCAGAAAGGTTTCGAACTTCGATCCCACAAACTGTCTGCCATTGTCGGAGACCAGGACCATTGGAATGCCGAACTGGTACACAACATATTCCTTGAAGAACATAAGACATTCCTATTCGGTAATTTTCTGCAAGGGTTTGGCTTCCACCCACTTTGTCATGTAGTCGATTGCGACGATCACGAAAGTGGCCTGCCCCTTGGCCTTCGGCAACGGTCCTAATATATCAATTCCCCACATAGCAAATGGGACCGGGGATAAGACTGAATACAACTCTTCGAGAGGATAATGTGGGATAGAACTATTTAACTGACACTTAAGATATTTTTTGACATAGTCCTTTGCTTCCTGGAAGATGGTCCGCCAATAGTAACCCTGCCTTAGAATTTTGTAGGCCAATGACTTGGCCCCCATGTGATCCCCACATATGCCTTCATGCACTTCCCTGAGTGCGTATTCGGCTTTCGAAGGCGTCAGAAACTTGAGTAAAGGAGAATGAAAGCCCTTCGGTACAGATCCCCACCAATAAGAACGAAGTTAGAGCTCCTGTGCTTGATTTTTCTGGCGTACATGCTATCCAAAGGCAGAATCCCCTCGGCTAAGTAAGTGATGTAAGGCGTAAGCCAACAGTCGAGCCGATCTAGGGTCAGTACGTCTGCCCTTTAAACACTAGGTTTGTCTAATACTTCCAAGTATACTGATCCGGTGAAAGAACTTGCTTCAGTCGTGGCTACTCTGGCTAGGGAATCTGCTACTGTATTGTCTGACCGATCGATCCCTAGACAGCTGCACGACCTGAAGTATGAGAGTCTGTCCTTTACCTCTGCCAGGTATTTTGCCATTCGGGCCCCCCGAGCCTCATACTCTCCCGTTCTCTGTTTGACCACCAGCTGGGAATCACTGTACACCACTATCTTCTGTACCTCCAGGCTTCGGGCTAATCTAAGTCCGGCCAAAATAGCTTCGTACTCGGCCTCATTGTTGGTGGCCTTGAACCGAAACCTGATGGCCTGTTGGACCCAGAACCCTTCGGGACTAGTCAGAATAACCCCCGCTCGGCTGATGTCTGAGGTAGATGACCCGTCCACGTAGAGAGTCCAGGCCATTTGTAGTGATCGAGCTTCGGTGATCGAAGCCACATCTGGTTCGGTGAAAGAACACTCCACGACAAAATCCGCCAAGGCCTATCCCTTAATTGCCTTCCGGGGATGGTATTCTAAAGAAAATTGAGTTAGTTCCATTGCCCATGCGTCGAGCCTGCCCGAGACTTCAGGCCTGTGCAGTACTTTTTTCAATGGTTGATCTGTGTAGACTATCATCAGTCGACCCTAAAAATAGTGCCGAAGCTTCCGGCTTGCGATGATCAGAGCGTAGGCTAACTTTTCCAGGTTCGGGTATCTGGTTTCTGTTTCTCGAAGGACGTGGCTAACATAGTAGACCGAAAACTGCTTTCCCGCTTTTCCCCGTACCAATGCTGCCCCCACGCCATCGAGCTTGCGGCTAGGTATAGGTATAGTGGCTCTGAAGGGATCGGTTTCATCAGCAATGGTGCCGAGGACAAGTATTGCCTGATCCCCTGGAAGGCGTCTTCTCACTCAGCGGTCCACTGGAAATTCTTCTCATTTTTTGGCCCCTTTAGAGTGTCGAAGAATGGCAAACACCTTTCTGCTGATTTCGATACGAACCTTCGAAGAACCGTTATCCTGCCTGTCAGCCTCTGCACATCCTTATACGACTTCGGGGATTGCATATCCAGTATCTCTTGGATCTTCTCTGGGTTTGCCTCGATGCCTATTTTGCTAATCAGATAACCCAGAAATTTTTCTGATCCCAATCCGAAGGTACACTTTGTTGGGTTCAGACGAAGCTTATATTTTTGAATCATTTCAAAGCAGTTTTCCAGGTCCCCCAGATGATCTTGGACTGACACGCTTTTTACAATCGTGTCATCCACATAGACCTCCATGCTTCGGCCTAGCTGCTTTGTAAACACATGGTTCATCATTCGCTGGTAAGTGGCCCCTGCATTGAGCAGTCCAAAGGTCATCTTTCGATATGCGTAAATGGCCCGATGCGTGATGAAGCTCGTCTTCGGGATGTCCTCCTTAGCCATTGAGATTTGGTGATATCCCGAGAAAGCATCCATGAAGCTTAGCATGCCATACCCTGAAGTGGCATCAATTAACTGATCAATGTTGGGCAGAGGGTAGAAATCTTTCGGGCAAGCTTTATTCAGGTTTGTGTAGTCAATGCAGATTCTCCATTTCCCGTTCTATTTCTGAACCAACACCACGTTTGCCAGCCACTCCGGGTAGTCAATTTCGAAGATAAATCCTGCCTTCAATAATTTAGCAATCTCTTCATCGATGATTTTCTGCCTCTCCGGGGCAAAAATTCTTCTCTTCTGTATAACTGGTCTCTTATTGGGATCCACTTCCAGTCGGTGTAGTGCTACTGACTTGTCCACCTCGGGCATATCACTGGGTATCTAGGCAAAGATATCCGCGTACGCCCGAAGCAGATCGATCAACCCGATCCGGAAGGGTTCTGCCAATCCTGAGCCAATCTTTATCTGTTTTTCCTTGTTCCCCGAGATCAGTTGTATATCCTCTGTTTCTTCGGCTGGTAAGGCAAGGGGCTCTGCGCTACCTTCTGTAAATAGCTGTATCTCAATAGCCATCGTCTGCTTTTGCTTACTTACCCCGGTTCCCGAAGAGATCAATGTATTTCGATAACACCTACGGGCAATGTCTAGGTCTCCTTTTACCTCCCTGATCCCGTTCGGTGTTGGAAACTTGATCTTGAAATGAGGTATGGAGGTGACTGCTTGCAAGGCTACCAGGGTCGGTCTTCCCAATATGGCATTGTAAGTCGAATCCACCTGGACAACGAAGAATCTGACCATAACCTCCATTTGTTGAGGAGCCATGCCGAACCTAACCGTCAGTTCGATGGTGCCCGATACATGCACCGGGTCGACACTGAATCCGTACAAGAGTCCTTCTCCCCCCAGTTCCATCTTCTTTCCCCCCTAGGTCCATCCTCTAATAGGCATGTGTATATAGTATGTCGACCGAGGATCCGTTGTCTACCATCATCCGCTTCATATCCACTGGTCCGACCTGAGCTGTTATCACCAATGCCCCATCATGTGACTCTATGGGGTTCGAAGGGTAGTCTTCATCTGAAAAAAAAATAACTGCCCCCGGGAAGGCCCTGTCCTTCTTTGCCATGGACCCGGCAACAGATAAGACCGCATCTAGATGTTCACTTCTCTTCCGTCTGGTCACGCGCCCTACCGAACCTCCGAAAATAACATCAATCACCCCCCGAGCGTGCTGGTTCTGGTTCAGCTGTGTTTCTCGGGCCTGAGTCCTGTCTTCCTCTCTTGGTTGAGTTCCGGTATTTTCCCTACCGGCCACATACTGAACCAACGTCCCATTCTGAATGTTCTTCTCGATCAGATCCCCCAGATTCTAGGCATTCCTTTGTCGTATGGCCCGCATTCTGATGATAATTGCAATACCTATTTTTGCTGCGCCTCCCAGGTTTTGGTCTCGTCCTGCAGGGCTCATAGAAGGGCTCCTTGATGTCTTCCAATATTCTAGCTCGATCGATGTTGAGGGGAGTGAAAACTTTATTGACATTTCTACCTGGGAAAGGTGGTCGACCATTGCCCGATCCCCCACTGTTATAGCTTCTTTTCCCTTGATTATCCGATCTCCCCTGATTATTGTCCGATCGTTGGTTGTTCGACTTGTCTCTGTCCCTAGACTTATCGTGTGAAGGTGGCTTGAAAATTCCCATGGCCTCTTCAATGGCAATGAATCCTTCGGCCCGATGAAAGGCTTCAGTCAGGTCCGAGGGTGGGTTGATCACTAGGTCTTTCATCAACTTCTTTGACCTCCCCATATCCAAACCTGTTATGAAGAATCCCAAGGCCTGTGGTGAATTCAATTCTGCCACCGATCCCACAGCTTCCAGAAATCTCTTGACGTAGATGCCGAGAGTCTCATCCGAACGTTGTTTCACTTGCATAGGGGAAGTTGTGATCTTTCCTCTTCTCCTGTTACTTCCGAATCTAGCGTGGAATTTTTCCAGAAGATCGTTCCATGAAGTAATTGTTCCCGATGCCAAAGTTCCCATCCACTCTCTGGCACTCTTCTTCAAGGTGGTTGCAAACATATGACACTTTGCTGCGTCCGAATGCCCGTAATATATCATCAGCCTATCATATCCGTCCGAATGATCATACGGATCTCCCATTCCGTCGTATATGTCCATTGGGGGCATTTTCTTCTTCGGGTCAGCAGTGACTTGATTGATCTCAGGCGAGAAGTGCGAGCTGTGACAGCTCGAGGGTGTTCCCAACTGATCTTTCGTAGCCAGAAGCTTCTCCAACTCCGCGACTCGTCGAGCGAGGGGGTCAGTATCTTCCTTACGGGAGGAAAGTCTGTGCCTGTCCCCCTCATATTCGAGAGATCCGATTCTCGCCCTCTGTCCCGATCGACCCAGGCGTTCAGATCTTCGTTCGGGGGAATGACTCCTTCTTTCCCGAGAATGACTTCTGTGTCGGCATGATCTCCTTTTAGTCTCCCCTTGTCGTGGTGATCTGGATCGACTCCGATGCCTACGCTTCTTTGAATAGGCCTTCTGTTCTCCAGCCACCTTAGCCATCTGCAACTCCAATTCTTCTTGCTGGAGACGCAAGGCCAGCATGGCGTCCTTATTCTGCTGTATTTTGGTCAACAGAATAAACTGATGCTGGTCTTTGCTGTTCTCCACCAGATCCTTATCCCGTCGTTCATAGGCTTGAGACTGGTTGTCTTCCACGTGGGTGTGCTGAGGAATCGGAGTATGTTGATTGGGGACGAACAGCTGCCTTCGTGCTGACTGGGCTTGCATCGAATTGCCCTCCTGGTAGCTAGGTCCCAATCTGTCTTTGACCGATGCCCTGATTAGGGTCGTCGGGTGAGTCTTGGCCTTCTCCTGGTTTGAAGCTCCATCGTCCTTACTGGCCATGTCCTTTCTATCGGAAAAGTACAAAAGTGATTGATTAAGGCACTAATAGCCCTCCTTCTAGCGCCAGTGTTAACGCCAAGTTTTGTCGGCGCGTCCAATCACCAAATCCAAGCGCTCAAACCTGCACAATAACACATCACAAACGAAGCTTGACGGTTGGGACCGCCGGGTGATAGCTCCGATGTGAGAATAAGTACAGGCTGGTCACAAGATTAACAATGGAGGCAGTCGTGTATAGTGCCCAAGTGGGTATTATTATTTGTTACCATTAGGTCAAGCCTTGTATTTATAACCATTCTCACCGCCTCTAGAGTCCATGTCCCAGTCGGATTGGGACTCCTAAACATGGCAGTTACCATTGTTTGGGTCCAACGCAATCTCCTTTAAAAGTACAAGTTGGGGGTTATCCAACCACTTACCTTATAAGAGTTGGTATTTAGATAGGACTAGGGTTGAAACCCTTAATCCTTTAGACTTCTTATTGCTTCAGGCTCCATCCGAGAAATAACCTTCGGTATGGGCCTTACAAAGTGGTCTGAACCCCGACCCAAAGGGCTCGGTAATCTGATCCCAATCATCACCTATTCGGTCTAGACTCCGGCCCGAAGGGCTTGGTAATCCGACCCCGAACATCATTATGTTGGTCTGGGCCCTGGTCTCGTGGGACTAGGATGCCCGATCCGGATACTACCAGCTGGGTCTGGGTTCCGGCCCAAAGAGCTCAGATACCCGATCCCGAACTCTACTACTCCCATTCTGGCTTCGCCCCAGTGGGCTCGACGATCCATGCTCGGCCCAGGCCTTCAGTCCATATTAGGAGTCGGTGGATTATACCCGAACATATAGCAAGATCTTTTCTCAAGGGGGCTAATATTTTCAACGTTGGATTTTTCAATCCAGCGCAATTACAACAATACATAAATATTGTACATTATGCATCAATAGCTGTGCATTTGCATAATTTTATTCCAATCGTTTTAAAATCAGAGATATAATTTTTTTTCTTATTTCTAGTTTTCAATTTAGTGTGACATGAAATTTATCAAATGCCACTAATTATATTATAGGTAGATTGAATATTATCATCTGACTACTAATATATTTCTAGCAAATATTCAAAAAAAAAATGATAGTTGTGTGAATAGTTAGTATTAGTAACTTTTTAAAAAATATCTAATATAGTAGACTACTCTTATGGTTATAACTAATATCATATTTGTATTTGGCAATTATAATTCGAAAATAAAAATTCGCAACGGGACATCTCCCAACGGTAAACATCGGAATCCAAATATCACTTTACCAAGTATAAGCTCTCATTTTAGGACCAGAGTAGTATCAGTTTTAATTCCGCATCTTTCAAAGCATTGCATTTCATACCATGAGCTAACTATAAAAATAACTGAATAATCAAGTACCTTAATATACTACTTGCATTGTATATACAATCCTACACTTACAATGAAACATATTTTTTGCACTTTTGGTCTTGAATTTCCTCTTTTGCTACAATATAATTCAAGGTGCAATCCATTCTCACTCCAACAGTCTTCTTAATAATCTTCATCACCTCCACTTTTCCCCTAATGCTGGTCTGGCTACTCACCGGCAATGATCCGGTCAACAAATCGCCCAAAAATCTCGGAAACCTAACAATATCATCGATTTCGAGCATAAAATCAATGGTAGCCTTCATTTGAAACGTACGCCTCGCCTTGGCAATCCCCTGAGGAGTTCTAACCTCGCCAATCAGCACACTTTCGTAATAAACACTAGTTGTAGCATTTTTGAATTTGAAAGATGCCACATTGGGATTTTTAATCGAGAGATCAGCTATAATTGTTAAATTGACGGTCGACAAGGGATTTAGAGGATTAATACCCTCTAGTCCCTTGATTGTCACATAATTTAACTTTAATTCGGGATCTTTTACCTTAAAAACGGTTAACATGAGCACCAATGTGACCACCCCTAGGATCACGAATACTGCCGTGGTGCAGGCGCAGCAATTGAGGCATTTCCGATTGTGCGGTTTCTTGTATGACTCGATTGGTGGGGCTGGGGCGGGGGTGGTGTTGTTGATGGCGATTCGATGGGCCTCCGGGGCTAGGGGTTTTACTTGCTCCTTATCTGTCATGACTAAAAAAGGTTGAGGTAGTGAGTTTGAGTGGAAGCACGTATGAATTGGAATGTTATGTTAGTGTTTGGACCTTATAAAAAGGGATTGTGGGTTGTCTTTTTTAGACGCAATAGGTTTAAATATTTGACTATTAGGACCGTGGTAAATGGCTTTTGTAGGCTTTGCCAAGACTCGAGTGTATTAATTTGGGACAATAGAAAATTAAACAAGACTCCCAAGAATGTTGACAGAGTGAGATGTATTTTGTTTTTTTATTGTTTTTTGTTAGTTTAAGACATAATTTAAATATATACATGCTTTGTCTGAACTCCCAAACTCTTAGGCTATGCTTGTTTGAGAGTATTATAATTCCAGAATTATAATTATAATCTCAAGACTATTAAGTCATTTTATAATCTATAGACTAATAGTCTCAAGTCTAAATTTGAAAACAAATAAGACACTTGAGATTAATAGTCATATCCCAAGTATAATCTTTGCAAACAAACATAACATTCGTGCACAAGAGATGGAGATAATCATTGGGTCAAGACCCTTTGGCTGGTATACATATTTGCTTCCTTCTGAAATTAAAGATATATATTTTATTTTATTTAAATTAATTTTGAGGAATCTTAAACTTCAAAATTTTAGTACAAATGATTTTGGTTGTTATAAACTAATTAAATATTATTACTAATCATCATATTTGTTATTATAAGAATTTAGCTGAATTTATATCAATTTTAAGTATAAATATTTAACATATTAACATAAAAGATTATACTGTATATGTGTAGGTAGAGTGATATTACGGTAATTGATTAAAGCTTCTGTCTGAATGTTTATTTAAATTATGTTGATGAAGTGGAGGGATTGTCCAAAAAGAATGGAAAATGTGGAAAAGGCCAATGGATTTGTTGTATATACATGTTTCCATCAACTACACATGGCCATTTATTTTCTCTAATTCTGGTCTTCTTTGGCCGTCTCTAATATAGTAATTGATTATACAGAAGCATATCAACCTAGCTGGTGGAAGTGTGTGCGACTTCTAGAAGGGATGTAGTTTGCTGTAGAGATTAATTAATTGGTACTAGCTAATTGTTGATTTGATTATGATGTTTATATTATCAGAATAAAAGTGGTGTTTTTAGAGCTAAAAATAATATTGTTCAAGTAATTATTATACATTTAATATTATTTTTGTACTTGTTCTAACTAGAGACTCAATATTTTAACATATATACTTAATCTTCTGGCAACAACCTTCTTGATGGTGCATTTTCTGCATTTAATTTGCAAAATAATCAACTTCAAAATAGTGGTTAGCACTACTATGTACACAAATAAGAATATTTATTTACAAACATTCGTCTTCTTTAAAGAAAACATAGTTTGCATTCCTATATATTAGTATATAACTATTTAATTTGGTGGTGGTATGTAGTTTATATCTGCAAAATGTGGTGGGGTTTCTGCAAAACTCATTGTTGATCATGCATCTTGTAGAACGACCGAGATCGATGAAACAATTAAAAAGATTTTATGTGCAATTTTCAAGTTTGTGGTTGCGAGCAGTTCAGATCGATTCAATTTCGCCGCTTTCCTCAGTGGTTAAAGGAAAAACATGAGATTAGCCGTAAATTCGGAGGTTCTGAGTTCCCACTCGAAGCAGCATAGGGGCCACCAGTGGCAGAACCAGGACAATTTCAGAGAGGGGCAAAATACATCATTAAGAAAAATGGATTTAAAGTTTTTTTTTTAAACTTACTAAAGCTTAAAAGGGTTTGAAGTTTTTTTGAAGTTTTTTTAAAACTTACTAAATGAAACGACGCCGTTTCATTTAGTAAGTTTAAAATAAAAAAATTTAAAACTCATTCAACTGCAGTGCTGCTCTATATGAAGTATGAAAGTGTATAGAATAATATGAAAGTTTCATTTATTTTGGGATTTTGAAAGTGTATAGGATAATATGAAAGTTTCATTTAATATGAAACTTATTAAATGAAACTTTAAAAAGGGATATTATGTATCTCACGAATTATGATTACTAAATGAAAGTATATAAGATAATATATACATACCCCCCCCCCCCCCCCCCCCCCCCCCCCCCCGCCTTGGGGGGCATATGCCCCCTCCCGCCCCCCTCCTTCCGCCTCTGGAGGTCACGGACCGCAAGCGTAAACCTTTTTTCGGAATTTTTATTTGGGATGGGGAGACGTAGTCTGGTCGCAAAGTTGGAAAACTCCTAATATCAAAAAAAAAGAAAAAAGAAAAAGGATCGATTCTGCATTGAGAGAATGAGTATTAAAATATTTGGTACTACAGGATTTGTTCATTTATAATCATTTATGGTTATGGAACCTAGCTAGCTGCGGCAGAGGCAATGGTGAAAGCCAAGGGACTCTCACAGGCAAGTTGGTGCAGTACGCAGCGCAGCTGATCAGATTATGGAGCAATTGTTCCAAGAGCGTGCAAAGCCAAGTGACATATACTATGGAATTAAGAATTATAAAAGTATAGCTATATTTGGTATTGACATTAATAAACAAGCATACAACAACATTAATTTAAACCAAGAGCATACACAAGTTCTGGCCAAGATCCATCCACGTGTTCCAATTATCAAAGCGCGTCAAATCCTGCACAGAAACGGGTAAACACCAAAAGCTTGGCGGCTTGAGCTGCCGGAGAATAGCTCCGGTATGAGAATAAGTACAGGCTGAATAAGGTTAACAATGGATGTTTAATGCTCTAATGCTGAAAAATAATACAAATGTGTGTACCTTAGAATAAAAATGTAACCTTGTACTTATAGAGACCTTGTCACCTTCTTAGAGTCCTTTCCCATGTAGAATTCGGATTCCTCATTAGGCAACATTCCTTAATGGGATCACATAAAATCTTGTAAAATAAAGGCAGTTGGATTGGATCCTAACTCTTCCTTCCAAAAATAGAAAGTCAATATAATTAAGAAATCAAGGACTCCTTAAAACACTCCAACTGCCATATCAAGAGCCCACTCCGGGCGTACCCTCCTCTTATGGGCTTTGACCCACCAAATGGCTCGGGCCTAAAGATTCACAACCCAACATTGCCCCCCAGTCTTCTATTACATAAGCAATATAGAATAGAAGAGTATCAGACAAAAGCTCAACAAACCGCCGGTATCAAAGCCCAATACGGTTGCCAAAATTAAGGCCCAACATCATGCATCGGTTCATACACTGGGCCCGAACTCTACTCTCATAAACCCCATCATTGCCCCACATTAATCGCGTCGTATTCCAGTAACCGATAAAATATGAAAAGTTTATTTGAAGTAATCATTTCTCCAAAACAACCGTCATTTACCCAAACTTATCTCCCAAAAGTTTTCTCTGCAACGCCCCTCTTCCTTCCAAATCCTCAGCAAGGTATTTACTGCAAAACTCCTTCTTCTTCCCAACTACAGACAAACATCCATCCCTACCTCCATGGCCACTTCGAACACCCCTGCCACTGTCACACCCAACCCCGCGAACGAACTTACAGTTCCCGTTCCAAACACTTCTGTGGGTACCGACGACCTAATCGCGGTCGAATTTCCCATGGCAACAATTATTGAAACTCCCAACTACCGGGCCTTTTCCACATCTTCCACCCCCTCCTCCGGGACTCAATCTTCCCCAGAACCTGTCGAAGCACGATCGCGGGCAAAATATGAATCCACCAAGGCCTACCCTCATGTCAACACCCAATCCACCATCACAGCAGCCCATCTACTAACCATCCGTCAACAATATCAAATTCCTCCTGAATACTCCATCCGAGCCCCCGAAGAGGACGAAAGGATGTACTGGCGCCCACAAGGGGAATGGACGGCCATCCAGATCTACTCCCTCAAGTATGCCCTCCGATTCCCCCTTCCCGAATTCATCTCATCTTTTTTGGGGCTAATTGGCACCGGTCTGGCATAACTAATGCCGAACTCCTACATCTACCTAAACTCCTTTCTCGTCTTCTACCATATCACCAAAACTGCCCTGGGGCTAGACTTCTTCTTCGCCCTATACACTTTATCAAAGTGTGAAGAATCCGGACTACGACAGCTCGGCCTCTGACCCGGAACAATTACCCCCATAAAAACCCCGTCCAGCAATCGGGGGGTGGCATTTCCAATCGATCTTCATCAAAGGCACATACCTAAAACTGCTGCCGAGCTGGGCCGCTCTTAACGAGCCCGTGCTGAAAGTGACCCAATTTCCAAATAAGCGTATAAATGCCTTCCGAGCCTTCCGAGACTCTACAGCCAGATGAAGAAGACTGAGTGGTCCATAAAGATGTTATTCGACCCCACCTGGCTCTACTAAGACGGCCGTAAGCATCTGTACCTCTATCTTCATACTAACATAACGCTGTTTAAACACTAACATAATTTTTCATCTATACTTGCAGTGTCGGTTTTTAAACCTGAAGGAATAGAGGTCGCCGAGCCAGCGAGATCCCCTTCTACCGAACCGATCTATCCTCCCATAATTGATCAAAGCGTCGATATCGAGACTATCCTGATCACCGAAATCCCCCTAGATACCACTCCAAATAACTCGTCGATCACCCAATCGAACACCACTACCATCGCACCGAAACTCTGAGTTCAACCGATAACTTCCATCGCACCAAAACTCTCCACCAAAAAATTAGTGGAATTGACCCGGTCTGACAAGATGGTGCTAATGAAGAAGAAACTGAGAAAATATATCAGGCCACCGACCCCCAAAACAATTAACACCGAACCCTCCATTAAAACAACCAATTCTCAAATTTCTACCATCGGCAGCTCTGAGCACACAACCTCTGACCAATAAACTGAGGATATCGACATCGAGCCTCTTCAAAAGAAAGTACAACTAGAAGAAACTCCTCAAACCGCCCCAGCATCCATCTTTGTCCCTCCGCCACCGCCTCCACCTAAAGAGACAATCATCAAAGATCCACCAAAGCAATTCCTGAACATCGCATAGCCTCAAGACCTCCCCCTCAATTTTCCCTACGATAACTTCAATGTTTTCGTTCTTCCGGACGATGACAAAAAGTTCAAAGACCTCGAGCCCGAGGATCTTGTAATTGCGACTGTCGTTCCCATGGATCGGGTAAGAACTCCCTTTTTATTGCTTTGAATAAACATAAATTTCCCTTTGAATATTTCTTAACATGGCCCTCGTAACCTCAGGCACTATCAGCCTTTGGTCGACTGCTGCTGAGAGTCAAAGAGATCTCTGCCCAGAAAAAGGAACTAGAAGGAACAATACAATAGCATTGAGCAGATCTCAAGGCCTCGAACAGCGAAAGGGAAGCAGATGGACAGAGGTTTTAGACCACCCTTCTTCACGCCGATTCTATGACAACCCGAATTTTCAAGAATTAATAAATGAGAATTTAATAAATAAAATTCTTATTTTAAGATGTTTTGAGTACAAGTATGTGTATATGTGTTATATTATGAAATGTGCGATTTGGTATAAAGAGAATTATATTCATGTATTGGACTAATTTAATTAAGTGCACTATGTTAATTGATGTGTAAGTAATTTTGTGGTATTTGTTAGTAGAGATTTACTAATTGTTACATGGAATTATGATTAATGAGTAATTATAATTGTTATATGGCAATTTTATTTAGTTAATTGATGTTAACTTTAATTTAATTAAATTGGGATGGTAAAATTTAATTAAATAAAGTGTGACATTGGAAACTATGTGTTAAAAGAGTTATTAAAATAAAATAAAAGAGTTTTAAATTATTTTTGCCAAACAAGACCCTTAAATCTGTTTTAATCCTGTTTTACCAAACAAGGCCTTAACTTCTAAAAATCTGTTTTTAAATTTAAAGAGTTTTTGCCAAATAAGCCTTAGTGGCTTTTAATTTTCAAAAATATATAACTGATATGTATTTAGTAGAGGGATTAAATATTTTGTCAATTATATTATATGTATAATTATGTTATATTATATGTATATCAGTTATATTCTATACTACGTGAGTTAGTAAGAAGAATAGAAGCAGAGTGTTTATCAAACAAAGAAATTAGAGAGAAGAAGAAAGAAAAAGGAAGAAGAAGTTTTGAAAAATCAAAACAAGGAGTCATCATCATCACCATCATCTTCTTCTCCTAATAACAAAGGGTATAATCTAACTCTACAATTGTTAAACCATGTTCTTCTATATTTTCATAATCTTAAGTTCTCTGTAATTTGAATTTCATGATAAATAATAAATTGATGATCTATATATGTTAGATTATGTATATAAACTATTTTATGTGTTATATGGTAAATTAAGTGGTTCAATTCATGTAAATATGATGAACATTAAGAAATCATATTCATAGTAATTTACAGTGAACTAACTTGAAAAATAGTTTATTAAATATCAAAATTTGTGTTTGATTGTGATATGTTATGTAAATTGATCATAGATTATAATAATATGTTAAGAAACGAACAAAACATGATTTGAATTATATGATTTGGTTTAAAAACGAACTCACGGTGTTAATTTTCTTCAAGAAAACTTAACAATGGTGTTTTCTTCAAAATCATAAAATTAAGGGTTTTGATTATGTGTTGTAGTGTTTATGTATATTAAAAACATGTTAGAAGTTTAAGATTACGTTTTCATAAAGTTTTATATGCATTGTGTTAGTTAGAATTGGAATTTGGTGCAAAGAAATAAGTCAAATTGGCTTTTTCTCTGCACAGTTCAGAAGCCGGGAATCCCACCAGCAGGGGGACCCGCCCTAGCGGGTCTTATAGGGGCAAAACACCCTACCCAGCGAGTGTGAAGGTTTTTCGGAATAGTGTAAATAGTGTATGGCGAGACTGTTTTAACCTCCTGTAGTAAAACAAGCATAACTTCTTCATACAAACTCCGATTAAGGCGATTAAGGATGATTCGGGAAGATAACGAGTAGACCTACAATTTTTATTCTGTAAGTTTTTTGATTTGAAGTTGTTAGCAGGGGTCAAAATGGCCATCTTTGTGACTGATGCATATTCGGAGGCAATCGGAGGACGTCAGACATAGACGTACGCAAGTGTAGTGCTCTTGAAGATAAAAGATGTTGTTCTAAGTTATAAAACATGAATATTATAAAATATAATGATGCTTAACATTAATTAATGATATTTTAGACAAGTTGTATGAGCATGTTAAGCGTAAGCAAGAGGGACAAATCGAGCGTGCGACGAATGAACATCGAAACGTCGTGCCAAGTGTTAATGAACTTAAAACGTGTTTTAACTTAAATGAAATGAACTTTATAAGATATGAATGGGGTTAATATAAACCAATATGTAGTCCTATCAAGACTTAAACACATAATTTGACAGTGTGTTAAACAAAAAAGGGAGAGAATTATGAAATATAAAGTAGAGTTTACTTAAACGATTGCTAAGCGTTGCTATGTGACTAATAGTTGATTTGTATGATAATATGTTCTGTAGGATTCATGAAGTACAGATAATTATAAGCTATTTTTCGTTAATTGGTAATCTACAAGCTAGGCAAGTCTTTTAGTTCCTATTTGCTTTATGAATTTGGTAACTGATTGTTATAATTTAGACTGTTGAATGTATGTGCAATTATAAATGATGCTTTACACTATGAAAGTTAATTTATGACTAAACTAATTGGGTTATGGAACTCAATCTTTATTTGAGATGTAAAATACAGCATGTATGATATGTTTAGTTAAACGATTATGATGTATGAACTGAGAATAATATTGTGTGATATGTGATGCATGAAAACTGTTAGATTTGTTGCGCTGTCGATCTCATTCTTGCAAAATAACTATTTTACAGGTCAAGGATTCAAGGTAATGATACGTGCTAACTGAATGATAGAGAGTAATATCAATTCCAGAAGATTATTTGCTTTTAGATGAGAAATATAGTTGATGATTTAGATGTATTATAATTGTTAAGTTATAAGTTGAGTTGTCTGATATATAATGGATATTGACTTGTAATGTAAGATTTTATATAGCAACTTTGATGAAGCGATTCATGAAATAAATTTGAATCAAAGATATGTAATGATAAAAAAGTAGACAGAAAAGTTTTAATTATTCCGCATTTTATTAAAGTTTAATACCGATTAATGATGTAAAGTTAGAAGTTCGATGTATTGTTAACGACCGGTGTCGAGAGTTGTATTGTATGAATTTTGGGGTCGTTACAGATTCCCTTGTCGCCGAGCTAAAGAAGTTGTCTCTGGAGATGAAGGAGCTTAAATGGAGATATTCTGAACTTTCAGAACAAAGAGTTCAACTTCTTCGTGGCCGAACCGAGCAGAAAAAAGAACGAGACCACCTAGAAAAAACCTACAATACACTAGCCCAGGAATATGAACAGGTGTGCCTTCAATAAAAAAATATGCTAGTGACCGTGTCCAAGTTGTAGAAGGAGATCGGGAACTTGAAGGTCGAGAAAGACGTTGTTTCTGAGGCCGCTAGGCAAAAAATTATTGAAGAATACCAAGAATCTTCGGAGCTAACCAATCACATTGTTGCTCAATTCACCGAAGGTTACCTAAGTCATAAGGAGAAAATAAGGGAGAAGATGATGGCTTCAGGGCTCGAACACTTCTATCCTGAACTCTTCAGATGACTAGGTTGATCCTCCCATCGAATGACAGTTATTATCTTCATAATTTTATTTTATCTATCCGACTATAATTAATCAAACTCATCAATGAAAAGTATTATCCTGTTCTGAACAATTGAAATATTTATAAATGCGTGAGTACATTTGTAAGAAGATAGAGCAACCTCATACCAAAGATAAAGTTCGTCCTAAAGAACTGGACACTAAATAGAATATGTTCGTCTCGGTGAGTTGAACTTCAACAAAATATCCCTTCATACGTTCGCCTCGAGCAGGATAATAACTATGTTCGCTACAAAGAACTAAACAAAACATCCATAAATATGTTTGCTCCGAGGAACTGAACAAGATATCCACAAATATGTTCGCTCCGAGGAACTGAACGTTAACAAAACATCCATAAACGTGTTCGCTCTGAAGAACTGAACATTAAATGACAACATTTGTTGTAATAAACTAAATACTTGTTTTATTGAAAATTTATTGGGAAATTACAAAATAAAGACACACAGACACGAACTATTAATAATACTTCCGAAGCCTGCATACATGCCAAGTATTCCTAACCTCTGTCCCATCCATAGCCCGAAGCCGGTAAGTACCTGGCTTCGACACCTCTACCACTTCATAAGGTTTTTCCCAGTTTAGCATTAATTTTCAAAGATTCTGTGGCGTAGAGGCCTCTACCTCCCGAAGGACCAGATCCCCGACCTCGAACCTCTTGAGTTTTACTCCTTTGTTATATATGCCTGGCCACTCTCCTTTGGTCGGCTGCAAGCCTTACCAAGGCCGACTCCCTTACCTTCATCCAACAGATCCAAGTTGATGCAAAGTCCCTCATCATTATATAATTCCTTCAACTGACTGACCCGAAGTGAGGTAGATCCGATCTCAACTGGGACTAGGGCATCTGTACCATATGCCAATTTGAATGGAGAATCACCCGTTGTTGTCCTTGGAGTAGTCTTGTATGCCCATAACACACTGAGTAGATCATCGGGCCATCGTCCCTTCGCCTCGTCTAGTAGAGTTCTATTGGTGACTTCCACCTTGGCCTTTCGATTGAGGGAGTGCCACAGAGGTTTTTCGATGTTGGATCCTTAATTCTTTAGAAATGACTCAAATTTTGAACCCACAAACTGCCTGTCGCTGTCCAAAATTACCATTGGGGAATGACAAACCAAAACACCACAAACTCCTTCAAAAACTTTAAGCACTCCTATTTCTGTTATCTGTCGAATAGGTTTTACGTCGACCCATTTGGTCATGTAGTCAATAGCCGCTATCACAAAGCTAACCTAGGCCCTTAGCCTTCGGTAAGGGACCCAAAATATCGACTCCCCACACTGCAAAGGGGACCTGCGATAGCATGGAATAAAGCTCCTTAGGTGGCTGATGAGTGATTAAACCGTTCAATTGACATTTTGAATCACTTCTTCACATACTCTATGGCTTCCTTGAAGATGGTAGGCCAAGTAAAATCCTTGTCGAAGAACCTTATAAGCCAGAGCCTTGGCCGCCATGTGATCACCACAAATCCCTTCATGAACCTCCCGAAGGACATATTCAGCCTCAGATGGAACCAGACACTTCAGCAGAGGTGATGAATGGCCCCTTCGGTATAGATCCCCATCTAGAAGTACAAAGTTTGAACTCCTATGTTTGACTTTCTTTTCCAACAACCGATCTGAAGGTAAGACGCCGTCAGCCAAGTAGTCAAGATAAGGGGTCATCCAGCAGTTCGACCTTTCTACACACATGATCTCTGTATGCTGCACACTCGGCTGGTTCAAGATTTCTAAGTAAATCGATCTGCTGAACGTACTTGCTTCTGTGGTAGCCAATCTCGCAAGAGCATTAGCTATAGCATTATTAGACCTGTCAACCCCTTGGAAGGCCACCGTCCCAAAGTACCTGCAACTGATCTTTCACCTCAGCCAAATACCATATATCGTTCTTGCCCCCCGGGCTTCGTATTGTCCCGAAACTTGCTTGACCACCAATTGGGAGTCACTAAAATTTACCAACCTCTGCACCTCGAGACTCTTGGCCAGCCGAAGACCTGCTAGAATTGCCTCATATTCTGCCTCGTTATTAGTTGCCTTGAACCTAAAGCGGAGCGCTTGATGTACTTTGAAACGATCCGGGTTTGTCAGAATAATTCCAGTGCCGCTGACATCCGAAGTAGAAGACATGTCGGTATACAACGTCCATGAAGCCTGATTCGACTGCCTATCCATAATTGTCTGAACCATCTCCCCTACCTGGCCCTCGATATCATCCGACTCAAAAAATGAACACTCGACTACAAAATCGACCAAAGTCTGACCTTTTATTGCTGTTCGAGGGTGATATTCTAGGAAAAATTGAGTCAGCTCCAATGCCCATGCTTCCAGATGACCCAAGACTTCTAGTCTGCTCAGCACCCTCTTCAAAGGCTGATCAGTATACACCACGATTAGCTGGCCCTAAAAGTACTGCCTAAGCTTCCGACTCGCTATGACTAACGCATAGGCAAACTTCTTAAGGTTTGAATATCTCAATTTTGCATCTCGAAGTGCATGATTCACATAGTATACCGGATGTTGAATGCCCCCGATCTCCCGGAAACTAAGACCGCTCCAACGGCTAGCGAAATGGCTACCAAATACAAATACAAAGGTTCTGAAGGGACCGGTTTCACTAGCAGAGGAGTCGAGGAAAAATAATTCTTGATTCCCTTTAAGGCATCTTCACACTCCGAGGTCCAGTTAAAAGTTTTCTCATTTTTTGGCCCTTTTAGAGTGTCAAAGAATAACAAACACCTCTCAGCCGATTTGGACATAAACCTTCTTAGAGTTGCAATTCTTCCTGTCAGGCATTTTACGTCTTTATACAACTGAGGGGATTTCATATCCAGCATAGCCTTTATCTTTTCTAGGTTTTCTTCTATTCCCCTCTTACTGATCAAGTACCCCAGAAATTTTCCTACTCCCAAACTGAAGGTACATTTTGTTGGGTTCAACCTAAGCTTTTAACGACGAACTGTCTCGAAACAATCCCCCAAGTCATCCAGATGCCCTCGAACCGACATTCTTTACAATCATATCATCTACATACATATCCATGCTCCACCCTAGCTGTTTTGAGAACACATAATTCATCATCCTTTGGTATGTAGTCCCCGCATTCAGTAATCTAAAGTTCATCTTCTTGTATGCATAGACCGCTCGATGAGTGATGAACGATGTCTTCAGAATATCCTCCTTGTGCATCGAAATCTGGTGATATCCCTAAAAAGCGTCCATAAAACTTAGTAGAGCATATCCCGAGGTGGCATCAATCAGCTGGTCAATGTGCGACAGTGGGTAAAAGTCTTTCGGACAAGCTCTGTTCAGATCTGTATAGTCGTGGCAAACTCGCCATTTCCCATTCTGCTTCTGGACCAACACCACATTAGCCAACCACTCCGGATAGTCAATCTCGAATATAAAGTCTGCTTCCAGAAGCTTTGTGATCTCCTCATCAATTATCTTTTGTCTTTCTGGGGCAAAGATTCTCCTCTTTTGCCTGACGGGCTTCTTTACTAGGTCCACCTGTAACCTGTGCTCGGCTACCTTCGGGTCAACATAGGGCATGTCGCTAGAGACCCAAGAAAAAATATTCACGTAGCATTGTAGTAAGTCCATCAAGTTTGTCTGAAACAGCTCTGGGAGTCCCAACCCGATCCTGACTGTCTTATCCTTCTTCCCCGGGACCAACTCAATTTCTTATGTTTCCTCGGCAGGCATAACGAGAGGTTCGGTACTGCCCTCAGTAAAAGGTTCTATTTCTATTACCATCATCTTTTTCTCCTTGCTTGCTCCTACTACCGAGGAGATCAATGCGTTCCTATAGCACCTTATCGCCAAGTCGAGGTCTCTTTTTACCTTTCTGACCACATTTGGTGTGGAAAACTTAATTTTGAAATGAGGAATAAAAGTCACTGCCTGAAGAGCTGTCAGTGTTGGCCTTCCCAAGATTGTATTGCATAATGAATCGACATGTACCACGAAGAATTTACACAGAATATCCACATGTAGATGAGCCATCCTAAAGACCACTGGTAAATCGATCGTTCCCTGCAACTTTCACGGGCTCGTTACTAAAGCCATATAAAGGTGACTCCTATCCGATTTCCATCTTTCTTCCATCCAAATCCATCCTCTGATATGCATGAACATATAATATATCTACTGATGACCCATTGTCGAACATCATACGCTTCATGTCCACTGATCCCACCTGTGCCGTTATTACCAGAGCTCCTTCGTGAGGCTCGATCTGTTCCGAGGGGAAATCTTCATCGGTGAAACTGATGACCAAGCCTGGGTATGGTCTTTCACACCTCACAGGTTGATCAGACACTGATAGTACCACATCTAGGAGTCCTGGCCTTTTCTTTCCCGATTAACCCGCCAGTGATTACATCTACCACCCGGCGTGCTGCCTGGGCCTGATCCTGTGGCTGGGGCTGGTTGGGGGGATTCTGCACTGGGGTGTTGTCCGGTAGCTATGCTCTGGAAGAGTCTCGTCCTACCACATACTGGACTAATGCTCCGTTCTGGACGTTCTTCTCGATCAAGTCCATCAGACCCCAACAAATTTTGTAGGATGTCCAGCCGACCCATGATACTCATAATACTTATTGGGATTTCCTTTGTACGACTTGGAAATATACTTGGCTGGCTCGAAATAGGGTTTATCTCTGATATGTTCTAGTATGGTGGTTCAGTCGGTGTTAAGTTTAGTATACACCTTTATGACCCTGTTATTTGGGAAAGGTGGACGCCCTCCCCCCGAGCTACTACCGTTGTTATTATACTTCTTCTGGTACTTATCCGACTTATCGGTGCTATTTTTTTTGTAATTGTTTTTTTCCTTATCCTTCGATGTCTGCCGAGTTATGCTTTAGGCTACTCATCGCCTCCTCCACTACGATAAACCCCTCGGCTTTGTCAAACGCCTCAGCCAGGCTCCTCGGGTGATTGAACATCAGTTCTTTTACTAACTTCTTTGACCTCTCCAGGTCTAAGCCATTCTGAAAGAGGCCTACGGCCTGAAGATTATTCAAATTGGCCACCTGCCCGACCGCTTCACGGAACCATTTAACATACTGCCCCAGAGTTTCGCTGGAAAATTGTTTGATTTGGGACAACTATCCAGTCGGCTTTCCCCTCTGTTTGTTACAGCCGAATTGAGCATGGAGCTTATCGCACAGACTTCTCCAAGATGAGACCGAATTCGGGGCTAGCGCCATCATCCACTGTTGAGCGTCTTTTTTTAGAGTAGTCATAAACATCTGACATTTGTCTGCTTTCGAATAAGCATAATAGTCCATCAGTCGGTCATAAGCCTGACTGTGTTCATAATGGTCCCTTGAACCATCATAACTCTCCATATGGGGGGGGGGGTTTCTTACTTTGATCGGCCTTTTCCCAAGTGATTTCTGGGGAGAACGGAGAAGAAGATTTGGTCAGGGGTCATATCAGTCTTGTGCCCCCTCAGCTAACTGTTTCTCTAACTCAGCCACCTTTTTGGTCCAGTTCCTCTATCTCGCTTTTTCGGGGTGAGTGATTTCTGCCACCCTGTCTTCTTCTATCGGGGGGTGAGTCTTTCCTCAGGAAATTCGCTCGCCCATTCCCGTTTGAACATGCTGCTCTGAAATGACTTCGACGCCTACTTCTAGAATAGCGATAACTGTCCGGACGATGTGTCCTGGATTGGTTCCAGGGTGATCTGCCTCTCGATCGGCTCATACACCTGATCACATCTCCGAGGCCTGCTCTCTGCCCGTCGAGACTCGTCCGGACTATGTATTCCTGGATCGAACCTCAGGCGAACGCCCCCGCCTTCGACTATGGCTAGAGGCCCCATCTTCATCTCCGCCGATCAGTAACACCATCTGTTGATCTATTTCCTCCGTTGCATGAGCAGAGCTTTGAAGGTGTCATCTGTCTTCTGAGCCTTTTTAGACAAAATCAACTTCCTTTCATCGCGGCCAACTTCATGGGGGCGCGTTCGGGACGGTGCGTCCTCGACGCGGCCCCTGGGTCCGGCATCCCTGCTTGTTGTTGAAATAGCCTTTGTCGGACATCATATCTATCACCATCTTTGGGTCCTATTGAGTAGCTGTGGGGTCCGAGCCTCTCATGGATGCTCTTAGATGGTCCCAATCTGTCTTTGACCGATCCTCTCGGTTGTGTGGACCCATCTGCTGTTGACTTTCCATGCTCGGATACTATTTTACTGTTCACCATGATCTTATATCAAGAGAACTTTTACGGTGATTGAAAATCAGCAACACTAGAAAGCCCTCCTTCTAGCGCCAATGTTAACGCCAAGATCCGTCCACGCGCTCCAATCATCAAAGCGCGTCAAATCCTGCACAGAAACGGGTAAAAACCAAAAGCTTGGCAGCTTGGGCTGTCGGGGGATAGCTCCGGTGTGAGAATAAGTACAGACTGAATAAGGTTAACAATGAAGGCTTAATGCTCTAGTGCTGAAAAATAATAATAATGTGTGTACCTTAGAATAAAGATGTAACCTTGTACTTATAGAGATCTTATCATCTTCTTAGAATCCTTTCCCATATAGAATTCAGGATTCCTCATTAAGCACCATTTCTTAATGGGATCACATAAAATCTTCTAAAATAAAGGTAGATGGATTGACTCCCAAAAATAGAAAGTCAATATAATTAAGGACTCTTTAAAACACTCCAACTGCCATATCAAGAGCCCACTTCGAGCGTACCCTCCTCTTATGGGCTTTGACCCACCAGATGACTCGGGCCTAAAGATTCACAACCCAACAAGTTCAAAAGATAATAATAATAAATAAAACAAAACAAAATAAAGGTATACCTGATTTGCAACAGAAGTGAATAAAATACAGCCAAATATGTAGCACCTAGAGCAAGAGTCACGGCACAGCCTAATTAATAACAGTTAAAGAATTGGAAATAAATATAAATAAAATAAAATTAGAAGAAGTTAAACAAAGAGGCATTTTAACAAACACTTAAAGTGCAAGTTAAAATTAAAATCAAAAGGGAGTGAAGAAGTAAAGATACAATGAAATTGACAAATAGAGCTCATGAAATAAATGATTATGTTTATTTTTAAAAGTTGTTAAAATTAAACTTTATATGCATCAAAACATCATTAAAAAAATAATATTCTTTTTGTTTCAAAATCCCAGCCTTTACAAAAAATATCTTAAATAACTTTAAAGAATAATATTCTCTTTGTTTTTATTTTTTAGTTATGATAGTTTATAAATAGTTTTGTAAGTGTTTAAAATTTATACAAATTTATTATCTTACCAAATATAGCTATAAAAAATTGGTTGTTATTTGAAAGGTTCTCCTTGATATTATATTAAAATGAATCGCATTAACTATGAACTTAAGGATGTTTAAATAAATTCAAGAAGTTAAATTTGGTTTAAATTTAGGTCAAAAGAATTATATTTTAAGGATAAATCTTGCGACTTGATATGTTAAAATTTTTGTTAGGAGTTACGTAGATAATATATATCTTAATTCAAATTCGACTACAAACATGTGTAATACATAGCAATACTCTTATAAAATACAATAAGCTTACTATGCTATTTTTTTTTATTTTTGAATGTTTGCTATGTTATTCTCAAACGCAATAACTTTAATATTTGAATCATTTCTGTTATTTATTCTAATTCTAATTAAAAATCTACTCAATTCGTTAAAAATATAATATCAACTTTTTTCAAAGTTAATATGAGATATTTCAAACTCAAATTTCATGAAATTCATTTAAATTCATAGCAATTTTGAATGTAAAAATATATTATTTTATAAAATGTCAATATTAATCCTATGACGTGGTAAACTGGAGATAAAAAAAATCATAATAGCACAACAACAAATAATATCATAGACATTTTAAATTCAAATTTATCCTTAAAAAATATTTCGTGCATTTAAAATTTAAGATCTAATTAGGCTAACTAAAATTATTTTAATAATTTCAAATTCATAGTTGACAATAAATCTTAGATTATATATTTATTTTTATTTTAATTTATTAGGGTTCACGAATTTATTTAAAACCTTTAAATTAAAAATATTTGAAATTTACTTTGACGTTTGAATCTGTTTTATACTTTGAGATAAAAAAATATATATATAATAATTTTATAAATTCTTATTTTTAATACGTAAAAAGATTTTTATTTGAAAAGTTCACAAATTTTAAAAATGTTATTTTAATTTAATCCTAAATAATGATTTTTTATTTCCATCCATTAAAAAAATGTTTCAATCGAAAATTACAATTTGAGATAAAAATAAAAATTTGGTCTTAGAGGTTGTTTAATAACAACTTATTGGATTGCATGGTACTTACCGAATAAGAAAGATACAGGGGTTACAGTAAAATATAAGGAAAAAGTTAATAATTTTAGTACTCTCTCTATCAATCCAACTTGATCATTAAGTTATTTAGATAGGTTTTGTATAGAGATAAGGTGTATCCCTTATCTCAAGTAGGTTAGTCATACATATATGTATCATCTCTATATAAATAGTCATATACTCCAATTAATATAATTATCAAGGGAAAATATTTCACTCACTAAAGCAGAGTTATTCTGGTATCAAAGCCTTACGACTCACGTCTTTTTTTTCATCATGGCTAACTCTTCCTCCTCCTCATCCATGTCTCAGCCTCTCACCGCACCAAATCCACCTCCTCCAACCACCATCACGCTCAATCAAGCCCACCATTTTCTGTCTATCAAACTCACACCCAGAAACTTCCTTCTCTGGCGTACTCAAGTTGAGCCTTTTCTCCGTGGCCAAAATCTTTATGGCTATGTTGATGGTACCATTACCTGACCTGCTGCTACCCTGCCTACAACCGACACAGACCAACCCCTTCCAAACCCAGCAGCCCAATTTTGGGATAATCAAGAAAATCTTAGTCAGCCTCCTTATATCCTCTCTATCTGAAGAGGTCATTCCTATTGTCGTTGGTCTCCCAACATCCAAGAGTGTTTGGGAAGCGCTATCAGCAGCATTTGCAAATCCCTCCACCACTCGCATCCTCCAACTTCATCTTGCAATGCAAAAACCACAATCTCTTGATGAATCAATTACTTCCTTCCTTCAACGATTGAAATCTGTGTTTGATGAACTAGCCACAGCCGGCCAACCACTCTCCACTGCTGAGTTTAATATCCACGTTCTTAAAGGTTTGAAGCCCGACTTTGACAACCTGAAATCCTCACTCTCTCTTCACAACGTTGCCATTCCTTACTCTGATCTAATCAGTATGTGTCAAAGTTATGAATTCCTTCATGAACCAAATCTCCAATCCCTCCAACTATCCACCGATACCTCCACTCCAACTGCTAATCTGGGCCAACGTCAACACAACAGACAGCGTGACCGGGGCCATGGGAACCATGGTGAGCGTTCATACTCCTCTCGTCCCTATCTTCCCAGGCCAAAGTGTGTTTTTTGTGGCGGTACTAACCATGACTCGTATAGTTGCTATTATCGTCCAAACAGGACACCCTTTCATCCTGCCACTTGACTCACCATCCTCTACTCCTTCGGCCTACAATGTTGTCCCTCACTCTTCGTCCGTGCTAAATCACAATGTGTCTCTCCATTCCCTTCAGCGGTACCCAGATTCGGGTGCAAACTTTCACATTACGCCGGACATTGCAGGTGTGAACAATGTGGAAGAGTACTCTGGTAATGATCAGCTGCATGTTGCAAATGGTAACACTGCCCCTATTCATAATATTTGTTCTTCTACTTTCAAATTTCATAATCGTCCGTTTCAACTAAATAATATTCTTCATGTACCTCAAGCCTCTAAAAAGCTTCTTTTTGTTAAACAATTTTGTCATGACAATAACGTGTTTTTAGAATTCTATCCATCATGTTTCCTTGTCAAGGATCGCATCTCCAAGAAAATAATCCTAAGCGAACCGACTGAGGATGGGCTATACACCTTTCGTACTACACCAACATTCTCTCCTTCTACCTTTGTTTCAGAACGTATTAGTATGGATGGCTGGCATCGCCGCTTGGGCCACCCACATGATCGCGTTCTTTGTCATGTCGTCAATAAAAATGGGTTACCCATCAGTTCCAATAAATTCTTTCCCTTATGCACCTCTTATCAAATGGGCAAGGCGTGTAAGCTTCCACTTTTAGGATCAGGTCAATCTAGCAGCTCACTTTTAGATTTAGTTGTATGCGATGTATGGGGTCCTGTCCCAATTCTTTCTATCCATGGCAATAAATATTTCATTCTCTTTGTTGACTCCTTTACAAAATACTCTTGGCTGTATCCTATGAAAAATAAAAGTGAAGTTCCATCAAAGTTTTTTGATTTCCAAAAATTGGTTGAACGACAATTCTCCACAAAAATAAAAAAAATTCAAACCGACGGCGGAAGAGAATTTATCCCCTCAAAAATCATTTTTGTGACGCCTCTAGAATAGGTCCAGTCAACCCAACCCATTCTGAGTCGCCAAATACATGGTACAGAATTCAAATACAATCTTTTATATCACACGGTCGTGTAAAATAAGACCACACAACTGTGAGTGTCAATACAAATATGTAGAAAATATTAACATTCAAACTAAGTCATCATTACAATTATTATCACACTATTTATTAGAAATAGTGAGGACTACTACTTCTCTAACTCGGACCATCACTCTGTCCCCCGACTAGTTCTTGCGATATTTTTATTTTCTGAAGAGGACAATAGATGAAAAGGGTGAGCTCAACTAGCCCAGTAAAGAATATTATGACTAAGATAATGGAAAATAAATTATCGTTAGTCTTCAACAATTCAGATAAAATATTATTGACAACAAGTTTTAGATCAATATTCGCAGCGGAAATAACAATTCATTAGAAGAGTTAAGCAGAGAATGAAGTCTACTATCTTCTATGATTTTAAAGTCCATCATCAATATTTTATCCCTGTAACATCAATCAATATACATCTCGAATCAAATATTCATCTTTGCACTACGGGCCAAAGATATTCATTTGTATCACCAGTTGGTTATGTTCATCTCAACACCTGTCATCTTTGCACTACGGCCAAAGATATTCATCAGGTAATCATTCATCTTTGCTCTACAGGCCAAAGATATTCAGTTATATCACCATTTAGGACTGAGAATGATGAAAAATAATATAAATAACGAATCCAGTGAGATAAAGGACAAAGATTAAGGATTCGCATTTTAATTTATCCAAGTTTAAAAATACTCCATAATAATACTTTGTGGAGCAAAATTCAAGAATAAAGATCAAAACTTGGATCCAATCAAAGATAGGACCCATAATAGCTAACTTGGACAAGTAGAAAAAAAATTAATTTTTTCGTGAATAGTGTCGTATACGTGAATAGTGTCGTACACGTGAATAGTAACTCCGACGAAAAAAGTAAGAATTTCATAATAAAATCTATGACAATATTTTTGTATAATGATATTAAAAAGAATAACATCGTTTATAAAAGAAAATAACATCCCTTACCTTAACAGAAGAGTAGTTTTGGCTGAAATATCGGATATTATGTGGACGAAAAGTTTCACCATAATTCACACTAAAACTATCCTTATACTCACAAGAAATACGCTCGATAATATAAAGAGAAATTTTTTTGATTCTGGTGTGATTTTCATTTCTAACTAAGCATTCTATTTTTAGGAAAATGTCAGGACACCAATGTTGACTTTCTGCTACCGGCAGCTTTTATACGCCCACCACTCTTGATTTGAAAAAAAAAATCAGCATTTTCCAAGCAATGACAAAAGTGGGGCCCACCATTTTATTTTTTAAAATAATATTTATTTTCAAAACTTCAATAATTAATAATAAATATCCCTTTTATCAGAAAAATATAAATTATATGTCCTTTTTATAGGAAATTTAATTCTCTACAACTTTGTAGAAGGAAGTTTTTCCAAATTCCCAACCGAAAATAGCCGAAATCCACAAACGGATGATTTTTCACACCAAAATACTGATAAAAACACATCAGTACTAATTCCTTCTTTTATATCCACTAAAATAAATATTTCCTTATCATATAAGTCAATAAATTATTCACAAATAATATTACAGAACTATAATATTGACAACCAGGTCGTTCCCAAGAAAGAGGGGGCCTTCCGATAAGGATTTCTCCTTACTGGCGCGCAATTAAATAACCCATCCTAGACAGAATTTCTTTAGACATTGTCAATAATGCTATCTAATAATATTATTCAAATAATATGAATTATTGATTTGATAATGTGAAATACTGTGCAGTGACAATTATTGAATCAATCATATAAAATATCAACGTAGCAATTATTGAATCAATAATATAAAATATTAAATAGTAATTACTATAACAATAATTGAGTAAGTGCCTTCTTACGTAAGAATCAATAATTCAAAATACTGTGCAATACCGTGTGATACAGTGCAACAACGCGTATTACTGTATTTTTATCACCGGATATTTCAACAGTTTAACGGTAACAGTTTTATCGTTATTTATAAAAAGGTTATTTCTGTCGCTTTCTATATCCGATAGTTATTCCGTTATGGGGCCCACAAATGGCTGCGCCGTCGTACGAATATTCCCCGACAACAAGAATATTCTATGACCAAACGAATATTCCCCGACAACAATAAATATTTTATAACCACTTGCTCATTTTGAAATATTTGCGCATTTTACCCATAGCTTACTACATTAATTAAATCAACCCCTTACTATTTCAAAATAATATATAAAGAAAATTAAATCTTTATTTATAAAATTCGGGGTCTTACATCTTCCCCTCCTTATGAAATTTCGTCCTCGAAATTGACGTACGTACCTGGTATGTCGAAAAGGTAAGGATACCTCGCTTTCATTTTCGATTCCAACTCCTAGGACATTTCCTCAATTTCATGGTTTTTCCATAAAACTTTGACTTGAGGTATAACCTTTGAGCGTAGAACATGCTCCTTCCTATCCAAGATCTTGACAGGTACATCCTCGTACGTTAGATCTTCGACTATCTCGTCTGGTTCTAACTCAATAATGTGGTTTGGTCTTTCACATATTTGCGAAGCACGGATATGTGAAAAACGTTATGAACACAAGACATGCTTGGAGGTAAAGCGAGTCTATAGGCCACATTTCCTACTCGGTCAAGGATCTTAAATGGACCAATGAATCATGGGTTGATCTTTCCTTTCTTGCCAAACCTCGTAACTCCTTTCCACGGAGTAACACGTAATAGCACATGGTCCCCAACATTAAATTCCACGTCCTTTTGATGAAGATCCGCATAACTCTTTTGTCGATCTTGTGCGGTTTGTATCCGTTGCCGGATCATTTGAATATTTTCCGTAGTTATACGTACTAACTCCGGTCCCAACAATGTTGCTTCACCCACCTCATCCCAGCATACTGGAGAGCGACACTTTCGTCCATACAACGCTTCGAATGGAGCCACGCCTATACTTGCCTGATAACTATTGTTGTAGGAGAATTCCACAAATGGTAAATACTTATCCCAACTTCCTTTGAAGTCTAGAACACAGAGTCACAATAGATCTTCCAGAGTTTGGATAGTCCTTTCTGATTGTCCGTCCATTTGAGGGTGATATGCCTGAACTGAATCGTAAATCTGTGCCCATAGCTTTCTGCAAACTGACCCAAAATCGTGAAGTAAATCTGGGGTCACGATCCGAAACTATGGATACTGGCATGCCATGCAATCTCACAATCTCATTCACGTACATACGAGCAAGACGTTCAAGGGAATAAGTCTCCTGTATCGGTAAGAAATGAGCAGACTTTGTTAATCTATCGACAATAACCCAAATCGCATCTATGCCTTGAGAAACCTTGGAAAGACCCGTAACGAAATCCATGGTAATGTATTCCCACTTCCATTTCGAAATCTCCAGTGGTTGCAATGGACCCTTCGGCACTTGATGCTCCGTCTTTACACGTTGACACGTTAAACACCTTGAGATAAACTCCGCGATCTCTCTCTTCATATTGCTCCACCAAAATGTATGTCGAAGATCATGATACATTTTGGTACTCCCAGGATGGATTGCAAACAGTGTGTTGTGCGCCTCCATCATGATTCTATGCTTCAAGTCAGAATCGTTAGGAACACAAAGTCTGGAGTTGACTCGAAGTATTCCCTCTTCATCGATTCTTGCTTCTGGAATGGCACCTTCTTTCACTTTCTTCTTCATCTTCATCAGCTCCGGGTCTGTAGCTTGAGCAGCTTTAACTTTATCAATCAAAGCTGGTTCTACGTGTATACTTGACATCATCGCATGGGTCGCCGGAGTCTTGAACTCTATCTCCATCCTTTGTAAATCACACAAAATAGGCCTTGATAGCATCGCATTCGTTCCCGTGTATGATCTTCTACTCAACGCATCAGCTACCACTTTCGCTTTTCCAGGATGGTATTGAATGATATGATTGTAATCTTTCAACAGCTCAAGCCAACGTCGTTGCCGCATGTTGAGTTCCTTTTGAGTGAAGAAATATTTGAGGCTCTTATGATCCTGTATAAATCTCCACTTTCTCCCCGTACAGGTAGTGTCTCCAGATCTTCAACGCGAAAACGACTGCTGCCAACTCTAGATCATGAGTAGGATAATTCCTCTCATATTCTTTGAGTTGTCGTGAGGCATAGGCTATGACTTTCCCATGTTGCATGAGAACACATCCTAACCCTTTGCCCGAAGCATCGCTGTAAATGACAAATCCATCCGAACCAGATTGTATCGTCAGAACAGGTGCCAAAATGAGCCTCCTATTGAGCTCTTGGAAGCTCTTCTCGCATTCCTCTTTCCATACGAATTTTGTATCTTTCTGAGTCAACTGAGTTAATGGAGTAGCGATTCGAGAAAATTCCTCTACGAACCTCCGATAATAACCAGCTAAGTCCAGAAAGCTTCGTACTTCGGTCACCGACTTTGGTTGCTCCCAACTTTGTATTGCTTCAATCTTTGCCGGGTCAACAGATACTCCACGTTTCGATACCACGTGCCCAAGAAATGCTACTTCCTCAAGCTAGAACTCACATGTCTTCAACTTAGCATATAACTTATTTTCACAAAGTCTTTGAAGTACCAGCTTCAAGTGGTGCTCATGATCTTCACGGCTTTTGGAATAGATGAGGATGTCATCAATAAAGACAACCACAAATTGATCTAAATACTCCTTGAATACACGGTTCATCATATCCATGAAAGCAGCAGGAGCATTAGTCAATCCAAAAGGCATGACTAAGAACTCATAATGCCCGTACCGAGTTCTGAAGGCAGTCTTCGGAATATCCTCAGTTTTAATCTTCAGCTGATAATATCCAGAATGAAGATCGATCTTTGAAAAGAATTGTGCTCCTTGCAACTGGTCGAACAGGTCATCAATACGAGGTAGCGGATACCTATTCTTGATGGTAACATGGTTCAACTCCCGATAGTCAATACAAAGTCGCATACTCCCGTCTTTCTTCTTTACGAATAAAACAGGAGCACCCCAAGGATGACGTACTAGGACGAATAAAACTGATGTCTAACAATTCCTGCAATTGGACCTTTAACTCCTGAAGTTCAATAGGAGCCATTCGATATGGGGTTTTAGAAATGAGTTTTGTACCGGGCTCAAGGTCAATAAAGAATTCAACTTCACATTCTGGGGGTAGACCGGGAAGTTCTTCAGGAAATACATCAGGAAACTCATTAACAACAGAAATATTATTCAAATCTGACGTATTTTGGTTTAGATCAGTGACATGAGCTAAGAAAGCTTGACATCCATTTTTCAATAAACGAATAGCTTTGTGACTTGAAATGACATTGACAGATTTTAGTGGTTTGGTGGTTTGAATTCGCACAACAGGTTGGTTAGGAATATAAAAACTAACAACCTTACGAAAATAATCAATTTTGGCATGGTAAGTGGTTAACCAGTCAATTCTTAAAATCACGTCAAATGTAAGTATTTTCAAAGATATAAGATCAATAGGTAAGGTAAGGGTACCAATTTGAATCAAGCAAGATTTGTAAACTGTAGATGTAACAAAAGTTTCTCCTAATGGAGTTTCAACAGATAAGTCAAAGTGTAACTTCTCAGGTGTCAAATTTAATCGTTGAGCACAAGTAGGTGAAATAAAAGAATGGATAGCACCGGTATCTAACAAGGTGTAAACTTCGCAAGAGTTTATGATTAGCTTACCCGTAATCACCTCGTGTAGGTTCCTTACATTTTGGGCTAGTCACGACAAACGCTCTTCCAGGAACCACCGACTTTGACTTGTCCGAAACCGCCTTTAGAATCACCACCCCCGTTGGACTTGGTTTTGCTACAGGACAATCTCGAGCTATATGTCCTTCTTTTCCACAGTTATAGCATGCTTGGAATTTTTGTGGGTAGTTTGGGCTGATGTGTCCCTCTTTCCCGCATTTATAGCATACGACCGGTGATCGTTCTCCTCCCCAAGAAACAGTTGATGCTGGTGCTGATTTCGACGTCTTCACGTTCTCAATGTTGTACCTTCTCTTCTTGAAATCTCCTCCTGATTTGCTTTTTCTACTATCATGGCCACGATTACCACAGGAGTGGTTACCTCTTTTGTCATGATACTTTCCTCCCCGCTGGTTGTCGTTGTTCCGATGACTGCTGCCACCGGTACGACCTTGGTTGTTGTCCCTTGGTTGAACATAATCACTATCTCGTTCTAACAACTGGGCCCTGTTTACTACATCCGAATATAGAGAAAATTTGTGAGAAATGAGGTATTGACGAATTTCGGGTTTCAAACCTCTCAGAAACATCCGCGTCATACGTTCCTCATTCTCCACCAAATGAGGTGCAAACCTGGACAACTCCGCGAACTTAGCCTTGTACTGGGACACAGTCATGTTGTTCTGTTCTAGTCTGATAAACTCTACCTCCTTCATATGACGAATACTTTCAGGAAAGTACTTGTCATTGAACAGTTTCAGGAATGCTTCCCAAGACATCTTGAGTGCGGCAGTCTGGGTACGCTTCACAAATTTCCACCAGTAATATGCCTCTCCACGGAACATAAAGGTGGCAAATGGAACCTTCTGTTCCTCCGTACATCCCAAGACATCAAATATCTTGGTAATTTGCTTAACCCACGTCTTCGCCTTGATCGGATCCGGCTTTCCCAAAAACTCTGGTGGTCCCAATTCTTTGAACTGCTTGGCAGTGACAATTCGCGTGTTGTTATTATATCCACCTGTATTTTGCACACAAGTTTCTCTCGTCTGGTTTTGCATGAACAACAAAAATCTTCTAAACATCTCATCGTTTATCGTCTGATCAGTGTTGTTTTCAGGATATACAATGCCTTCCTGTTGCACGTTCTCCTGGTAGGTTATTAAAGGTGTCTCCACGATCTCATTCACTCCATTGTTAACATTCTCAGCTGCCTTTCTCAAATACTGCCATAAAACAAGGGTTAATTAAACAAATTAACAATCACATATTAACCCTATGCTCCTACTGACCAATTAAATACCACATAAGCTTAGGTAAGACATACTAGTGAAGCATTTACTCGTCTCTCCCGTCCTAGTTCTATTCCCAGATCTCCGCCAGAGACCATATCCCTAAGCTCTGATACCAACTGTGACTCCCCCAGAATAGGTCCAGTCAACTCAACCTATTCTGAGTCGCCAAATACATGGTACAGAATTCAAATACAATCTTTTATATCACACGATCGTGCAAAATACGACCACACAACTGTGAGTGTCAATACAAATATGTAGAAAATATTAACATTCAAACTAAGTCCTCATTACAATTATTATCACACTATTTATTAGAAATAGTGAGGACTACTACTTCTCTAACTCGGACCATCACTCTGTCCCCCGACTAGTTCCTGCGACATTCTCATTTCCTGAAGAGGACAATAGATAAAAAGGGTGAGCTCAACTAGCCCAGTAAAGAATATTATGACTAAGATAATGGAAAATAAATTATCGTTAGTCTTCAACAATTCAGATAAAATATTATTGACAACAAGTTTTAGATCAATATTCGCAGCGGAAATAACAATTCATTAGAAGAGTTAAGCAGAGAATGAAGTCTACTATCTTCTATGATTTTAAAGTCCATCATCAATATTTTATCCCTGTAACATCAATCAATATACATCTCGAATCAAATATTCATCTTTGCACTACGGGCCAAAGATATTCATTTGTATCACCAGTTGGTTATGTTCATCTCAACACCTGCCATCTTTGCACTACGGCCAAAGATATTCATCAGGTAATCATTCATCTTTGCTCTACAGGCCAAAGATATTCAGTTATATCACCATTTAGGACTGAGGATGATGAAAAATAATATAAATAACGAATCCAGTAAGATAAAGGACAAAGATTAAGGATTCGCATTTTAATTTATCCAAGTTTAAAAATACTCCATAATAATACTTTGTGGAGCAAAATTTAAGAATAAAGATCAAAACTTAGATCCAATCAAAGATATGACCTATAATAGCTAACTTGGACAAATAGAAGAAAATTTAATTTTTTTGTGAATAGTGCCGTATACGTGAATAGTGTCATACACGTAAATAGTAATCTCGACGAAAAAAGTAAGAATTTCATAATAAAATCCATGACAATATTTTGGTATAATAATATTGAAAAGAATAACATCGTTTACAAGAGAAAATAACATCCCTTACCTTAACAGAAGAATAGTTTTGGCTGGAATATCGGATATTATGTGGACGAAAAGTTTCACCATAATTCACACTAAAACTATCCTTATACTCACAAGAAATACGCTCGATAATATAAAGAGAAATTTTTTTGATTCTGGTGTGATTTTCATTTCTAACTAAGCATTCTATTTTTAGGAAAATGTCAGGACACCAATGTTGACTTTCTGCTACCGACAGCTTTTATACGCCCACCACTCTTGATTTGAAAAAAAATATCAGCATTTTCCAAGCAATGACAAAAGTGGGGCCCACCATTTTATTTTTTAAAATAATATTTATTTTCAAAACTTCAATAATTAATAATAAATATCCCTTTTATCAGAAAAATATAAATTATATGTTCTTTTTATAGGAAATTTAATTCTCTACAACTTTGTAGAAGGAAGTTTTTCCAAATTCCCAACCGAAAATAGCCGAAATCCACAAACGGATGATTTTTCACACCAAAATACTGATAAAAACACATCAGTACTAATTCCTTCTTTTATATCCACAAAATAAATATTTCCTTATCATATAAGTCAATAAATTATTCACAAATAATATTACAGAACTATAATATTGACAACCAAGTCGTTCTAGGAAAGAGAGGGCCTTCTGATAAAAATTTCTCCTTACTGGCGCGCAATTAAATAACCCCTCCTAGACAGAACTTCCTTAGACATTGTCAATAATGCTATCTAATAATATTATTCAAATAATATGAATTATTGATTTGATAATGTGAAATATTGTGCAGTGACAATTATTGAATCAATCATATAAAATATCAACGTAGCAATTATTGAATCAATAATATAAAATATTGAACAGTAATTACTGTAACAATAATTGAGTAAGTGCCTTCTTACGTAAGAATCAATAATTCGAAATACTGTGCAATGTGCTACTGTGCAACAACACGTATTACTGTATTTTTATCACCCGATATTTCAACAGTTTAACGGTAACAGTTTTACCGTTATTTATAAAAAGGTTATTTATGTCGCTTTCTATATCCGACAGTTCTTCCATTGTGGGGCCCACAAATGGCTGCAGCCATCGTATGAATATTCTCCCAACAACAAGAATATTCCACGACCGAACGAATATTCCCCGACAACAATGATTATTTTATAACCACTTGCTCATTTTAAAATATTTGCGCATTTTACCACAACTTACTACATTAATTAAATCAACTCCTTACTATTTCAAAATAATATATAAAGAAAATTAAATTTTTATTTATAAAATTCGGGGTCTTACAATTTTCGCTTATAGGGAATAAACCATAGAGTAACTTGTCCATACACGTCATCTCAAAATGGATTAGTTGAGCGCCGGCATAGACATGTTGTGGAAACTGGGTTATCCTTGCTTGCGCATTTAAGTGTGCCAGGGTTCTTTTGGGATTTTGCTTTTCAAACTGCAGTGTATCTAATTAATCGTTTACCCTCTCGCATTGCGGCAAACATCTCTTCATATCAAAAAGTCTTTACAAATTTCCTCGGTATGATTTCTTACGTACCTTTGGTTGCCTGTGCTTTCCATTTCTTAGGCCATACAACCGTCACAAAATGGAGTATAGGTCACAACCTTGTATTTTTCTTGGCTATAGTACGTCACACTTTGGGTATCTTTGTTTTGAACCTAACTCACAGCGCGTGTATGTGGCCAAGCACATTCGCTTTGAGGAACAACATTTCCCTTTCTCAGGCCCTTCCATTCTTGGTGCTCCTCCTCCGTTGTCAAAACCCACCAATATCCCATGGGCCTCATGTCGAAATCAACGAGTTAATGTTCATACTCAGCAACCACCAATCAGTCTTGTCTCTCCATCTCACATTTTGTTCCTCTCTATGGTCCCAAGTCACATGCACCTAAGTGTTCAACACCACCCAAATCTGAAAAAATCAACTCATCAGACACCTCCATAACGCCTCTACCTTTACTTAATGTCCGCACCCCATCTCCTATAAGCTCTCTTACCGAACCTACTGCTCCCTAGCGTAGACATCACATGGTGCTCCGAAATCATAAACAAGAAATGCAAACCTCAATTTTTTTAACTGAACCAAGTTCATTCACTGAGGCCAAGAAAGACAAAGGGTGGCGTCAAGCCATGATCTACGAGTTTAATGCATTGATTAGCAATCAGACTTGGTCATTAGTTCCTCCCACACCTAATATGAACGTTGTCGGTAATAAATGGGTGTACTGTGTGAAAAAGAAAACGGATGGATCAGTTGACCGTTTGAAGGCTAGGTTGGTTGCAAAGGGTTACCACCAACAGCCTGGTATAGATTTTCATGAAACCTTTAGTCCAGTCATTAAGCCAACCACCATTCGACTAATACTCTCTGTTGCTATCACAAGGGACTGGAACCTACGTCAGTTAGATGTTCACAATGCGTTTCTACATGGCTATTTACAAGAAGACGTTTTCATGGTGCAGCCTCCAGGGTTTGTGGATCCTCAACATCCACAACATGTGTGCAAGTTGCACAAAACACTATATGGTTTAAAGCAAGCCCCCCGGGCTTGTTTCTCTCGACTCTCTCAATTTTTTAATATCACAAAGTTTTACTCAGTCTCTTAATGATTCGTCCTTGTTTATATTTAATTGTACTAATGTCATAATCTTTGTTTTAATATATGTAGATGACATTATTGTCACTGGGAACTCCATCCCTCATCTAAATAACTTAATTTCAGCCCTTGGAAAGGAATTCTCGCTAAAAGACTTGGGGACACTACACTACTTTTTGGGAGTTGAGGTTACTCGAACGGACAATGGCTTACTCTTATCGCAACACCAATATTTATCCAATCTGTTGAAACGAGCTTCCATAGTGTCTTGCAAAGCTTACAACCACTCTCATATCAACTACGGATAAACTTACAAAATGTGGAGGATCATTATTTGAGGATCCCACTATGTATCGTCAAATTGTTGGTTCCTTGCAGTACCTCAGCATCACACGACCGGACATTTCTTTTGCGATAAATAAAGTGTGCCAATATATGCACTCTCCAATGATTCAACATTGGATAACCGTCAAATGAATCCTGCGATACTTACAAGGTACCATATCACATGGATTATTTTTCTCGACAAAGTCCTCCCATCAACTATTTGCCTGCTCAGATGCTGATTGGGCCGACAATCTAGATGATCGGAGGTCCACAGCTGGGAGTGCTATTTACTTAGGTTGCAACTTGATATCGTGGTAGTCATGAAAGCAGAAAACCGTTGCTCGTTCATCAACAGAATCTGAGTACAAGGCTGTTGCCGATGCTGTCGCGGAGCTTCAATGGTTGTCATCCTTATTGTCTGAAATTTGTCTTCCATTGCGAGCTCCGCCAACGTTATGGTGTGACAACATTGGAGCCACTTATTTAGCCTCAAATCTAGTCTTTCATGCAAGAACAAAGCACATTGAGATCGACTTTCACTTTGTCCGTGATATGGTTAATCATCAGCAGCTATGTATTAAATATATTTCCACGAAAGATAATGTTGATGATGCTTTAACAAAACCTTTGTCACTGTCCAAGTTTGAATGCAATCGCAACAAGCTCAAAGTAGTTCCTAGTAACCCCATTGGCTTGAGGGGCGATATCAATCCAACCTGATCATTAAGTTATTTAGAGAGGTTTTGTATAGAGATAAGGTGTATCCCTTATTTCAAGTAGGTTAGTCATACATATCTGTATCATCTCTATATAAATAGTCATGTACTCCAATCAATATAATTATCAAGGGAAAATATTTCACTCACTAAAGCAGAGTTATTCCTCTCCATTCTAAAATATAAAATTAAGTTTGACTCATTTAATACTCTGTTGGTGAGTTTGCTTGAATTATTAAAATATTGTGTAAGTAATATTGTAGTAAACTTATTTTTTAGTATGTTCATACTTTTATACTTGTGCAGCATAGTTTAGAAGGGTAAAATTATATAAAAAAAAACTATTATTATGTCATTTATCAAACAAATTTTTTCATTCAGTATTCATAATTGTATTTCATTTAACTTATTCAAATTTCTTAAACATTCAAAACTATTTCATTCAGTCTTATTATGTCATTTATCAAACAAGTGTTAATTCCAAATGTAAATCCGCCATTTTTTCAAAAAAAAAAAAGAAAAGAAAAAAGGGTGAAGCTAAGCAGCTGGAAGATGATGGAAGCATGTTTAGAGGCAGGTGAAGGAGGGGGATGCACCTGACCATAAGCGGATTAGGATACTCTCCATTTTCAATGAAATGGAGAGTCTTCATTCTTTGTATATTTTTGATCATCATCTTTCTCTTCTCATCATGATGTCACATTCCAACACATTTTAAATCTGAATCATGAAATAGAGACTTTTCAATTCATTTGAAATAGAAGGATCCTGATTCACCATAAGCAAGCATCTCTATCCTCTTTTAGCATAGGAACTGATAACTGATATAGTTGACATGGAATTTTATAAAATAAACAAAAAAAATGTACAACTTTTCAAGACAACTAAATAAATTTTGAAAATCAATTTTTTTTATATAGACTATATAGTAAACTTTTCCTTTATTTTGGTCTTTTTGATATTTTTTTCACTTTTTATTATTTTCAAAAAAATTATATACATATTTTACATCTAAAAATGTAAAATTAACATAAAAATAAAGTTTAAATCATATTATTTATAACTTAAAAACTGCATTACATATACTAATTAAAATTTTAAGTATAATTACAAATTTAAAATACAAATGATGAAACAAATCATAAATGTATAAGTTGTACTCTTGAATATTTCATTGATCGAATAATTTGAATTACAAAGAAAGAAAATAAATGTGAAATTTGTATTCCAAAGAAAACTTAGAAAAGTAATAGAACTGTGTAATTACAAAAAAAGAATGAATAAATGTGCAAATGTTATTACTAATAAATATGAAAAAGTACAAAATTTGAATAAATAAGTAATTACTAATAATTTATTGATTTTTCGCGCCTTATAGTATATTGTCTATGTTGGGATCGGTTGAACCACCTTCACTCAAAACTTTATCTTATACTCAGTTCATTGTTGGGAAAAATCACCTCCCAAATACTGTTGTCTTTGATAAATTAAATAGATAAAATATCAGTATATGTCAAACAGATTAAATTCACAGTTCCACCAAAAATAATAACCACTACAGAAAATAATGAGTAGAAAATATCAAACCACGAGACGCCAAGATTTTACGTGAAAAACCCTTTAAAGTTAAGAGGTAAAAATCACGGGACAATCTCTGAAAAATCTACTAGAATAAACTGAGAGAATACAAAGATATCTTAATTTGAGTACAAACTCAAATTACTTCACCACAATAACTATATGATGGAACCCAAATAAAACACCTTTTTATTTGAACTATTTTTCCCACTCTATTTCTCCTAAGCTCTTTAGAAAAAGCTTTTCTTTCTCTCTCCCTCATTCTCTTAGACTCTCGGATGGAGGATGTATTTTGTGTGTATTGTGTTGGTTTCATTTGCTGCCTTTTATAGCCAAAAAAACGGAGGGAGTCTTCATAAGTGAGGAAGGAGTTGTTGAGATGTTTTTAACCATTAAATGAGGAAGGAGTTGTTGAGATGTTTTTGACCATTAAATGGGTGAGGAAATGACTTTGACCAACAATCTCCCCCTCCGAACCCATTAGAGGAGATAATCTCTGTGACCCTGTCACTTGGAGTCCATCCCGGCCAATTCCTTGCAAAATTCCTGCTTGTCATGAGTGACAACTTTTGTCAACATGTCTGAAGGGTTCTCATCGGTATGAACTTTCTTCACTTTCATCAATTCTTTTTCCATCACTTCTCGAAGCCAGTGACAACGAACATCAATGTGCGTAGTACGATTATGATACGTGGCATTCTTGGTTAAGTTAATTGCACTCTGACTATCATAATAAACTACGTACGCATCCTGTATTAGACCCAACTCTTGGAGAAACCGTTTTAACCACAACATCTCCTTGCTTGCTTCCGTAGCGGCGATGTATTCTGACTCAGTTGTAGACAAAGTAACACACTTTTGCAACTTGGACTGCCATGATACTGCTCCCCCTGTAAAAGTAAACAAATACCCCGAAGTAGACTTCTTCTCTTCAAAACCTATCGTGTCTGCATCTGTAAAACTCTCCAAGACTGGACTCGAACCACCAAACCCCAAACACAAACTGGAAGTAGCTTTCAAGTATTTGAGAATCCACTTAACTGTTTCCCAATGTTCTCTACCAGGATTTGACAAATACCTACTTACAACACTAACTGCATGAGCAATATCTGGCCATATACACACCATTGCGTACATAAGACTCCCTATAGCAGATGAGTAGGGAACTGCTGCCATATCATCTCTCCCTTCCTTAATAGAAGGACATATGCGCTTTGTCAGCTTAATATGACTGGCAAGTGGTGTACTAACTGGCTTAGCATAACCCATGTTGAACCTTGCAAGCACCCGTTCAACATACTTTTCTTGTGACAACCACAATCTCTTGGCTTTCCTATCACGAACAATCTTCATAACCAAAATCTGTTTAGCTGAGCCTAAGTCTTTCATATCAAAGGACTTGAACAACTCACCCTTGAGTTTGCGAATCATATCATCATCCTGCCCAACTATCAACATATCACCTACATATAGCAACAGAATTACAAAGTTACCATCCAGGAATTTCTTGACATACACAAAGTGATCTGTAACTGTTCTACTATAACCTTGATTAACCATAAATACATCAAATTTCATGTACCACTACCTTGGGGCTTGTTTAAGGCCATACAAAATTTTCTTCAACTTGCAAACCAAGTGCTCTTTCCCTTTAACTTCAAATCCCTCTAGCTGCTCCATGTAGATTTCTTCTTTCAAATCTCCATAAAGAAAAGCAGTCTTTACATCCAACTGCTCAAGCTCAAGATCCATACTAGCAACTAATCCCAGCACTACTCGAATAGAAGTCATCTTCACAACTGGAGAAAAAATCTCATCGAAGTCAATACCTTGCTTTTGAGCAAAACCCTTGACGACTAACCGAGCCTTGTGCTTCACTAGTTTTTCACCATCCTTCTTAAGCTTGAACACCCATTTGTTCTTTAATGTTTTCCTGCCCTTCGGAAGTGTAGTCAACTCATAGGTGTGATTCTTGTGCAAAGAATCCATCTCATCCTGCATAGCTCTCAGCCAATTGCTCCTCCTTATGAGTCTTGACTTCCTAAAAATCCTCTGGCTCCCCCTCCTCAGCAACTAAAAGATATTCAGATGAAGGATATCTGACTGATGGCACATGTTCTCTCGTGGATCTTCTTAGCTGAGGTTCTTTAATATCAGGTTGCTCCCCCTGATCAACACTCTCTGCATCTTACCCATCATCATCGTGCAAATCTGTATCAGTCATATCTTCATTCTGACCTCCTTCTTCAACTGTGGCATTCTGTACTGGAGATGAAACTTCGCTGAGGTCTGGAACTCTATTATCTCTAGGCTGTGTAGCATTATCAAAATGCTCATAATTTTGGTGCTCATGAAACACCACATCTTTGCTCCTGAATAATTTCCTCTGTACTGGATCCCATAACCGGTATCCAAACTCTGCATCTCCATAGCCAACAAACACGCATGGAGTAGATTTGTCATCAAGCTTCGATCTTTGTTCCTTGGGGATATGTGCAAAAGCCTTGCATCCAAATACCCTCAAATATGAATAAGACAAATCCTTACCACTCCAAATCTTTTCTGGAATCTAAAAATCCAACAGTGCTGATGGAGATCTATTAATCAGGTAACAGGCTGTACGGACAGCTTCACTCCAGAATGACTTAGGCAGTTTAGCCATTTTCAACATGCATCGCACTCTCTCAATAATAGTGCGGTTCATTCTCTCAGCCACACCATTATGCTGTGGGGTACCAGGAACAGTCTGCTCATGTCGAATGTTATACTTACTGCAATATTCGGCAAACTCCTTTGAATTGTATTCCCCTCCGTTGTCACTACGAAGACACTTCAATGATTTTCCAGTCTCCCTTTCAACCATAGCATGAAAACTTTGAAAATGCTGGAATACCTGGTCTTTTATTCTCAACAAAAATACCCACACCTTCCGCGAAGCATCATCAATAAAGGTAACAAAATACCTATTCCCACCCAAAAACTCAACCTCAATGGGTCCACATACATCAGAAAATACCCTCTCTAGTAACTCTGATTTTATTTTAGCGGAACTACTAAAAGAAACATTATGTTGTTTCCCAAACAAACAATAGTCACAAAGGCTTAAAACAGTACCTTTAGCAAAAGCAATGAGTGACCTTTTTGCTAATAACTGCAACCCTTTCTCACTCATGTGGCCAAGCCTTTTATGCCATAAGTTTGGTGAAGAGTCATCCTCAACTGCATTCAACTCGCTAGAACACATCTTCACATGAGTTTTGTACAACGAACAACAAGCAACACCTCTTGCAATCACCATAGAGCCCTTGGTAAGCTTCCATTTTCCACTGCCAAAGTGATTCTCATAGCTTTCTCTGTCCAAGGCCATGCTAGAAATCAAGTTGAGACGCAAATCAGGAACGTGTCTAACATCCCTCAAGGTAACAGCGCAACCAACACCTGTCTGAATGCAAACATCGCCAATTCCAATAATCTTGGACTGATCAATATTTCCCATTCTCACGTACCCAAAGTCTCCTGCTTTGTAAGTTGTGAAGAATTCTCTCTTGGGTGTAGCATGATACGAGGCACCAGTATCAACCACCCAATCAACATTCTGATCATCAATATGCAAGCATTCTTCTTCCCCAAATGAAAGAATCACAACATCTTTAGTGATTGTGGCTGCAGTGTTCTTCTCCTCAACCTTTCTTTGCTCACCATTTTTCTGCTTGTCTAACCAGATTCTGCAATTTCTCTTGTAATGACCTTCCTTATTACAATGGAAGCATCTATACGTTTCACCTTGTCTGGTCTTTGACTTGCTCCTGTGATTTTTGTTTTTGCTGCGACTTTTATCTCCTTTATGAAATTCCCTAAAATTGCTTCTGCCCCTGTTCTCTGCAACAAGAGCATATGTCTCAAAATTTACGCCTTACTCCTTTCGCCTTGTCTCCTCATTATGAAGACTGTCCTTGTCCATCTGCATAGTCATTTTTCCCTCTGGAGCTGAATTGCTTAGAGACACCACCAAAGTCTCCCAGCTATTTGGCAACGAACTGAGAAACAAAAGAGCCTGAATCTCATCATCAAGATTCAACTTCATGGTGGACAGCTGGTTCACCAAGCCTTGGAACTCACTCATATGCTCCAACACACTGCTCTCGTCGTTGAACTTTAGATTCACAATTTTCCGAATGACAAAAGTTTTATTTTGTGCATTCTTCTTCTCGTACATAGACTCTAGTGTTGTCCATAGTGTATGAGCATCCGTCTCCTGCGAAACATGGTGGAACTCACTTTGATCAATCCACTGCCGGATGTGACCAATAGTCTTCCTATTCATTTTATTCCAATCAGCCTCAAATTTATCCGCGGGCTTCTTTCCCTCAAGCTCCAACGGATCATACAAATCCTTGCAATAAAGGATATCCTCCATTTTGGGCTTTGAGATCAAAAAATTTGAAAAGGTCAATTTAATCATGACTCCGACTGATTCCTCCATAAAATTTATCAAAAAACAACTGAGCAAATAACCTTAGCTCTAATACCAGTTGTTGGGAAAAATCACTTTCCAAATACTGTTGTCTTTGATAAATTAAATAGATAAAATATCAGTATATGCCAAACAGATTAAATCCGCAGTTCCACCAAAAATAATAATCACTGCAGAAAATAATGAGTAAAAAGTATCAAACGACGAGATGTCAAGATTTTACGTGAAAAACCCTCTAAAGCTAAGAGGTAAAAATCACGTGACAATCTCCTAAAAATCCACTAGAATAACTGAGAGAATACAAAGATATCTTAATTTGAGTACAAACTCAAATTACTTCACCACAATAACTATGTGATGGAACCCAAATAAAATACCTTTTTATTTGAACTATCTTTCCCTCTCTATTTTTCCTAAGCTCTTTAGAAGAAGCTTTTCTTTCTCTCTCCCTCCTTCTCTTACTCTCGGATGGAGTATGTATTTTGTGTGTATTGTGTTGGTTTCATTTGCTGCCTTTTATAGCCAAAAAAATGGAGGGAGTCTTCATAAATGAGGAAGGAGTTGTTGAGATGTTTTTGACCATTAAATGAGGAAGGAGTTGTTGAGATGTTTTTGACCATTAAATGGGTGAGGAAATGACTTTGACCAACATTCATTGCATCTATATATCCATCTGAATTGAAACCATTTCACCCGTTGATGAATGAATAATAGTGGGGTCGAAATTAGTACTTGAAGATGCCATAATTTGAAATAAATAAAAATATGAAATTGGAATTGTAAGTATGCTATAATTGAAATTGAAAATAAAATTGGAATAGTTAGTAAACTTAATAAAGAGAGAATGAACATTGGTAGCAAGAAAGAGTAAAAATGATTTGTTAGAAAAATTGAAATGAAGTGTTGGTATTTGTTGGAGTTGAAAAAGAGTTTTTGAAATATGTTGGACCAAAATGCGTTCTATAGCTGTTGGGATCAGAGGGGCCAAATGGTCCCAAAAATTAAAATGGGTGGGATTAAACGGTACGCATGAAAGGGCCTGAAAAGCCTAAAATTTCAGCCCTAAAGACATTTTTCATGCCCAAATCTGTCCTAAAAGATCACGCATAAGATTGGTCCAAACAGTAGTCAGATTCAATCTTTGGTCCTTGGTTCATTCCATAGTCCGGTCCGATTCAAGCCGCCGGTCTTTTATACTTGTTTATTGCCTTTTTGGTCTTTATTTTATTGAGCAAAGGGGATAGTTTATTTCTCCAAAAAGAGGTGCTGTTGATGTCTTGTTAACTTCGTAAGGAAGTAAAAGATACAATGGAAGACATAACCTCATGTCCTATATGTTGAACAAACCTATAGTTTGAACAACTAAAAAAAAATACTTCATCCGTTTTTTTTTTTTTTTTAAACTTTCTTACTAATTTTATAAATTATAAATTAATATATGTATATATATATATATATATATATATATATATATATATTTCCGCCTGTTGGTATCAGAGCCATGTGTTGTCTATTTTCTAAGCGTAGTTCTTCTTCTGTTTAATCTTAATCATTTTTAAAAAATCAAAAGTTTTGATCTTTCTTGGTTCAAGAAGTCACCTAGTCTCTTTGTATAAACCACCCTCCATCGCCATAGGTCCCTGTCCAGCCTTTGTAAGTCTCGAGTGTGTGAGCAGTTTTGGCTTTCTGGGAATCACTAGATGATAGGGTATGTGTTTATGTTAAGCAAAGAAAGGGGTATGTACGGAAGAACACAGATTTATTAAAATTTTAATTTTTAATTATGAGTAGATTATTCAGATCTAGTTCGTCGGTTAGTAATAGATCTTCTCTTCCTTCTGTTCCAAACATAGTTAACCAAGAAGAACATAGTTATGAAAATATTAATCAAACCCTTAATAACTGGAACATACCTAGTGTGTCTCCTAAAGAGATTTACCAGTCAACCTTTATTGATAATTTCAAAACTGATTACAATGTAAAAACTGTTGAACGAGTTTATGCTATTAATAAAGAATATGAAAATTGTAGTCTTCTTTCTCCTGAAGTTATTAATAAACATCGTAAGAAAGGTTATAATTTTATTCATATTGGTCTTGTTCAGGTTGCAGTTAAACCATTAACTATTAAAGGAATAAACTCAAGTGTCTTTTTATGCTTAAGAGATGCTCGTTATCTCAATTATGCTCCTAGTATTATTGGAATCATGGAGTCTAGTTTGCATGATGGTCCTATTCATTTTAATTACTTTCCTGACCTTCCTTTGAGTTTGTCTGATATTAATTTATTAAAAGCTTTAACTTTGAATATTAAAACTGCTGGCGAGATAACTCAAATGATGGAGGGATCTCAACCTTTAGCCTTAATTTACAGAATTTATTATAAGGTGATGAAAACCAATTTAAATATTCACGCACTTAGTAAAAGTCCTAAAGATCATACTGTTTTAATTCAGAGTAGTACTAATAACGCCAATATTCAAACACCAAAAACTATTCTCTGGAAAGACGTTACGTTACCTAGTCAATGGATTCTTCCGCAAGAAATTCCACAAAAACCTGTTAATAATAATTTATTAAATCTGGAAAATATTAAACAATTTTCTGATGGTACGGTTCGGATCAGTTTTGAACGTACTAGAAGACCTTTTATTATAGAAGAATTTACCAGTTCTTCAGTCCCTTCTACCTCCAGAAGAGACACTGAAGTTTTAAGTGACTTTTCTATTCCTGATGTTAAATTGAAAGGTGCGTTGAATCAGGGACAGACAAGTCATCCTTGTTATACTCCTGCCTTTCAGGCTGATGGAGAACATGATGATGTGTCTCCTACCGTTTCGGTCGGACCTTCTCCCTCTGATTTTGATGCCCCAATTAATCACCAGTTAAGAGTCATTACTAAAGCCTCTAAATTGGATTGGGACAGTCTTGTTGCTGATTTTAATTCAAAAGCAAATCAACAAAAACGTCATGTTTTTAGAAATATGTACGATAAACCTGATAGAGATAAAATTGTCCATAATTGGAAAAAATTTATTAAGCTTACTAGAGAGAACCTTACATTTTATGATTGGTATGATAAGCATCATTCTCAGTGTAAAGTTCTTACAAAATCTCAATGGGTAAAAGAAGATAAATCTAAAACTTTAGCTTCTCATCCTCCCCTTGAAACTATTCTTCTACAAGTTAAAAATGCCTCTGTTATTGCTAGTCCTTTCAAAGTTGCTGATGGTAAAACTGATGATAAAAAAATTATTGAACAAAATAATTTCACTAATCAGTATTTAGCCACCATAGGTAAACAACTTGATAAAATTGAAGAAAAATTTGATAATACTCTTATTAAAAACCCTGATAAGAAACTTGATCAGCCTTTATTAACTTTCGCTGATAATAGAGATGGATAGGGATTGCCTAGCAAAGATTCTGACTTAGTTAAAAGTATAGATAAACTTATTAAAAATATTGGCTCTAGTTCTGGCGAAGCCAGTGGAACCGTAGCCATCATTGATCAGATTCAAGAATCTGACGATGAAAGTAATAGTGACTCAGACGAGATTTCTGAGGTCACTTCTGTTCCTGACCTTACTGAACAATTAAATAAGTTAACCTTTAATAACACTAGTATTACAAAAAATTGGTATACTAGACCTACTCCCCCTAATCTTCAGTTCGAAGAAAAAAACCTTGATAATCAATTTTCTGTTTCGTCTAACAAAATTTATGAATGGAATATTGATGGGTTCAGTGAGCATCAAATTCTCACTAAGATGAACCATTTGTCTATGGTAGCCAATAGTTATATCACAGCGTTTAACAATCTTACTCAACCTGATATCGTTGAAATATTAACCAATGGTTTTACGGGTGTTCTTCGCTCTTAGTGGGAAAAACACCTGGATGAGGACGCTAGGAATTCTATTATTCATGCTTACCAGTTAGATGACAATGGTCAGCCTATCTTCAGAGAAGATATTGGCTTTGGTATTCCGGATGGTATTAACACGTTAATTTTTACAATAATAAAATATTTCATTGGAACCCCTAGTAATATCACTGAGAGGATCCATGATCAGTTAAGTAATCTCACTTGTCCTACCTTAAGTGATTTTAGGTGGTATAAAAATGTTTTTATTTCACGTGTTATGCTTCGTAATGATAGTAACAAACCCTTTTGGAAAGAAAAATTTGTTAATGGTCTTCCTTCTTTATTTGCTCATAAAGTCCGTGAAGAACTTAGTAAAACTTTAGGCTATATTGATTATGATAATCTCACTTATGGTGACATAATTAGTTATATTCAAAAGATAGGCTTAAAAATGTGTATTGACTTTAAAATTGCTAAACAAGCCGCTAAAGATAAAAAGAAAGCTAAATATGAACTTGGTACTTTTTGTGAACAATATGGTTTGCCACCTATTGCCCCTTCTCGTAGAAAGCATAGGAAAAAGCAAATTGAAACCCACAAAAAACGCAAGCATCATAAGAAGCGTTCCAGTCAGTCTAATAATAAAGATGTTTATTATGAAAAACCCAAGTCACGAAAGAAAACTCGAAATAAAAAATCCACTACTAAATCTAATGATAAGAGTAAAATTACATGTTATAATTGTGGTAAAAAGGGTCACTATAAGAATGAGTGTAAGTTAAAACAGAAATTGAGTCAGTTAAATATTTCTGTTGAAGATACTGAAAAGATTTTTGAGTTAATCAGAACTCAGTCTGATGAGGATAATGGTCTTTCTGATGTTCCTTATTCCTCTGCTAATGATGAAAATAGTCAAACTCCTAGTGAAGATAATGAAGTCACCCTGTGTACTGATAACTGTAGATCTTATTGTTGTAAAACTATTAATGTTCTTACCAAAGAGGACCAAGAGAGCTCTTTGTTAATTGAATTAATTAGTAAACTTACTGATGAAGATTTAAAATTGCAATATATGAAACAGTTAAAAGAATTATTTTCTAAAAATAATTCGGGCAAGGGTAAAATTACGAAAGCTAAAGAAAAGCCTGTTATTAGTCTTAATAAAACCCTAGAGAGATTTAAAACGATTGAAAAATAAATCACTCTCCCGGAGTTAAATCAAGAGGTCAATAAGCTTAAAAAGGAAATTTCTGGTCTTAAGATTGAAATATCTGATTTAAGAAGAGATATGACTAATCTGGCCTCCAAGGGTTCAGAACTTCATATTTCTGATTCCTCTGATAATGATGAAGACCATCCTGAGTCTTCAGGTGTTAAAGACGAAGAATCACTTCTGATGGTTCAAGGTAATTCGTTAAAAAGATTAAAGGATATAACTATTCAAAAATGGTATATCATTGTTCGCCTAGTTATTGATGGAACCTTTGCAATTCAGCTACCTGCCCTTGTTGATACAGGTGCTGATTTAAATTGCATTCAGGAAGGATTAATTCCAACCAAGTTCTATAAGAAAACCAGTGAACGTCTTAATTCTGCCAATGGTAGTAGTATGGAAATAAAATATAAACTGCCTAGAGTTCATATTTGCCAGGATAGTATGTGTTTTAAAACATCCTTTGTTTTAATTTGTAACTTGACTGATAAAATAATTTTAGGTCTCCCGTTTATATATTTATTATACCCATTCACCACTAGCAATAATGGTTTAACTACTGAACACCTTGGGCAGAAAGTAGTTTTTGAGTTTATCACTCAGCCTAAAGAGAGAGACTTAAAATTTATTCAAGATGAGTCCATTTCTAAGTCACTCAACCTGTTAAACTGTAAAACTTCTCAATTAAAATATTTAAAACAAGAGATTAAATATAAGCAAGTTGAAGATCTCCTTCTACTTGAAAAAATTCAAGACAAGATAGAAGAACTTCGTTTATTCATGGTAAAAAACTTATGTGCCGATTCTCCTAATGCCTTTTGGCATCGTAGAAAGCATGTAGTCAAACTACCTTACGCTAAGGAATTTAAAGAATATCTAATTCCTACTAAGGCTAGACCTATTCAAATGAGTCATCAACAAATGGAACTTTGCAAGCAAGAGATTAATGACTTACTTGCAAAAGGTTTGATAAAGCATAGTAAATTCCCTTGGTCTTGCCCTGCCTTTTATGTTAATAATGAAGCAGAGAAAGAAAGAGGTGTCCCTCGTTTAGTCATTAATTACAAGCCGCTTAATAAGGTCTTAGAATGGATTAGGTATCCCCTTCCCAATAAAGAGGACCTTCTTAGTCGCCTTAGTAATGCCACCATTTTTAGCAAATTCGACCTCAAGTCTGGTTTCTTGCAAGTCAGTATCCACCCTAGTGATAGGTACAAAACTGCCTTTACCACTCCTTTCGGTCACTATGAATGGGTTGTTCAAGCTTTTGGCCTGAAAAACGCCCCCAGTGAATTTCAAAATATTCTTAATGAAATACTTAACCCCTTCAGTCATTTTATCATCGTGTATATTGACGATATCCTTGTTTTCTCTAAATCAATTGATGAACATTTCAAACATTTGAATTCGTTCTTCAAAGCCATTAAAGTCAATGGTTTGGTTCTTTCACCAACCAAATGCAGTCTTTTCCAAGTTAGGGTTAAGTTCTTAGGTCATGACATTTACCGCGGTCTTGTTCGACCAATTCAAAGAGTCATTCAATTCGCCGATAAATTTCCTGACAAAATTATCGATAAAACTCAACTTCAGCGTTTTTTAGGATCCCTTAATTACGTCGGTAAGTTTTATCAGAATTTGAGAAAAATCTGTAAACCTTTGTTTCTTCATTTACAGAAAAATCCTCCTCCCTGGACTGATGTGCATACTGCCATCGTTCAGCAAGTCAAGAAATATGTTAAGGTCCTTCCTTGCCTTGGCATATCCAATGAATCAGCTTTTAAAATCGTTGAAACTAACGCCTCCGAAATTGGCTTCGGTGGTATCTTGAAGCAGAAGTTGACTCCTGCTTCTTCTGAGCAAATTGTTCGGTTCCACTCAGGCGCGTGGAATCAAGCCCAATTAAATTATAGCACAATTAAAAAAGAAATCTTGGCCTTAGTTTTATGTATTACCAAATTTCAAAATGATTTATTAAATCAAAAAATTTTAGTTTGTATTGACTGCAAATCAGCAAAATATATTTTAGAAAAAGATGTTAAAAATATAGCTGCTAAGCATATTTTTGCCAGATGGCAATCTATTCTAAGTATTTTTGATTTTGATATTGATTATATTAAAGGTTGTGATAATTCAGTTCCTGATTTTTTAACTCGGGAATTTATTAATTCAGGTACCCCTCCAGTTCAAAATGAGTGTGAGAGGTAAAGATTTGATTGTTCGGCCTCCTGGCCCTCCAGGCCCAGGCCCTCCTAGTCAGAAGCCCATGGGAGCTGTAATCCCACATCCAGTTACCCCTCTTACTGTAGTTAATAGGTTCACTCCCCTTATTTCTAGTTCAAGACCCTTTAGCTCAGTTTTGGCCCAGCCCCCTCAAGTTATTGATCCTTACGCCTCGTCTAGTAATCCTCCGGCTGGTCAACGTACTCAATCTGAGTACATCCCTGTTTATTCCACCAATTTATTTCATATTGAAAGACATATGAAATCAATTGATGATCCAGTTAAGTTGGCTGCCCAGTTTTTCCCAACTGGTTGGCATTTTATTCCTTTGGCTCCTTATAAATCTCTTATGTATTATATGGATGTCTTGCTTTAAACTCAGTCAATTGTCATTAAACCTATTTATGATAGAAATGATTCCTCTAAGATCATCTATCATTCCTTATATATTAAGCAGATTATCACCATGCCAAACTGGGGTAATCATCCATCTGATCTTAGACAGTTAGAAGGTCATGATAGCCAGTTTTGCTATTATGATTACATGGAAGCTTGGAACAGGATTTTTCTGTTTCAAACTCCATCGTTTAGTCATTCCTGGTTTATTCAATTCGATCACAAATTTAAAAGTCAAATTCCTCATTGGTTCGTTTTATGGTGGGAACGTTTTGGTCTCATTTATAAAATATTGCCAATTGAGCTCCAGTCTGTTCTTAATGTTTTCAGTTCTAGAGTTCCTGTGGTGCAATCCAATTGTTGCATTCCAGTAATTCTTCATTTTGTTAGTAAATATAAAATTCCATGGATTCTTAGATGGAACTATGAATTTTATTCTCCGGTTGTTAATGTTGCTCTTTCTCCTGATAATGTTCTAACATCCGAAAAGGATGTTTCCCGCTCTAATCTTAGTCAAATTACTCATGTTACCAGAGAATTCTCAGTTAAATGGTGGGATAAGTTTGATCCCTATCGCATTGTTGGTCAAGTCCAGAAGGAATTTCCCAATCCTTCTTCTATTCAATCGATTCCTCCTTCCAAGGAATCTTCCTCTAGTAAATCAAAATCCAAAAAATCTTCTGCTTCCAAGTTAGATTTTGCGGATATTGAGCATTGTACTGATAATGAACTCAAACAGTTATCTCGTCTTATTAAAAAACGAATGGATAAACTCAGTGAGGACTCAGTTCCTTCTGTTTGTTCATCCTCTTCGTCCCATTCCAGTCAACATTCTAGCCTAATGATCCGTACGGATGCATCTCTCTTCAAGATGCTCAGGACCCATTTGCCTAGAATTCCTACAGTTACTTCGGTCAGCCTCGTTGCAAGATGCTCCTGCCCGCGCAGCCCGTGCTTCTTTGTCTAAAGCAGCCGAAAGCAGTTGCTGAATCTTTTGTCGTCTTGTATGAGTCTTGTTCTGTTTGTCGGTCATATGGCCCCTTTAGTCAAAAGTTAGTCTGTATTTTATTTTTAACGCGTCTGTAATAGTGAAAAGCTGTTTGTAATAGTCTAAAGTTGTAATATATATATATATATATATATATATTAATATATAAGGGAATGATCCATAAAATATATTTGCGGCTGAATGGCACTTCTGTCCCTCCAAGTTGCCATCCACTTTTAAAGTCGTCTCTAAAGTTAATTTTTCGTCAGTTAGGTCATGAAAGTGATATTTTTTTTCTTTTTCGTTCCTTCTACCCGATTTGACCTCAACCCGACCTATTTTGACCAAATTTTGACCCGACCCGACAAAGTATGACCCAACCCCAATTTTTAATATTTTAAAATAAAATAAATATTTTTAATATTTTAGAATAAAATAATTATTTTTAATATTATAAAATAAAATATTATTTTAAAATAATAATTATATTTAATATAGTAAAATAAAATATTATTTTCAAAAAAGATTAAAATAATATTTATTTTTAATATTTTAAAATAAAATAATATTTTAAAAATAATTATTTTTAATATTTAGAATAAAATATTATTTTAAAAAAGTTTTAAAATAATAATTATATTTAATATTTTAAAATAAAATATTTTTAAAATATTTTTTATTTTTAAAATTTTAAAAGAAAATATTTTTAAAAAATCAAATAATAATTAAATTTAATATTTTCAAATAAAATATTTGAAAATTATAATTATTTTAATATTTCAAAATAAAATATTTGTTTTTCAAAAAAAATTAAATAATACTTATTTTTTATATTTAAAATTATTTTTAAAATTTTAAATTATTTTTAAAAAAAATTATCATTTTAAGGAAAAATATTATTAACTTAATTTTTTTTTCAAAAATGAGTAAAGTTTTATAAAATATAGATTCAAAAAAATTGAAGTTCAAATTTTTTAAATCTTTATTATTTTTATGAAAATTTACACATCTTTAAAAAATTAATTTTCTTTTATGAAAATAAGGTTTTTTTGTTTTGTTTTATTTTTTGAATATATATTTTATAAAACTTTGCTCATTTTTTTAAAAAATGAAAAATTTTCTAAATTTTTTGTCCTAAAAATAATAATTATTTTTGAAACTTTTTTATTTTTATTTTTTTTAAAATTGAATCAATTTTTTTATTTATCTTTTATTATTTTTTATTTTAATTTTAATTTTTAGTTTTTTTAAAAAAAACTAAAATTAAAAATACATTTAATAATGGTAAAGATATTAACTTTTTTTTTTCTTCTAAAAATAAAGTTTTACATAAAAAGTTAAAAAAATCTACTTTGTTTTTAAAAATAAAGTTTTATTTTTTATGTAATTTTTTTGAATCTATATTTTATGAAACATTACTCCTTTATGAAAAAATAAAAGTTTCTAATATTTTTTCCTTTGAATAATAATTATTTTTATAACTTTTTAACAATAATATTTTATTTTAAATAGGAAAAATTATTATTATTTTTAAAAGAATATTTTATTTTAAAACATTAAAAAAATTATTATTTTAAAAATAATATTTTATTTTTAATTATTAAAAACAACTATTTTAAAAAAATTATTGTAAAATATTAAAAATAATTATTATTTTAAAAATAATAATTTATGTTAAAATATTAAAAATTAGGATTGGATCAAACTTGGTCGGGTTTGGTCAAAATTTGGTCAACATGGGTCTGGTAGGGGTCAAATCGGATATAAGGAACGGAAACGTCAAAAAATATCACTTTAAGGACTTAATTGACGAAAAATGAACTTTAGAAACGACTTTGAAAGTAATTGGCAACTTGGAGGGACAGAAATGTTATTCAGCCTATATTTGCTATGGATAAAAAAATAGGCATATTTCATCTCTATCGTTCGATATAGAAATCAACGATCGAGATTAATTCATGTCCGCGTCGTCCGCTAATAATAGTAGCGGATGATGCTGAAAATAGTGTCGCGTCGTCCGCTACTAATAATAGTGGATGTAAAATTTTCAGCTCTAATCTCGGTCGTTGGTTCTTATATTGAACGATAGAGATGATGTATGCTCATTTTTGATTCATAACAAATACATGTTATGGATCATTATCCATATGTATATGTTTCTATGTGTTCTTAATTTATTAAGCATTTAATTGAATAATGATGCCATATATATTTTGTCATTTTATAGTATTATATAAAAATAAATAAATTATTTTTAGGGAAAAAATGCAAATAAAAATTTTTGTGTAACACAGAAATTACCTTCTTGCCTATATGGTATATATAGACATTTTTATTGTAATATAAATATTTCTTGCATAAGATATATATTACTGGTATGGGTGAAACTTGATTTAATCTTAATCTCGACATAATTATAAAATTACATGAAGACAATTGGACCTATATTTTATACTTTTTGGTGAATTAAATTTCTTGATATAATTTAATCTTTGTGCGAATCACGTAAGTTTAATTTTATGTCTTATATATATATATATATATATATATATAATTTTTATATATATATTAAAGTTTTTCTCTACTATATCTTGTAGTTGTTGCATTTGTGTACTATACCAAATAATGCATAAAATTTCAAATAAAAAAATCTAACTTGGAAACCCAAAGAAAAGATGGACAAACACAAAAAACCCTAAATCAATTTAAAATGTTGAATCATCTGCATTGCAAAGCTTGGAGTGATTGCCTTTTCAAATTAAGGCTCATTGTACAATTCAGTATTGCTATTTTGTGACTTTTCACTATGTTCATAACATGCACTCTACCCCTTAACTTGGCATAGCTCCTCAGCTTCACAAACCCTAATCCAAAATCGTTCCGAAAATTGGTGTTATTCCACACAGAAGATTCATTGAACCTCAATTTCACCTTAAATTTCATCACTCCAGTCTTTCTAGCTCTAACAACTCCACCAAAAATATCACTATAACCAATAGTAATTAGATTCTCATATGTAACACTAGCCTTGGAGTTCTTGATCACGAATCGACCAAAATTAGGGTTATCAACTTCAATTTCAGCCAGCACTGTGAGGTTCAGTGAAGGGGAAATCGCGGCGCCCTTTTGGAAACCCGAAATTGTGAGTGATTTTAATTTAGCTGTAGGAGAAATTGTTTTTAAGAAAATGGAAGCAAAAATTAACATGAATGTACTTTGCAGGACAATTGCTATGAGGATGTATACAATCAACTTACTGGTTTTTTGCTGGTGGGAATTGTTGGGTGTTACTATTGCCAAATCTTCTTCGCTCCTCGTATAGATTTCTGCTGGTGCCATGGAGATAATTGAAGAGAAGTACTATAAAATTGAGTATTAGGATTTAGGAGTCTAGGAAGGTATTGCTACTTTAATTCATATATATATATATAAGACAACTACTACTAAAATACTTTTTAAAATCTCCTCAATTTTATTTTATTAACTACTACTATAACACTTTTTAAACTTAGAATTTAACTAGAAACAAAATTCTATTTATGATGGTGATCAAAACTTTAAAGTAAGTTTTTATTTAACAAAAAAATTTATTTCTTATAGGAGTCCTTTAGTTAATTAGTCATACAAATCATGTTAATTTAGGTTTTGGCCCTTTAGGTTTTCACAAAACTTTGGATTCTAAATAATATTTGTTAAGAATATAGAAAAAAATATATCATTAGTAAATATTAACTTATTATTTTACCAAATTTTAATTCTTTATAAGAGTCATTTAGTTCATCTTACAAAAAATTCTAACTTTTAGATTTCTACCCAACTTTGAACTCTAAATAAATATACATTGAAATTATTAGAAAAAATATTATGAGTAAATAATCATTAATATTAATAAATATATAGTGTATATTACAAAATATACTAACGATAATACTTCAATTACCAATTCTTTCATATAGGAAATCTTTTGTTAATTAATATTATAAAATCAATGTTAAGTGATATATTAGTGATTAAAAATTAGTTAACTAATTTTAAAATTAAAAATCATAATAGTTATGACTAAATATATAGTACTCCCCCTTCGCTCAAAAACTGACTTAGTTAGACTTTAATTTTCAGTCAAATTGACCACTTTTCTAATCAAAATTTATACTATTTTCTTATAATTATAGGTGGAAAACTATAACCATGTGAAACTATATCAAATTTAGTGTCCCCAAATTTTATAAGTTTAAAAATATAAATAAAAGCGTTCAACTTTTAATTCTAAAATTGATCGATTTGACCAAAAAGTTAAATTAAGCCAGTTTTTCAAAGACAGAGTTAGTAATTAGTATTAAAAAACTTAACATATATATATATTAAAACAAATTAATGAATGATTAAATTTTAGCGTCCAATTTTGTCATAATAGTAACTTAATATTTTACAACAATTTTATTCTTTATAAGATTCATTAGCTGATTAGTCGTACAATTTTGTCTTTTTGTGCAATGTCTGTAGACATTTAATAATAATAAGTTAATTTCTGATTCTTTTTATATAAAAAAATTTATAATCATTATATATAAAACAAGTGAAAAATTAAAATTATACTATTTAAAATATTAATTCTTGCTTTTTATACGGGACACTTAGGTAGGTATTAGCATGAGAAAGTTAGCAAGACTTGAGACTTTAAGACTAACCTTTATTCTAGTGCATACACCACTAGTAGTCCTATTTATAAAAAATAAAAGAAATCTGTACAGAGTTTCTTTTCTTGTGACAGTTGTATTTCAAATTTATTATTGTATACCATCATTAATAAACTAAATATTTAATAAATTTTGCAGTAAATATAGAATAAAGTTCTCCTTCGTTATTAAAAATATGAATAATATTGATTTTTCAAAATCAATTTAAAATATTTTTAAATTTAAAATTATTGTCAATTAACTTTAAAAATGATAAATACTTTAATTAATATTACTTTTTTGATTGTTTACATTTTTATAATTTTTGAATTTAAAATTATCTCAATTTGACTTCAAATTAGAGGTAAAACTTGCTCTTATATTGAAGGAGTATATGTATTTTTTTTTTGATCAAACAATCTAAAAGACTGAAATATATTAAAACTGAAATCTGTTACAAAAGATGAAAAAATTACAAACAACGAACTTAAATAGTAATTTTTTCAAATAAATTAACAAATAATCAGGAAGAAAGGTCAATCATAGCAAAACCGTTAGTGGACACCAAAAAAATTTATGAAATACAATTATATTCCAAAAATAATAATAAATTACACAGATCTGGACCGTTTTTCAGCACGGACAACCGAAGAACAAGTCGCCAAGAAAGCGTCACGTCCAAATTAAAATAATCTATCTTCAATAATTCAAGTAACGAAAAAGGTCTCAAGGACAAAAAAAACCCCAAACGGAGAAAGCAAAATCTCTCAAATAGAGAAAGTAAATTCTCCCAAAAGATGAAAATGAAATCTCATCACAAAAGAGCAAGAAATCAGTCATAAGAAAACAAGTCACATAAAAGGGAAAAACAAACTCCACAAGAAGGGCGAATAATTTATTAGATTAAAATAAGAAGATATAGGGAATGGTATTTTCAAAAAAAGAGTTCTCCCCGGATCTAAGATGAAGGTTGGGGTTTTTGACTAGAGAGAAAAAAAGAAACGAGGAAAAAGAGGATAGCAATGCCCTCCTTTTTGGGAGTATATTTAGGGAACTGATATTTCAACATGTATTTTTGATATTTTCAGATGATTCTCTCTCACATGAATATACAGTCGGTCTCATCATGAGAGAAGAAAATATATAAAAATATCAAAAACACATAAAAATAGTGTTCCCCTACATTTATTAATTTTTACAATCGCATCAAAAAGGGATTGAACTACTGAGAATTGAGTTGGAAAACCATTCACTAGTTCTAATTTATGTATAATGAATGATATACTTTTAAGCCATTGTCAAAAAGTATGACTAAAAGTATTACGTGTGCATGAAGATTCTTGTATTGATAGGTAAATTGTGACAACTGACAAGGCTTCCATTAAACATAAAACAGATCGAGGCCTTTTGAGGTGGTGCCTGGTGTGGGTGAAAATGTACCAACTGAATTTGATGCTAAATTTAGTCGCTAACAATTGCAAGATGGTTGGGTATTGTTATTAGGTAGAGAGCATTCAAATTGTAAAATAATACAAAGACAAAAGAGCTTGTGGATGACATGCATGCATGCTTATGAGGCAAATTAACTGACACGTCGAAGGAAGGACTATTAAACAAAAGATTCAATTTATAAAATAAGGTAAAAATTGATTAAACAATCACGACATATTGATAAAGTCTGAATAATAGTACGTAACCTTAAAACAACCAAAATTATTCTTTAAATACTAAACAAAAACTCTAATTACGAAAAGAATAGTAAAAATACGAAAAAAAATTAAAATATTCAAAAATTAATAAAAACTTCAGAGTGCCCAAAGAAATATTTCTCGACTTTTTTTGGGCTTGAAATTGCACCTGTCATGAGCGCAAAAGGCGACGAATTTTGTAATTTTTATCGCGAATTTCGATTTGATATATTATAAATCCTTTAATTCTAACGGATCAAAAGTTATGATCAAAATAAGAGCAGTCCCTATTGGGCTTGGATTTTGCCCCCCTCCGTTGGAGGTTTAGAGTTTCTTTTGAGTGCTTAACTGTTGTGTTGGGGTATAATTTCATCACCAAGCCAACAAATAAAGCTTTAATGTTGCATGTATTGTACAATTCTACAAACATTTTTGAGTTGCAGCTATTACTTTAGAATGTTCATATATGAACATATTGATTTTGAGTTTGAAATATTTTAAATTAACTTCAAAAATCAATAATAATCTTATAATTTGGAAGCTTGGGAGTGTAGGATTAATATTCACTTTTTGAAGTTAAGTATGTGTGTGTATATATTGCAACTTTAAAATTGATACGAGTTCTTTCAATTTTAAAGAATACAAATTATACAAATTGCAAATTATGTAAAAAGTACTACTAAATAGGATATTTAATATTTTCAAAAGTAAAACTAATCTCATGAATTTTGAATTTAAAAATATTTCACATTGACATTGAAAATCTAATTTAATCTTATATTTCATAGTAAAAGGAGTCAATAATTATAATATGCCTAGAACCAAATATAATAAATCATATAACATGGTGCTATTGAATTTTTAAGGGCTCTCCAAACATCCTGTTATCCCCCACACCACCCAACAACAAATTGTCAGCTAGATTGCTGACAATTTTTAATCAGGAACTTACTGAAATCTCATAGAACTTAATAAGAAATTCTTATATATACAATTACTTTTTGTATTATTATTATTATTTTATCACATATAAGAATATAAAGAAGAAAAAAGAAATAACAGCAAGACAATTGCAGCAGCATGATCATTCCACAAAGAATCTCCTGGCCTGGGCCCACTTGAAGAAATCTCCTGCAGTTCTACATCTCTTGCTCTTTAGTTCACAAGACTGAAGGCTTCTTCCTTTCAAAACTACCCTTCATTTTCTTGCTTCTCAAACAGGTAAGCATTATAAAGAAAGGTCAAAATAAAAAATAAAAAATAAAAATCATTGCATGCCAATTTATTCATGAAATAGGCCAAACCTCTTCCATTGCCACTTGTAGCACTTTGTATAGAGCCACGTGTGCTTCGCAAAAGGGAACCGAAATTAAAATTTTAATCCAGCTCACCAATCAAAACCATTTTGGTTGTGTTTGGTATATGGTAGACTGGTAGTATATAATTTACTGGGTGCCAAAATGAATATTATTTGTAGACATATATATATATATATATATATATATATATTTCATCCTTCCCTTTCTAACCTACCAATAAAACTGTACAACCCCCCCCCCCCCCCCCCCCCCCCCCCGTCCCCCCTCTTCTGCTTTCCTTTTCTCTTTGAGACGGTGATTAACATGTCGATAAGAATTCTCTTCAGAAATGTTCCTTATGGAATTCGAACTTGGTGGAGCCTTTTTGATTAAACTCATAGCAGAGCTTACTAAGTTCTTTAGCTAATACGGGTGCTCCACAGTAGAAAACACCTGCTCCAAGTTATACCAAAATCACAATAAATGTCAAATCAGAAACAAGCACAAATTTCCTTGGGCTATATTTGTTTGCAATTATGTTGCATGACGATTTATACATGTTTAATACTTTTAAGCACTTTTTTTTGTTCTTGAATTAGTCCTATGACAGTCTTGTGGACTACTCCCTCCGTCTCATAATATACGACGTTTTAGACATTAAATATAGTAATCATTTGTCTATAATATCCTTAAATTCTCATTTATTATCATACTTTATCCCATACTCTCTCATCCGTAATTTTGGAAAGATTGTAATTAATTCTCCTAAATTTTCTAAAACGTCAAATAATTTGGAATAAATAAAATCACCTAAAACGTCATATATTATGGGACAGAATGAGTATTTTTTTTACTCCCAAGGCCATTCAATACCTCAAAACGGAGGTCTACTTAATCCGAACTTTCCCTTTGGAATTATAGTCTCTCATAGATGACCTTAGAAACAAAAAACGAATACTCTATTAATTAGGTTGTCATCTACGGACTAATCCAAGCATAAACAAGTACTTAAAAAGTGTTTAAACTAGTAAAATAAGTTAAAATGGTACAATCTCATACAACATAATTGCAAACAAACATAGGCATAGCATAGCCTAAAGGTACAAGGTTGGTGGAAGCATGCTCACCTATTCTTTGATTGGCGTGTTTCGTACAAGTTTTGGACAAAACTTTCTTCCAATTAGGTCTTGCAAAATGGGTTCGCACCTGATGACAAACAAGAATGGCAAAGGTGAACTATTTGCATGTTACATAATTTTCAAGTGAAAAGGAAAGGAAATGACAGATAGACATCATACCCTCGTGCCAGATACAATATCAACGCCGTTCTTGGCATGGTTGAGTGCTTGTACCATGGTGATGAGAGCTGATCGGGCATCGCCTTCTTCATAGACACTAGTCAAGTAGTTGTGCATCTCTATGACTCCCTGTAGTTTAAAGTGACAAGTTTAACAATAAACTTTAACAGCCAAATATAAACAGAATACAGAGAATGTCCTGTTTTTTAAGTGTTAGATTACCCTTTGATCAAGGTCGGCAACTTCATTCATGACTCCTTTAAACCAATCGAATGAACCTTGCTCCCTAGTCACCCAGTAGAAGTAAGCATTGGTGGTCTTCAAAGGTTTCTTCCGTTTTGGTGAAACCTTGTTAAGAGATGGAGAATCGGTGGTTCCCAAAACTCTGATCCGAAAGCCTACTGAAATCTGAAATCGAATCCTGTAATGTATGGAACAGAAATGTAATTGTTGGGATAGTTCACATGAATCTCATATCGGATAAATTCAAGAGTAGATGAGTTAATAAGTATGGTGGAGCCTCAACCTAATCAGCACTGGCCCTGGGCTAAAGCCTAAGGTGCCCCGGGCTTTAGGCCCACTAAAATTGACAAATTTTTAGGGCCTTCAGGAGGTATTTGTGGTATTTGTGTTATGTATATATACCCAAACAAAAGAGCCCAACCCACATTCTTTTAAATTTAAAGGCCTACAAAAAATGAAAAAATCTAAATGATAATGTGAATGATGCGTATTTGTGGTATTTGTGTTATGTATATATACCCAAACAAAAGAGCCCAACCCACATCACAAAAAATGATAATGTAACCCAGATCACAAAATATGATAATGTGATGTCTTTGAACTGGTTTTTTGACTTAGTGATAATGTGATATCTAAATGATGCTTTGAAGGAGAGATTGAAATAAGTCGGTTATTATATTTGGTATTCTTTCGTATTGATGCTCTTTTGTTCTGGAAAATTTTTTAGTTTTTTTTATGCTTATCTTAATAGCAATTCGCAAAAAGCCTATTTTTTTGTTGTCTCTTTAAGCCAAACTCAGGGCCGGCCCTGAACCTAATAGGTTAACCTTTTAGATAAGGAGGTGGTCCAACATGCTTATTGGGTCAGTCTCATGAATGATGTGAGATGTGAATCGTACAATATTACTACAATTGGCATCAGAGCTAATGGTTCGATGGCCCAAGGTATGATTTGAGTCTGGTGGAGCGGGCTTCGGAGATGGCTCTAGAAAACGGGGAGCTCTTGAAGGATTCAAAGAATGTGTGCTTAATGGTGAATACTCTAGTATGATACTTGTCATGGGTATTCAAGTGAAAGATGGAGATTGTTGAGATAGTTCAATTGACTACAGTAATCTTGTTTGTCATATAAGACTTCGAGATGTAGGAGTACAAATAGGCAATCATGGCGATCAGCATATAAATCACTTACTGCCTGCTCCTCCATTTTGACAATGTTGTTGAGTAAATCTTTCAGGATACTGATAAATGGGGTTGCTCCAATTCCGAGCCCCACAAGCAGTAGGACATCATATTTCCCGTAGTCTTGTGCTGGAGCTCCATAGGGTCCATCTATTAAGAGCTTTGGCAAACTGTCATCAAGAAAAATTTTAGATGACAATGAATCATGAGCACAGCCAAATATACAATCAAGTTAAGAACATGGAATGGCATAAAAAATATACCTTTTCTTGGTTGTTTCATCCGCTCTTAATAGTCCACTTTTTCCACCTATGGGAGGTTCACAGGCCTCTGAGAATACTCTTTTAAGTTCTTGTGTCCAGTCGCCTAGCTGTCGGATGTGAATGCTAAGATAGTCATCTCCCGGAGCTGAGGTAATGGAAAATGGATGCCTAGCATGCATGGAAAATAACATGTCAGCAGAAAGCCCGGAAACAGAATTAATAATTAGATATATCCAATCAAGATGGATGAATTGAAGATTAATCTGATCACTATATGCAATTTTCGCAATTATTGGAAGAATTAAGTCACAAAGCAGAATGGAATGAACACTATTGTTGAACTAGTAGGTTTGTTATTGAGACAGAATTAAGTGGTAAGTGGTAACTGGCTTGTAGAAATAGTTCTAAAAGATGGGTAAACTATTTGTAACGGGAGAAAACAAACAAACTAAGGAATGACCAAAACATAACTGAAAACTAAGAGATCTGGTGCGAGTAAAAATAACCAGATATGTTAAGCTAAAATACATATGTTAGTCTTGAGGGATCTACATCCTAATTTACCACTCAAAAGGAGAAACAACTGGGCACTGGACGAACATGTATTGTCCACTTTTGTACCGGAATTGTGGAGGCTTGGACATTTGCAATGTCAGAACGTTTCCAGGATAAATAGCAACCTGAGAATTTTGTAATGAAGTCAAAAAGATCAGATAAGTTACTCTTAACATTTGTTCAAGTAAGAAACTCAATATTGGAACTATATGTATTTAAATCAAAAGAAATTAAAGGTTAATTATCAAAAAAACAAAAAAGAAATTGAAGGGGTTTCTTAAATTTCACTAGATTGTTTTTGTCAATAATTGAAAACCTTGCAGTTATTTTCATTAATTTATTGTGAATAAATAATAAGAAAATGCACATTATAGGATTTTAATGTATAATCCATAAATTTAAAAGGCATTGGTTCATCTGTTGAAAAGCTTGATGACTCCGATTTGGTAGATTTTAATGGCATTGATTCAAAAGGCATTATTAAAAGGCATTGATTTTCGATGTGAAGACGGCATTGATTCAAGTGCTCAGAATATTGGAGCATCAACTCGAACGTTCAAAGTTACTGATATATATATATATATATATATATTCAGTAAGGTATGCTTATGCTCACCTTAAGAAGCCGGACAGTGGAGAAGCCAGATCGAAAGAATCTTAGGGTCCTTTCCCCTGCATATAGGAGTACGGGAACCGCAAGATACATCCATGTCTGCAAACATCGAAATCTTATTTTCAAGTTTAAGCAAAGTAGAAGAGATGCCAGTTTTCTGACTTTCTGCATAACAAAGAAACTAAGATCCAGCAGTTATACCGTCTTATAGTACCACCGGTGCACAAGGTAGAGGAATAACCCATGGATTACGAGCAATGCATAAACAATCACGAATAGGTGGTGTGAATACCAGAAGGCATTGAAGCCAGTGAGCCTGTCCCATGGCCTTGGCAGCTTAACTAGGCTCCGTCTGAACCATTTTGTCGCGAGTATGAAAGCAACGGCCATGAGAATCACCATTAGGACCCCAGTCACACCCTCAATCCCTCGAACAAGGTCTACGTACTTGGGTTTATGGTTGCCAAAGTCATCAACTAAATAGTGATCATACTGTTCGTTGGTCTCATTTATAAGCCTTGGGAAATCGCATGCAAGGTGGTTGCCAGCATGGAGTATAACACCGATAACAATGGCTGCAGCAATAGTCTAATTCATAAACAAAGGAGAAAATAAGTTTTTGAGAACCATTTTCCTGACTTTTGAGACTAACAAATGCAATTTCTTTGTTCAGGGAGTTGAATTAGTAAAATGATAATATGATTGGGATAGCTCAATTCAAACAGAAAGGGCTTGAGTAGAACATTTTGAAATGTTAGGGAGACTAGGGAAACATTAGTTAACTAGTATAATTAATATCTCATCGCCTAATAAAAGGCAGAGCAAGAAGTTTAGAGGACACAGCAGAGGAATCACAATGTACACAAAATTTCAGTGAGTCCAACAAATTAATGATATAGGGAACCTGCCAAATATTTCTAGCTCTGAGGAACTTAACTTTCATTATCTTTTGCTAAATAGTTTCAATTAATAAGATCAACTATGTTTCACTCTAACACTATGATAAGCTAAACATAGTCAAGAGTTAAGATTGTAATTATATTTGGACACCAGATAAATATGTGCTTGATTTCTTTGCTGTGAGCCAAACTATGCAACAATCCGGGTCAGATTTGAGTCCAAATCAGAATCAAGGAATTTTGGTCAGTTATCCGAGAATCATGCTTGGGCTAACCCAACTCCTTGTCCCATCTTATGTGTGAGCAAGCCCACTCCTTCTCCCAACCCATCATACAACTTGGTGGAGTGAAATAACATGTTACACATTTCGAGTAAGAAAGGGGACAAATGTGGTACTTTGGGAAAACTCATTTTGTTAGGAAAAGGAAGAGACAATGGAGGTTTAAAACAAAAGGAAAAGAGAATTTGATATAAAAAATATATAGACAATATATACAATGTATCCCACATGCTCCCATATAGGACTGAAGTATCACAAACTAAGTATGCATATCAAGAGAATGTGACTTTTATGGATCAGGATTGGGTAGCAAGAAGTAACCCAAACATTTGAAAAAAATAAATAAATACTCCCTCCGTCCTTTAATATAAGACGTTTTAGAGAAGTTTTTTTGTCCCTTAATAGATGACGTTTTAGATTTCCAAGTAAGCATTAATTGCTTAGTTTCCAATATTACCCCAAGTATTAAATATAACTCTGGTTGTCTCACTATTTTTTGCCCAATAAATAACAATCTCTTTTTCCAATACAAGGACAATATAGACATTTGATATTATATTTAATGTTATACAATCATTTCCTTAATGCTTGTGCACAACTCTAAAAAGTCTTATATTAAGGGACCGAGGGAGTAACTAATAACAATAAATAAATTTCTAAGTAGGTATTAGTCGTATGACCTTGATATTTCTACAAATTGTTAAAGCTTCAAAGGGAAGCACAGTCACTCTTGAACATAATTTTCTTGCAAACAAGCAAAAGCTTAGCAAAAAGATCAACCACTGTATTTGTGTTTTTTCCATATTTTTTTTTTTTACTTTAATCAAAATTATATTTCCTTTCTATACTATTAAAGAACTTGCAAGTCCACTAATGTTCTTACCCACTCAAAGAAATGCTTTCAAATAATTGAAAGCTGCAATGCAATAAACAGCTGGATGTATATAGAAATAGCAATAATTGGATGGCCACTTTTATGAACACCTAATGTTTCATTGTCTACCATAATTTAATTAAGATTCCCAACAAATGCCGCAGGTATTACCTAGTCCCATATTTTTGTAACTTTAGTAATATTCTAATGGGTGAGGGCCAGTTTTTAGTTTTTCCAAAACATGATTTTAGGAAATTGATATTTTCACGTGACTTTTTGATATTTTCACATAAAAAGTGTCGCTATAGATGTATAGCTATAAGATTTATAGCTATAGCGACGATTTTCATGTGAAAATATCAATTTTCTAAAATAAAATAACACATCTAAATTTAAATTGTGAAGGATGAAGCTTGTAACAATTACTAGTATATTTTAACGAGCAAATGGCACTTTAGTTTGGGCTTGCAACAAACTCTAAGCGGAGTATAAAAAGGTCAACTATAGCTGCGGCAACAGGTGATATGATGACCCAAGTAAGCAAATTCGTGTTACGGTGTTAGACCAACATCGTCTCATTTATTTGTAGGTCGAAAACTGAAAATTTGATGGCCGATAATCAAGTGATGACTTTTTCGAAAAGCATAGAAAACTAGCAGTGATGTAATTATTTTTTTTGGTTGGTGTTGGTATTAATCCTATAAAATTTATTAAAACAATATAAGTTTAACATATGCAACTGCTTTTACATATGTATACAGAAAACTTGTATTTCTACTATTTTCCGTGATTTCTTCCATGCTCCCATCTTTAATGTTAATAAAATAATTTATAGGACGATTAATTTTATATCATACGAGACTAACATAAAATTGTAAGTGAAAAAATAATAATATTTTAATTTTTTTTTCTTACACCCTTCATTCACGTATATCCATATTCATTAGTAAATATAGGCATTAATTTAAAGTAAGCAATTCCTAATTTCCTAGTAAATAAGGGTCCCACAGGAAATAAGGAAAGAGTAAACAATGGGCGGGCAGTAGTAGCTAAAAGAGAGTGGGTGTACCTTATGAAAGTTGATATTGTCGTCAAAGGGTACAAAATACCCCAACCTAGTGGACCTCAGCCAGGTAATGGTGTTCCTGCACACAGGCAATAAAATAAGAGCCATATTGAACTTGAGAGTCTCAGCCGCGCCTTTAGCCGTGAGGAGACAATAGCCCATGACCTTGTATGCACTCTTTTCTTTATACTGAAAGAACTTCCAAGTGAACAGCCCAGCCATTATTAGAACCCAAAAGCACAAAACCCAAAGTCTCCTCCAGTTCTCTTCTAAATAGTAAGCCAACTTTTTGCTGATTTTTTGTATTGAGCTTTTCTTTCTTAAGCCGGCTAAGTTTTGACTCAGGGCTTGGCTTGTGTAGCTTAGGGCTTGGCTGTAGTTAAGGTACGTGTCTTTTTGTAAGAGCAGTGTTTCCAGCTGCCACAGCTGCATTACCATGAAAATTCAAGCATGCAAAAGGAAAGAATGATGAGAAAGTTGAAGCTTGCGATAGAAACTACGTCACTTAAATGCACTCTCCTAACATTTAGAAGCGCCAACACGATACGACATGACATAAGTATAGGTGTCGAACTCGAACACAATAGTTTAGTAGAAAATAAATTAAAATAGGAAATTGGTATTTTCACAATATAAAATAATATTTTTATATAAAAAATGTCGCTATAGATCTTACAGCAACGGTTTTTTCTGTCGTTATACATCTATAGCGACATTTTTCATATGAAAAAATACAAAAAGTATAATGAAAATATCAATTTTCATTAAAATATTCTAAAAATAAGTGCATTCCTGTTATGTTTATTTGAAAGTTTTATTTTAGAGAAAAAACAAGAAATGAGAGCCTAGTGCTCAGACCGCCTAGGTGATCTCATTTATAATATACTTATTTATTATATTATACAAAGCATCTAATAGATATATTTTTAAAAAAAAAATATTACATGAAAAAGTACTAAACAAATATCTTTCATGACTTTAAAAAATTCATTTCAAGACCATTTTTGTCCGCAACTCTATATGTCTTCTTGTATATAATTTTAAAATAGAGGTCTAATTCTATCTAAGTTTCTGCGCAATCAAATTGAGACGGTAGAAGATTGCCTAACGCTTAGACCTAGTTTAGAATTTTCTTTAAACACCACTTCTTTTTTAAATTTTTTGAAAAAGGATTTTTTCCTTCCCGACCCTGCTCGTCCCCTAAAATAAAATTCACAAATAGGTGATTAAAGATCATTATGAAGTTACCGAGTTCATGTAACATAGGGGAAAAAAAAAAAGGCAGAAGAGGTTAAAAAAAAAATTAAAAATTATGTGCACCAACTATATGTAATAATTATGGAAATCTTTGTTAGTGTACAGATAGAATGATTCTATCTATGATTAGGACAGTCCTGGCCACGGGTGGACTGGACCTGTTCCATGTACGTACACGTGTTATAGTGGAGAATACGCGCATTTGAGGTGCAAAAAAGCAGCTCACATCAGAACTCATTAACAATGGATCATGGATGTATATGCAAGTCCGGAAGTGGGAGGGAGATTTGAAGTTTGGGAAGCGGTCAGTATGAAGTTAATTTTGATTAATTAATCAATGTAGGATGGAAAATAATTTTTTTCTTCGTGTCAGTATTGTATTGATCAATTGATAATTTATCATGAAATTAACTTTATTGTAACTGATTCCTCAAGTTTGGAAGATAGATATATCAACTCCAATCTATACCTACTAAAGATATTTAAAAGTATAACAAAAATTTGTCCTTTAAAGTATACAATGCAAATTATTTATAGTTCCAAAAAATCTAATAGAATGAAAATTTTAAAAATATGCTTAATTTTTTTTATATATTTTAAAATTAAAGATGTATTTTTAAAACTGAATTTCTAAGAGTAATTTATATTCTTGATATTAATGATTTTTTTTAATAGTTGTCATGTGATGCTAAATATAATGACATAAAGAAAGTAAGTAAATCATTAAAAATAAATAAATAAAATAAAACTTCAAAATTATAACAGTTTTGTTTTCCTTTATTACCCTCCACTTTTCGAGCTTCAAACACTAAAAAGCAACTGAAGAAAAATTGACATGACCAAGAAAATAGTAGGTAAAAGTTTGTCCAATATGAGAAGAGGGGCTTTTACCTCAATGTAGCCAAGTCTTTCAGGATCCAGCTCTTCCATGATCAGAGCTGCATATTCCTCCGCCTGTTCCTTTAATCTCGCTAACTTATTTGCAGAGGCACTCAGCATAATAATCTACGATCCGTAAGTAAAACTCATCAACAACAAAAATAAATTAAAAATAAAATTAAAATTAAATAAAAATTCTAACAGATAAGGTGCCTTATAACATGGGAAAAACGTCAGATGTGATGAAATCTCAAAAAAGATTAGGTAACGTAATACATATAAATTGGAGTCAGTTGATTTTAGAATTTTCTGACTTTGGGTTACCGAATCACACCTAACTCCAATTATTTTAAACGTGAAAACAGAGTATTAATTTATATTTTATTTAATTTAAATTTAGAAAAAAATTATATAAAAACAAGTACATAGGTTTATTTTCGGTATCAATGAGACATGCTATTTGCACAATATGATATTTTTATATTGTATTTTAAATGCGGGACCCACTCTTTCTCCAAAGAAAATTATGCTCAAAAAACACGTACAGAGATGGTGCCTAAATTAGTACTACCTCTTTAACTTCCTCTTCAGTAATACGTCCATCTTCATTTTTGTCCACCCTGTAACATAATAAATAAGTACATAACAAGATGATGAGACTATTTCTGTATTAAACTGAAAACTTATTTATTGACGAAAAATTTTATGAAAATTAGAAACGAGTGTTTTATAATTTTACCTATTTATATTTTAATTTTTAATGAGTAATAAAAATACAAATAGATTAAATTATAAAACACTCGTATTCAATTTTATATTCAATTATCATGTACGCATAAAAAAACTCTTTATAAACAACTATAAATATAAAGTTTGTTATTTGTATGAATCATTTAATTAATGCTTACGCACATGTCGAAGAATATCTGAAGCCGAGAGTCGAAACTCTGATCGGTGATTTGAGACCAATACTCATAGAGCTCCTCCCTGCTGATCTTATCCACCTTCAACCTCCTCCTCCTACTCAATGCATCAAACAGTTCCAATGCAAATTCCTTCGAATCTCTCATTCCTTCACAATGTATATATAATTAATCCCCAAATTCAAAATCAAATTTGATTAAAGAGTCTTCCGTCCCGTAATATATGATGTTTAGATGATTTCATTTTTTCTAAATTATTTGAAATTTTATATAATTTAGAGAATTATTCACAATCTTTTCAAAATTATCCCTCATGACTCATGAGCAAATGGTACAGATGAGAGAGTATGAGTTAAGTGCATAGTAATGATATTATAGACAATTAATACAATATTTAATATTATACAATTATCTCCTTAATTATTGTACACAATTCTAAAACATCACATATATATTATGGGACGGAAAGGAGTATTTTGTACTAGTATAATTAATAGTGCAAAACGGATCTAAGTTTTATGAAATTGTCACACTTCTTGACAAGTTTATAAATTTTGTTGCATTAATTATAACAAATATTATATTAAATAATTTGTGAATTAGATACTTAAGGGTGTTACAACTTCATAAAATCTAAATCTATGCAAAACTATACCTTCCGAATCAATCTTTATAAAATTTAAATCTATACAAAATTATACTTTCCGAATCAATTTTACATTACAACAATGGTACTATTATATAAAAAATCTCACATAATACTCACATACGCACACATGCATACTATGAACTCCCACCTAACATGTGGGGTCCACAATATATATATATATATATATATATATATATATATATATATGTGAACATTATGTGAGATTATTTATGTGACAGTAGCATTATTTTTTACATTATTGATTACAACTTAAAAAGTACGTACACTAATAATTATATTTTTTAAAAACTACTAATTAGTCAAAGCCAAGTACAATACAATAAAATTTTGAATTTTAAGTAAGACCAAACAAATAGTTTCTCAACATATTAATTAAAAGAAAAAGGAAGAAATAAATTAATTACCAATGCATTGAGCAAAATCTGAACGGTAGAGAAATCCGTCTTTGGAGAGTTTGCTAAAATTGGTTTGAACTTCGTTCCAGCCGTCGATTCCGTTACTTTTCCGGTTACTGATGAATTTCAGTCCTCGAAGTGCTTTTTGAGCGCCTGAACAAGTTCTCTCCACCTGAGCTCGTTGCCGCCGCATTGCGCGAGCAGCCAACGCCGAATCCAAACCGCTACCGCCGCCTGTTCCAACAAGGACGTTTAATGAGGAAGACGAGGAGAGCGCACGTGACGCCTGCGCGTGGCTCCACGAAAATCTCCGCAGCAAATCGGCTTTGAGCTCTTGAGAGAAATGCTTGGCTTTCGCAACCGCCTCCGCTTTTAGCTCTTGTGAGAATTGTAGGAGACGATTGGACGAGCTCCGCCGTATAGTCGCTGACCGGGAAGTTGAAGCCGACAAGGATGCCGTCGCCGGAGTATCAATTCCTCTGGTGGCATCGTTTTCGACGTTCATGATCGTCGCGGGCTCGACACTGCGGAGAATGATTGTGTCATCGTCTTGGAGATCGAGCGTAACTTCAACGAACTCCTCCGCCGCGGCGGGGGAAGTGGAATCATTTCCCGGCGACGACGACTCGCTCACCGTTCTACCGGGGACGGAATCTGATGCCCAGCGGCGCTCGTGCCTAGTAAATCCCCTCATTGTGCGTTTTCAGTAGAAATCAATGCTCGTTTAATTGAGTTGCTAATCAATTAACGTGGATTTATAATCATTATAATTAGGAGGAGAGAAATTATTAAATATTAGTTATGGAGTTTTTAAAGGAGTGGAGTCGTCGGGCCGGGTGGAATTCAGACGCGTCCGGAATCCGTGAGAAAAGACACATACGCGGTGGTAGCCGCTTTTAAGGAGAGAGAAAAAGGGAGGGAAATAGAGGGGCTGGTTGAAGAGCCTCACTGGACAGAAATGGAGTCTGGAGATGGAGGGACCTATCAGTTGAAGAAGACTGAGTATATTTGTCTTTATATTCCTTTTTCAAGTAAATTTATACTCTCCTATGTGCGGTTCCATTGAATTGTTTTTGGAGGTGACATCTGTACTGTCGATATTTATACTTTGTTTAGGTGGAGTGAAACTGGTGAGACCGTGAGAGGCGACCTTTCACCTTAGTATGTCTACCGTCTAGAAGCTTTATGGGGAGATCGGCCAAAGTAGGATCAGCTTATCATGAAATTAATTTCATGTTAAATTGATCAATATAGTGTTGATACAAAAAGAGATTATTTTTCGATTTGCATATCGATATTGTATTGATTAATGAGTTCTCTTAACATGTGCTCTTATACTAAGCACACAGTTCAAGAGAATATTTCTTTAAACTGTGTTTATATTCCTTGATTTCTGCATTTGCACCAAATTCAAGAGAATATGCACACAATTCAAGAGAATATTTTCTTGAACGATGTGCTTAACATGTGCCTTAGAACATATGTTAAAAACTTACTTAATGAATTGACCAAAATTAATTTCATATTAACCACAAAATAAGATGAACATCATAATTTTTTTCTAGCCCAAGTAAATGGAAACTGTATACTCCCTACGTGCTGAAAAGGAATTTTTCTTTGCTCCAAGTAAATGGAAACTCTATAATATCTAAAATATGCTTTTTTATACGTACAAAAATATACTTTTTTCATTCTAAGATATAAAATAATTATTAATTATTAAAATTAATTTAAAATATTTTTAAATTCAAAATAAATATAATTTTCTTTGATTTTAGTCAATACAATAATAAATATTATAAATTATATTAAAAGTACTACTGATTGTAAAATTTATTATTTTAAATTATTTATCTCAGTTTTTAATTTAAAAAATGTATTAAAATTAATTTTTAGATGTCAACAATAATTTTATAAATTAACACGTAGGTAATAAACAACAATGTAGGTTGACTGCAATAATCAGCGTGTGACTTCTGTCGTCGCTCTCTCATTGTCGCTGTGGTAATTAACGGGAATGAGTTAATGACAATGGGGCGAGATATAACTTTGTGGTAATTAAGGCGGTTTTGAAATTGAAACTAGGGTTGTCCTATCTTTCTTAAATATCCTCGCCTAAACAATTTTGTCAAGTCTTTTTTATTTTCAAAAATGCCCTTTAATTTTTAAAATAATTTTTATTATGTCTTTTAATGTTTTTTTAATCTTTCTATTTAATTTCTTAAATTTTATAAAAAAAATTATTTTATCTCACATAATTAATTATACCCTCAACGCATATGTCACAGGGTTTCTTTTTTCAAACCCTTCAAAACCGAAGTCCACTTTCAAAAGTACACTTATATCATTAACCTTGAATTTAAAGTTTTTTCTCCATTTTCCTGTCCATAATGGACTCTCATTATTCACAAGGTATCTCTCACATAAATATGAGACTCGTTTACTATTTATGTGTAAAGTGTCTTATATAACTATCATTTTTACTTATAAAAATATCAATTATCGAAATATATATTTCATTGTCAATTTCTTTGAAGTATTTACTTCTTTTTACTAGCTAGTAAACATGTGATTATATTCACATTTTCCATATTGGAGGCAAATTTTTAAATCAAAAGATGCTTATGCTTTTAGTTACATGTAATAGTCATGCTTTAACTAGCAAAAAACTGAAATCATGTATTTTGTGCTTAAATAGAGTACACTACCACTATATTTGTTTGTAAGAATTATAATTCATGAAATTATAATCTCAAAACTATTAATTCTATGTAAGGGTGTAAATGAATCGGTCGAGCCGAATATTAAGTTGCTCAGATTTGGTTCACAAAACTTATTGAGTATAAAATAAGGTTTGATTGAGGCTCATTTAACTATCGAGTCGAGCACGATCTCAAATCGAGCTCGAGCAGTTTAAACTTTTCAAACGAACGTATCAATAGAAAATTATAATTTGAGAAGGTTCGAGTAATTTATCGAGTTTTAAAATTTGCTAATATTTAAATCCTTTATATTTCGAGTCGAACTCGAATCGAACTTTTAGTCAAGCGAGTACGAATCAAGCCCGAACTGTTTGCTCATTTTACAGCCTTAATCCTATAATTATAATCCATGGATTATAATTATAATCTCAAAACTATTAAGTCATTTAATAATTCATAGAGTAATAGTCACAAGTCTAAATTTAAAAACAAACAAGACACTTGGGATTAATATTAATATCCTAAATATAATCCTTGCAAACAAAGATATCCTACAAGAAGGCATAATTGACCAAATAAGTTGCCTCAAAATTAATATATTTTTGACAAAATATTCTCTCGGAAATATTTTAATTCCTACGAAATTCACCACAAGAAAACTCACTACAAGAAAAAGGGTTAAAATCAACGGAATTATCCTCGACGAATTATAATCCGTCGTAAGTAGAGTAGTTCCGACTGAATATTTCGTCACAGTAGAACCTCTATAAATTAATACTGTTAGGACTACAAAATTTTATTAATTTAGAAAGTTATTATTTAATCGATAAATTAATAATTTATTAATATAAAGAGTGTTTTTCTATTCAGTGAACATAAATTTAATTATATTAAAATTATTGCATTTTATTGATGTTTATATCATACTTTTTTGATGCAATGTATCATACTTATTAAATTAATGTAATAATAGAATTCATTGTAAGTGATATTAATTATTTTTAATAATTAAATAATGTTCATTGTATCCACTTTTCAAATTACATTGACATTTTATTTCAAAAAAAATTATATTCAATTAGATTTGAATTTCAAGACAAAACATTATTTTGATGGGACCATATATTAAGGATAAAATTCAATTAAATTTGAATTTCAAGAAAAATTAAGGATGAAATATTTAAGATAGATTTGAATTTCAAGACAAAACAAACGAGAATAGAATCATATTTTATAAAATTACCTTAGATATATTCGTAATATAAAAGAATTATTAATTTATGATTTTGATGGGACCGTATATTTATATAAGGGTCATTTTAAAAATTATTATTTTATTATTTTATCGAAATTATTAATTTATCCCATTAGCCCAAGTCGGGACTAGGAAAAAATATTATTTTAGAGAGATTATTAATTTATCGATTATTAATTTATAGAGGTTCTACTCTAATTCCCTCAGAAATAATTTAATTCTAACGGAATTTCGTTGGGAGTAAGAGCCACTCTTTGGCGCCAAGATTCCCGCCAGCGCAAATCCTATTTTCGACGGATAGACAATTATTGCCGACGGAATATCCGTCGAAAATAGGTTATCTCTGACGTAATTAGTTCCGAAGGACATTCCGTCAGAAATAACTTATAAAACCTAAATCACTAACTCAGATTTCATTTCCTTCAACCGCAAATCATATATATATATATATATATCGTGTTCACTCTGTCTCTCTTAGCTCTCACTATCTCAGTCGACCATCGTCTAGTTGCCATCGGTCGTCGTTGTCGCTGTTGCTGTCGTCGCCGTCTCAGTCCCAGCCGTCGGTGTCGTCGCCGTCTAAGTCCCAACCGTCGTTGACAGTTGCTGCCTCCGACTCCATTCTATTCCACTATTCTTTCTCTCCTAATTTTCAAAGTATGTATATTCAATGATTTTCATTTAGTTGCAACATAAGATTATTGTGACGCCCCCAAAATAGGTCTACACAATCCATTCTGAGTCTCCAGAAATACATGGGACAGAATCCAAATATAAATCTTTTATATCAAATTATCGTGCACAATACGACCACACATAAAGTGTGAGTTTTAATACAAATACAGTACCCACACTCCTTATCAATGATACGTTACATAAAGGTACAGTCAATCACTATTTTAGGAATTAAAAACTGTGAAAAATGCTCAAGGAAACCTTCGTACATGGGAGACCAAGTTATAATAGATATCATTGGACTTGAGAATTAACCTTGGTTGACCCAATAGAACCCAAAGAAGAACGAGAAGATTACTATCTTGTTCATTCCAATGATGGATATTCTTTTGCCATATAATTATATCAATTGTCTCAAACTGAGAATTATATTCCAACCACACTCCAAGATTATATAGGTAGTGCTCATAGATATAATCAGCAAGTGGGTGTGCACAATCATGTCTTAAGATAACACGAAGTCGTAAGTGATTAGACATCTTGTATGATGGTGGCAACACATCTTTCCAAAGTTGGGTTCACCTCACCCTATTTAGTTCACCAAAATCATCTGTTCAATGAAGTATAAAATACAACACACATATTTAAAGTTCTCAATATAATTATTTTCATACTGTTTTATGGAAACTTCAACAGTTATAGACCATCGTTCTATTCCCCTGTTATCCCCGCTCGACCCAACTACACTCTTATTGCTTGAAAGAAATTGTGAAGCAAAAGGATAAGCACAAATAGTCCAGTAAAGAATATCATGACTAAAGATAATTAAATTATCAATAACCTTCATTAGTAATAAATCAGATATTTAGAACATATAGTAGATGATAAAAGCTTTCAACCATAGTTGCAGCGAAACGAACAATCCATTAGAAGAGTCAAACACACCATAATGTCTATTATCTTCTCCATGTTAAGAGTCCACCAACAATATTTTATTCCTGTAACATCAATCAACAGTTCCTGCCCAAAATCATGTAAATAGTTCATGATCATAATTATGTTGATAAATTCCTCTTCGCACCAGGACGAAGATAATTTTCATCACTTGTCTTTACCTGTAACACCAAAGATTATGGTTATATTAATTCACAATTTATGTTCATAATCATGTAAATCAACAGTTTCTCCTTGCCACAACGGCTTAATAGAACTTTCACTCAATGTCCTTGCCACAAAGGCTAAAGACACTTAATAATCGTATCGTCTTTACACCCTACACCAAAAACATTCAAACGTAATAACCATGGTCATGATCATACCAATCAACTGTCTATCTTTGCACTATAGGCCAAAGATATTCATTTGTATTATTAGTGGTCATGATCATGTCATACACTTGTCCATCTTTGCACTACGGGCCAAATATATCAATCAACAATTCATCTTTGCACTACGGGCCAAAGATATCAATCAACAGGTCATCTTTGCACTACGGGCCAAAGATATCAATTAACAGTTCATCTTTGCACTACAGGGCAAAGATATCAATCAACAGTTCATCTTTGCACTACGGACCAAAGATAACTTTCACCACAATTTAAGTCTGACGATTATGACAATGATATAAGAAATGAATCAAGTGAGATCAAGGACAATTATTAGAGATTTATAATTCAATTTATCAAGAGTTCAATAATGTCCAAATTGTTCACATGAAGATAAAAAATGGATTCAACTTCAAGAATAAGTTTTATAAAAGATAATTTGGACAAAGAAAAGAAATAAATTTTGTCGTGAATAGTACTCCGGCATGAATAGTATCCCGGATGAATAGTACTCCGGCATGAATAGTACCCCGGATGAATAGTACTCCAGCATGAATAGTACCCCAGATGAAAAGTTTAAAATTTTCATAAGAAAGTTCAGACTAATATTCCGGTGAAATGATATTAGATGAATCGCAAAACTCAAGGAATTTCTAATCATTTTAGGAATTATAGAAACAATACTTACCATAGTAAGTTTAAATTTAGAAATATGAAATAAAATATTATTACTTACATACTATAGAGTATGGAAGAAAATAATATTCCTTACGAATATTGAACGAAAATATCTTTTTACGAGAAAAATAATATCCTTTACCTTGATAGGAGAGTAATTCTGACTGAAATAACGGAGATTATGTTGAAGAAATCTTGCACTGTTATCAACATTCAAAATATTCTTATATTCACAAGAAATACGTACAATATTATAGGAAATTTTTTTTCTGATTCTGGTGTTATTTTTATTTCTAACTAAACACCCTATTTATAGAAAAAGGCTAGCACACCAAAGTTGACCAAATTCACCTACAAAAGAAAAATTATCAGCATACCAAATTTGAACACTTTTCAGCACACTTAAAAGGACCATCAAGTCTCCACCCACATGTTTATATATATATATATATATATATATATATATATATATATATATATTAAAATATTTATAATTATTAAAAAGAATTTCTAATTCTATTTTCTTTCTTTCACCTCATTTTATTTTATACCATGAATTTATTATAATAATGTTACCATTCAAATTATAAAATTATACTATTATATTATCACATTATACTATTATAATGTAATATTACAATAATATATTTGAATGAATTATTTATCGAAAAAGATAAAATGTAATTTTTCAACAAATGTCTCATGTTAAAAATTCATTCATATATCAAAATTGAACAAATATTTACTTATCATATTTATCAATAATTTTTATTTTATTCATCAATTATTATTCATAATTAATATTATAGAATTATAATATTGACAACCCGGTCGTTCCCAGGAAAGAAGAGGCTTTCCAATAAGAATTTCTCCTCATTGGCGTGCAATTATATAACTGATGTGATAAAAATATGTAACTGCAAGTGCACAGTATCAAGTTGAAGAACTGGCAAGTACAGGTCGAACCCACAGAGACTAGATTAATTTTAATATATCTTTAATATCTATTTTAGGCGAATTAGAAATAAATATCGAGAGTTGATTAATTAGAATATGAAAATTAATAATGAGAAAACAATCTAGGAATCCGAATCCATTAAATAATAAACATAACATATAATTCAATCTATTCTATTTTTATAACTTATTTATGATTTTGATCTCCCTTCCCTTTAATTTAATAATTTTATAATTAACGTGGGCAAGCATAGACTATGAAAATTTAAGGATTAACTATAACCCATCAAAACTTCTTTGAGCAAGCATGGATTATGAAAAACTCATATCTTAACAATAATCTATCAAAACCTCTTAATTAATTTAAAATCACATATGAACTATAAAACGAAGGTATTTCAATAACGAAATATGAAGGCGAAATCAATTAAACATAAAGGCATAAATAATAGAAGAGATGAAAAATATTATCATGAATAATTATTTAATTTCATCTTCATCCTAGATATAAAAAAAATTAACTAGACATTAAAAATAAAATAACTAACTAAAATAAAGAAGAAGAAATAAAATAAGAAAACTCCCTTTATTGATGATTCTTCAACAAGTGTATAATAAAGAAGTAATTTAATCTACTTCTACTCCTAACCTAAACTAATACAATATCTAATAATCCTCCCTCTCTCTAAAACAAGAGACCTATTTATAGGGAAAATAACTTTGTGTCTTAATTTAGATACATTGAACTTGGACACTTTTGTTCCCATGTAGGTTTTAACTTTCTAGTGGCAATCAACTTCTCAAAGAGATCTTCTAGATAGACTTTTCTTTCTCTTGTTGGATTTGACTTGCACACCAAGATTGTTCCACCTCTTTCCTTCTCCTTGTAGGATTCTTCTTGGATATTTCTTACATGAATAAGAGCATTAAATATCACTTGATCACCAAGATTTTGACTTTATTGCAATAAATATTAAACCCTACAAAATAAAATAAAACATATTAATTTAATAAACTAATATAATTAAAAGGACAAAATTAGGGATAATAAAATGTATGAATTATGTGTCTATCAATAACCTAACCCATTTCTTTGACAGAACTTTCTAGACATTGTCAATAATGTTATCTAATAATATCATTCCAATAATATGAGTGACAATTATTGATTTAATAATGTGAAATACTGTGCAATGGTTACTGTGACAATTATTGAATCAATAATATAAAATAATATGAAATTATCAATGTAGCAATTATTGAATCAATAATATAAAATAATGAACAGTAATTACTGTAACAATTATTGAATGAGTGACTTCTTACATAAGAATCAATAATTAAAAATTACTGTGCAATACTGTGTGTTACTGTGCAACAATACGTATTACTGTACTTTAACCATCAGGTATTTCAACAGTTTAACGGTAAAAGTTTTTTCGTTATTTTTATAAAAAGGTTACTTCTGTCGCTTTCTATATCCAACAATTATTCCGTTATGAGGTCAGCCAATGATTACGCCGTCGTACGAATATTCCCCGACAAAAAGAATATTTTCCGACCAAACAAATATTCCCCGATACAACGAATATTTTATGACAACTTACTTACTTTGTAAAATTTACATAAATCACCCATAACTATTACATTTATTCAATTTAGCCATTTACTGAATAGAATAATAATTATAAAAAAATTGAATACTTTTATTTCATAAAATTCGGGGTCTTACAATTATTCAGTATTATAATTTGATTTGGGTATGAAATTTTGTTGAGAATTGCATATTCATATTTAATATTGAAAGTAAATATAAATGCTTGAGTGTACAGTTCTTAAGAGAATCAATGTACAAGGACTTAGATGATAGATCAAAATGTTAGGTTGATCTGAGCTTTAATATTTATCATTTATATAAATAAATGTATAGAAGAAAAGATCAAATCTGTTAGGTTGATCTATTTGAGCTGTAAAAGTTAAAGCCTTGACAGAATCGTAGTCTGTCAAAGGTAGCATTCAGAAGACAAGGCAGAATCGTGGAGTTTAAATGAAGATATCCAGAATCGTAGTCTGCCAAAAGAATCAAGTCTGCAAGGCCAAGGCAAGACTCGTGGAGCTTAAACGAAGATGTTCAGAATCATAGTCTGCTAAGAGAATCAAGTTTGCAGAGGCCAAGGCAAGACTCGTGGAGCTTGAGTGACTATATCAGAATCGTAGTCTACCTTAGAAGTCACACTAAGAATCATGAAGAAGATCTGAGCGTCTGCCGAGCCAAGTTGAGAATCGCAGAGTGCTCTCAGAAGTGTGGAGTTTGAAAGACAAACAAGCAGGAATCGTAGTTTACCAAAGAGCTTAAGAGAAATCGTAGTGTTCTCTACGATCAAGTCTGAGTCAAGCTGTGCAAGCCAACACACAACGATTATGGTACAATGATCATAATCGTAGTGCTTCTCCAGTCAGCATCAAAGATCATAGTTCTGATGAAGGGAGGAAGAGCAACAAATAAAGAAAGGCTAATAGCCGTTGACAATTTGATAGTCCCAATGATTCCATATTCATCCTTAGTTCAAATCGAAGGAGCGTATTGAAGAAGCTAAGGAAAGGAATAAACTGCCTGCAAAAAACACCTTTTCAGGTGTTGGGTGAAGTTGCAGTCTGCTGTGTCAGTGGGCCAGTCGGCAGTGCAGCAGGAAAGCAGGATGTCAACATCAACTGCACAGAAATGTCTGAAGCATTAATTGCAGCAACGGGAGCATTCAAACAGATATATTTTGAATGACTCTTTTATAAGGACATCAGACAAAGATTCATACTAAGCAAGCAAACAAGATACAAAAAGAAAGATTATCAAGAGAAAAGCTCAAGAACACTCAACGATCAACTCTACGATCCTGAAAGAGGAAAGCTTGCTTTGTTACTCAGTTCTTCAGAACGAATGCTTAATTGCAACTGAGTAACACCCCTCAACAACAACTGTCAATCCAAGTGAGGAACCAAGTCAGAGGACTTGAAGAGTTCAAAAGTGAACTAAGTGAAGATCCAAGTCAGAGGACTTGAAGAGTTCAAAAGTGAACTAAGAGCAGATCCAAGTCAGAGGACTTGAAGAGTTCAAAAGTGAACTAAGAGAAGTTCTAGGGCTACTGGCCTTGAAGGGATCTAAGTGATCTAGTTGTAAGAGACATCCTTAGTGGATTTCCTACTCGCGGAGTAGAAGAGTGGATTAGGAGCCTTGTGTGCTCTGAACCACTTAAAATCTTGTGTCTCATTATCTCTCATTAACTGCTATAACTGTTATATCTGCTATAACTGCCATAAATGCTTATCAAACCTTAACTGCAATATCTTGAAGGGGAACAAAACATATATTCCGCTGCTGTCAGTATAATCAATACTGACAAAGTATTTTAAAGAAAGAATTTTTAAAATATCTATTCAACCCACCTTCTAGATAACTAACGTGCATTTGGAAACTAACAATTGGTATTAGAGCAGGTTCTCTCAACTAGCATACAAGCTTGAGTAGATCCAATGGCACAACTGATAAGCGAGACCAAGACAGGTGGAGGAAGCAAACCACCTATGTGCAACAAAGATAAATTTTCCAACTGAAAAGTTCGGATGCAGGCTTACATGGATTCGATAGATGATGATTTATTTGAAACAGTTCTGAATGGGCCCTATGTTCCAACAAGGCTTGCACCAACTCCAGAAGATCCAAACAAAATGGTGATCAAAGTCAAATCTGAATGGACTGAAAATGAGAAGAAAAATGTTCAGCTTGACAAGAAGGCTAAGAGTATTTTGTTCCAATCCTTAGAAGATGTTCTATTTGAAAACGTGGTCAACTGCAAAACTGCCAAAGAAGTCTGGGAGGCATTGCTCATCATGCATGAAGGAACTGAAGAAGGTAGAGAAACCAAGCAATCTCTACTAATTCAATAATATGAGATGTTTGCCCATGTTCCTGGAGAAAATGTCACTTCAACCTATGAAAGATTCACAATGCTGCTCAACTCTCTTAGAGCTTATGGAAAGACCTATCCAAATAAAGATCTAGTCATCAAGTTCATGAGGTCCTTGCCGAGCAGATGGGATGCCAAGACCACTGCAATTAGAGAGTCAAAGAATCTGCATGAGATAATAGTTCAACAACTCTACGGAAACCTTCTTACTTATGAGCTAGAACTGACTCAACGTGCAGAAACTCTTTCAGAAGGAAGAAAGAAGGATAAAGGAGTTGCTCTTAAAGCAAAGGAAGAAATCTCCAAAGCACATATTGAAGATGAATCTGACTCTGAGGAAGATGATGATGATAATGATAATGATGATGATAAAGCTGGAATGCTGGCCAGAAGATTCAGAAGGCTCATACTCAAAGGAAGAAGCAGCAAACCAAAAAGATTCAACAAGAACAACAGTCAGGAGCAGATCAGTGACCTATGCTATAATTACAAGAAGCCTGGTCATTTCTTTGCCAACTGCAACAAGCCTATCAGAGAGGAGATGAAAAGAAAGTCAAATCCAAAGAAGGAGCTTAAAGGCTATAAGAAGAATAAGAATAAAGACAAAGGGCTTGTAGCTGGAAGCTCTTGGAGTGATTTAGACAATGACACCAATGTTGAGTTTGAAGATGATGAAGCACCTCAAAAAGCCAACATAAGCCTGATGGCCAAAGATGCACTCAGTAAGAAAGATGCTGAAGCAGTCATAGACAAGGTATTTGACTTCAACTCTCCTGATATAGACATTGATGATTTAAGAACTGGCATTCGTGACATGTCAACTGATCTATATCAAAATATGAGATGGTTAAGAGTCCTATCTAAAGAATTTACTGATCTTCAAGAGGAGAAAGAGAAAGTTCAAAAAGAGCTGGAAGCAGCTCTACTAAGTTCTGACTCTCTCTAAGCTTGAAGATGAGAATAAAATCTTGAGAGAGACAAATGAACTGAGCATGTAAAGAGAGTCAAATCTAAACTCTAAGATTGAAGAGTTAGAAAAAACTATCTCTACATGGAATAGATATTCTTCATCCATGGACTCCCTGATATCCAATCAGAAAAGTGTCACTGATAGAACAGGCTTAGGGTTTGGGGAATCTACCTCAGAACCCAGTGTGGAAAAGATAAAGGAAATTAACATGAGTAGTGCTTCTAACCCAAATAGAAGTATCATATTTGTAAAGTCCACACAGAAGAATGAACCAGTGCAACCTTGCTCTTCTGATTCAAGACATGTTTCTAAACACTACGGATCTCATGCTGGCCTAGGATTCAGAAAAGTGAAGAGTGACTTAGTCACCATTTTCCAACCTCGACGAATCTTTGAGTTAAGTAAAACTGACTTCACAGATCAACTTGGAAGAAATCGTGGTGATGAGGTTTACTCAGCACAAAACCTGAACTCCAAGGCTACATAGAAAAGGAAGATGCAATATAAGGGTAAGGCCAACAAATACCCACACAAGTCCAAATGGAGAAAGAATCCACACACACACACACACAAATTATATTGGATGCTTTGCATGTGGAAGATTTGGTCATAAAGCTGCATCATGCTTTCATAATATTGTTCATGGGAGACCCAAAGTCAAGAAGATTTGGGTTCCTAAGGGACATTGCAGGACCCATGCAAGTCTGGGTACCAACATGAAAGCTGAATCTGTCTGCAGGAAATGAGCACCACGACTACAACATGGTATCTGGACAGTGGTTGCTCAAGGCATATGACCGGGAACAAAGCTCTCCTGTCAAACTACACAGAGAAGGAGGGACCAACAGTTATCTTTGGAGATAACAGCTCTGGCAAGACAAGAGGCTATGGATCAGCTGGGAATGGTGCGGTGTCCTTCAGCAAAGTGGATTATGTTGATGGACTAAAGCACAATCTTCTTAGCATCAGTTAACTCTGCGATAAAGGCCATCAAGTCACCTTTCTCAACAATCAGTGTCAAGTCAGAGATCTAGAGACATCCTCTACCAAGCTGACAGGAATAAGAGAAGGAAATGTATACACTGTTAACCTTGCTTAGCTCAGTTCTGATGAGACAGTATGTTTTCTTGCTAAAGCATCTGAAGAAATAAGTTAGCTTTGGCATAGAAGATTATCTCATCTCAACTTTAAGAGTATGTCTAAGCTGGCCTCCAAAGATCTGGTAGCAAGTTTACCCAAGTTTAGCTTCATCAAAGAAAGACCATGTAACGCATGCCAGCTTGGAAAGCAAACAAGGAGCTCATTCAAAGGCAAAAAAGTTAACTCAATTGACAGGCCCCTACAGTTACTGCATATGGATCTCTTTGGGCTAATTCCAACTGTGAGCCTAGGAGGAAAAAGATACTCACTGGTCGTAGTGGATGACTACACCAGATACACATGGGTGTTCTTTATTAACTCAAAAGATGAGACAAGCTCCCAACTGATAAAGATGTTCAAGCTGGTGATGAATGAAAAAGGAGAGACTATCAAGGCAATAAGGAGTGATCATGGTAGAAAGTTCGACTTCTCAGAAATGGATCAATTCTGTTCAGATAATGGCATCAGTCACAACTTCTCAGCAACACGAACTCCTCAGCAAAATGGAGTAGCTGAAAAGAAGAACAGAACACTTATAGAAGCTGGAAGAACTCTACTAGCAGCAGCTCATCTGCCTGAATACTTCTGGGCAGAAGCCATCAACACTGCGTGCTATACACAGAACAGATCTCTTGTACACTCTACGTTAAAGAAGACTCCCTACGGGCTGTGGAAAGGAAGAAAGCCAAATGTCAGTTACTTCCATGTGTTTGGCTGTTCATGCTACATTCTCAACAATGGGAAACAATATCTGACTAAGTTATAACCCAAGTTAGATGAAGGAATATTCCTTCGATATACCACAGACAACAAATCATACAGAGTGTTCAACAAGAAAATATTAAGTGTTGAAGTCTTAATCCACATCATCTTTGATGAAACAGACTCGAACAAGTCTGCACCACAAGACACTACGATTGACGATATCGACACTACGAATGAAGTGGTCTAGCTTGGCACTATGACCGTAGTTGTTGAACAAAGAATCGTAGTGTCCAAAGAAGAAATCGTAGAGAGAGCTGAACCAAACGATTATTCTGAACGACAAGAACCAGAAGTCAATCTTGAGGAGTTCAGACAAGAAGGCACCAGAATAGATGTTCCAACAGGGAACAGGTGGGCAAGAGATCACACTCAAGATCTGATCATTGGTGATCCAACCGCCAAAATCAGAACAAGATCGGCAACTCAGAATGAGTGTTTCTATTTGAGTTTTCTATCTCAAATAGAACCCAAGAAAATTAAAGATGCAACGCTAGATGCAAGCTGGATTGAAGCCATACAAGAGGAACTAAATCAATTTGAGAGAAGCAAAGTCTGGAGATTAGTTCAAAGACCAAAGAATCACCCAGTCATCGATACCAAATGGGTTTTCAGAAACAAGATGGATGAAGATGCGGTGATCACAAGAAACAAAGAAAGACTGGTGGCCAAAGGTTATTCTCAAGAAGAAGGCATAGACTACGATGATACCTTCGCACCAGTTGCCAGACTTGAAGCAATCAGAATATTCCTAGCATTTGCTGCTCACATGAAGTTCAAAGTATTCCAGATGGATGTCAAGAGTGCATTCCTTAATGGTGAACTTCAAGAAAAAGTATATGTGGAACAACCCCCAGGTTTTGTCAATCCAACCCTCTCTGATTATGTCTATAGATTAGATAAAGCCTTATATGGACTTAAACAAGTACCTAGAGCATGGTATGAAACACTTACAAACTTTCTTATTGAAAAAGGATTCACTAGAGGTAGAGTAGATACTACACTATTCCTTGGGAAGCACAAAGATAAAGTTTTACTAGTTCAAATATATGTAGATGATATTATCTTTGGCTCTATTGATGAAAATTTATGTACGAGATTTGCCAAGCTTATGCAGAGCAAGTTTAAAATGAGTATGATGGGTGAGCTGAACTTCTTCCTTGGACTGCAAGTAATGCAAACTGATGAAGGTATCTTCATAAGCCAAGCCAAGTACATCAAAGACTTACTTAAGAAGTATGGCATGGAATCAGCCTCTCCCATAAAAACACCAATTGCTCCAGCAACTAAGCTTGACAAAGATGAGAAAGGTAAAAGTATTGATATTACTCAATACAGGGGTATGATAGGCTCCCTTCTCTACCTAACTTCCAGTAGACCAGATATAATGTTTGCAACATGTATATGTGCTACATTTTAAGCTAATCCTAAGTAATCACACTTAACTGCTGTAAAAAGAATTTTTAGGTATCTCAAAGGTACACCCTACTTGGGTTTATGCTGACTTTGCAGGATGCAAAATAGACAGAAAGAGTACCAATGACGCTTGTCAACTGCTAGAAAATAGACTAGTGTCTTGGTTCAGTAAGAAGCAAAACTCAGTATCAACTTAACAGTAGAAGTTGAATACATTGCTGCAGGCAGCTGTTGTGCTCAAATCCTATGGATGAAGAACTAGTTAGCAGATTATGGTGATTTCAAATCTATACCCATACACTGTGATAACACAAGTGCCATAGCAATAACAAATAATCCTGTCATGCATTCTAGGACCAAGCATATAGAGATAAGATATCATTTTATTAGGGATCATATTCAAAATGGAACAATATCTTTGCAATATATCCCTACTAAAGATCAACTTGCTGATGTGTTTACAAAACCTTTAGATGAATCCATATTTAATAAACTAATAAGTGAGTTAGGTATGTTGAATTTGCAACCATAAATTCTATGCTCTAAATGGTGCTAACCTTGCAGATAAAAAGGTTAAGTCTAAATCGTAGAGATGACAAAGAGGAATCACGATCGTGTAATGATCCAGCAAAGTAGAAAAGCTCACAGTGATAGCAACATCATCACGCCAAGCAACCTTTCTGATAAGTATCTCAGGGACAAACCTGATCCTTAGTGTCAAACTAAGAGATTGGCCCTTCCTGAACAATCTTAATCCAGAAGGGATGTCAGTTCAGAATGCATCGCAAAAATCGTAGAGTCAATGGTTGAAGAGCAAGCAAAGGATCGAACTCAACAATCGTGGAGTGGTTCTCGACTATTGTAGTTCTCTCACAAGGACTCACTAGCTCAGGGGAGCTACGGGCAGAATGATACTTTCCACATAACTTAAAACCGTGGAGTCCTGCAGAACTTGACACGTGTCCCACGATGCAAAATATGGAGGGAGGTTTTTAAATTAATTTTAAACTGTCATTTGTCAGTTTACTTTTTGAATTCCAAACGCTTCTCTCTCTCTCTCTCTCTCTTTCTCTCTCACTCAAACGAAACCCTAAGTTTCATAAAGCTAAGACAAATTCGTTCATTACAGAAAAATCAATCTACATCAATGGCTGCTTCCAGAGTTGTCTCAGGTTACCAACTATGTTTTGACAGATTCGAGAAGGCTGGCCCAGAAATTCACAAAGTTCTTTCTCTGTTGAAGAAAGTCGGACTCGAAAAAGCCCTAAGCACCAGCACCCTGATCTTTACGAGACTGGTGAAAAAGTTCTACATCAATGGAATTGTTGAAGGAGACTCCATCCTTACCAAAGTCAAGGGCAAGCAAATAAGATTCAACGCCGAGAGCATAAACCTATCCTTGGGTTTCAACAATGAAGGTCTTCCATCACTGGAAATAATTAATTTTCTTGAAGGCCTAAAGAAGATGAAACACGTCAGAACTGAAGGAAATAGTGGCTACAGGAAGAAAGAGTTTCCCCAAGAATATGAGTTCCTTGTTGATATTGTTGGCAAATGCATATGTTGCAAGGGCTCGGGCCACGATACTGTCAATGAGAAGAAACTGAAACTCATGACAGCCATCCGGTACCGAGTTCAACTCAACTATGGAGCTCTGCTGATAAATTGGTTTGGGAAATGGATGGAAAGCCCCAAGAAAACCAAGAGCACTGCGAAGATGCCCTATGGAAGGTTTATCAGCATCATCTTGGAAGCTACTCTGGGGAACAAAATTGAAGATAAGGAAGGCATCTCCATTATTCCTAATAGAAAGATAACCCAACAGCTATTTCAAAACTGGAAGAGGAATCCAGCTGAAAATGTCAAAATGATGTCTGCAGCTCTGGTCAGAAAGAACAAAGGGAAGAAGAAGGTGAATGAAGATATGCAAGTGGCTGAGAAACCCCAAGGCTCAACCACTGATGCACCTCAAGCAGACCCCAATGTTGAAATAGAACTTCAAAGCTTAATGCCTGATAGAGTTATTACTCCTAAGAAAACTCAAGCACCAGAGGAGGGGACTCTGAAAGAGAAGAAGAAGAAGAAGAGGGAAATAAGTAAGGACATGGCTGAAGGTAGTTCTGAGCCTCAGAAAAAGAAGAAACGCAACCACATATCTAATAAATCTTCACTGACTACGATTGTGGTGTCTTCATCAATAGTCGAGTCTAGACTGGCTGCTACTACTGAAGGAGAAACTACAATGGCTTCTCAGCCTAAACAAGCCATCAGGGCTGAAGCTGGAAAAGGATCTGAGGCTATAGTCAAGCCTAAGAAAAGGAAAACGTTGGTTAAGAAGTATATTCTTGCCAATGAGGAAATACTAAAGGAAGAGGATAGAAAAAGGGCTGATGAGATTCTAATGGAAGAAGAAAAGCCAGAAGCACTTGAGTAGAGCCAAGATGAAGTATTAAACGAAACTCTAGAAACTCACGTTGGAAAGAGTGCTACAGCTGAGGGGGAGCTGTTAAAAGCACAAGAGCCAGAGCATGCAAAAATTAAGGGGGAGCTGCCTACGAAGGGAGAAAACGTAGTCTCCTCTGTTAATGAAGAAACTGTAGTGTCTGCTGATGCTGTGATGGTGGATGTTGAAGATGATGGTGTGTTGGAAGATATAGTGGAAAATCTTGATGAAGATGAAGACGATGATGAAGAGCTGAATGATGATATTGAGATCTTAGCCATATGCAGGAATGCAGAAAGGGCAACTAATTATACACAGTTGTTCAACTACTTGCCTATGATGCCTTATCATAGAACTCTGATCGTCAGCAACTGGGATCATAGATTCTGGACCTTCAAAGCATATCCAACAATCTCAGTGCTTGTCAATGATTTCCCAAGAGAGAGAAAGTTTGCTCAGAAGCTGATTTCAAATAAATAAACTTCAGAATCTAAGTATGAGGTACATTCCACTCCCCTCTCTTTTATTATCAACCATTCTCCATCATCGCACTTCAACGAGTTCTATAAATTGCTTAAATGGATGGAAGTGGTTCTTCACCCACTCAACCAATTTCCAGTCACAGAGTCCCAACACTCTGTGACTGACGAACCAAACAACCAATTTATCCTCATAGAGCAAACTACCTGTGATCCAATGGTTTTTGAGCACATCACCAGAATTCTCGATAGCTTAACCATTGAGACATCCACTCAGGACGACGAACAACAATCTATGCCTAATGTTCAATCTAATTCGGCAATCGTAGAGTCACTAGAATTACTCAACGAATCAGAGACACCTGAGCCAAACACTACACCTATACAGCAAACGCCAACTCAAACCCCTCTACCCCAAGATGATATTCCATCATCCTCCAACAACGAGTATTTCGATATAACACTTGCCCTAGCAAACATGTCAAGGAGAGGTGAACACACTACGGCAACCCTTCCTCCTCCTGAAACACAACGAATTCTAGATCAATTGGCTTTAATGCCAACTAAGGAGGAGCTGACTGAAATATTAAACCAGATGGGTTCAGAGTCTGGAGAGATTCTTGAAGCACACTCACTTGCGCTTCACTTGAGATTCGACCACATCATCGACTCTGTCAAGACTCTTCCAGGACACTTGGGAACTGAATTGTCCAAAACGCTGAGGGAGATTTTCAAAGAAATGGCTGCAAGCCTCAAGGCAAGGGATGCTATTCATTTTGCTGCAACAAAGAAGCATAAGGAAGCTATGGAACTAATGCAGAAGAATCAGAAATCCCAAAATGAGCTGATGACCAAACAGATCTCAGAACTACGTGTCTCATTATAATAATTTCAAGCCTGCAGTGTAGCTCAAATCAATCAAAATAACACTGCTATGGAGCTACTTCAGAAACAAAGAAGAGACACTGAGGCTATAGTTGCTGAACAAAACAGTGACATCTCTCAAAACCGCTCTCAGATGCATGAGCTGGTAGAAGGAGTCAGACGCCTCTCTAAAAATATTCGAACCCTTGATGATGACATAAAAGGGGAGAATAATGAGCAAGGAGATAGAGGCAGAGGCAGAGGCACCAGCAGCAGCAGAGGTGGAAGACAGAGGCAGACATACATTCAACCACCACCTCAGCAGGGAAGACAAAGGCAAACTCAAGCTGGTCAGTCGTCGGGTGGCAACTCTAGGAGTTCCAACTTTCTGACTCCACGATCTGATCAGCAGCACCTTCCTGTAGCTATACCTCTTGAAAGGAGTCAAGGTCAAGCTTCTGGTTCACAAGGTATAACTTCTACAAATCAGATGTCTTGAGAAGAGCTTGAAGACATTTGCTAGAGAGATGAGCAAAATAGAAGAATCAGAGCTGCAAAGCATGCCAACTTGCAGAGAAGTAAGAGGCAAAGAAAATAGAGATAAGTCTAAGCTTAACTATGTATTGATGTTTTTATGCTAGATTGTAATATCTTTTCAAACATCAATAAATTCATGCTTATTCTCTAGAAATTTAAGTTGCTCACTGAAACACTAAGCCATATTTAATATCTAGCACTCTGCATTTAGAAAATGATGCTATAATCTAAATCTCCTTGATTATGTCAACATCAAATAGGGGGAGATTGTTGGGAATTGCATATTCATATTTGATATTAAAAGTAAATATAAATGCTTGAGTGTACTGTCCTTAAGAGAATCAATGTACAAGGACTTAGATGATAGATCAAAATGTTAGGTTGATCTGAGCTTTAGGGTTTATCATTTATGTAAATAAATGTATAGAAAAAAAGATCAAATTTGTTAGGTTGATCTATTTTAGCTGTAAAAGTTAAAGCCTTGACAGAATCGTAGTCTGTCAAAGGTAGCATTCAGAAGACAAGGCAGAATCGTGGAGTTTAAATGAAGATATCCAGAATCGTAGTCTGCCAAAAGAATCAAGTCTGCAGAGGCCAAGGCAAGACTCGTGGAGCTTAAACGAAGATGTTCAGAATCATAGTCTGCTAAGAGAATCAAGTTTGCAAAGGCCAATGCAAGACTCGTGGAGCTTGAGTGAGTATATCAAAATCGTAGTCTGCCTTAGAAGCCACACTGAGAATCATGAAGAAGATCTGAGCGTCTGCCTAGCCAAGTTGAGAATCGCAGAGTGCTCTCAGAAGTGTCGAGTCTGAAAGGCAAGCAAGCAGGAATCGTAGTTTACCAAAGAGCTTAAGAGAAATCGTAGTGTTCTCTACGATCAAGTCTGAGTCAAGCTGTGCAAGCCAACACACAACGATTATGGTACAATGATCATAATCGTAGTGCTTCTCCAGTCAGCATCAAAGATCGTAGTTCTGATGAAGGGAGGAAGAGCAACAAATGAAGAAAGGCTAATAGCCGTTGACAATTTGATAGTTCCAATGATTCCATATTCATCCTTAGTTCAAATCGAAGGAGCGTATTAAAGAAGCTAAGGAAAGGAATAAACTGCCTGCAGAAAACACCTTTTCAGGTGTTAGGTGAAGTTGTAGTCTGCTGTGTCAGTGGGCCAGTCGGCAGTGCATCAGGAAAGTAGGATGTCAACATCAACTGCACAGAAACGTCTGAAGCATTAAATGCAGCAACGGGAGCATTCAAACGTATATATTTTGAATGGCTCTTTTATAAGGACATCAGACAAAGATTCAGACTAAGCAAGCAAGCAAGATACAAAAAGAAAGATTATCAAGAGAAAAGCTCAAGAACACTCAACGATCAACTCTATGATCCTGAAAGAGGAAAGCTTGCTTTGTTACTCAGTTCTTCAGAACGAATGCTTAATTGCAACTGAGTAACACCCCTCAACAACAAATGTCAATCCAAGTGAGGAACCTTGTAAGAGGACTTGAAGAGTTCAAAAGTGAATTAAGTGAAGATCCATGTCAGAGGACTTGAAGAGTTCAAAAGTGAACTAAGAGCAGATCCAAGTCAGAGGACTTAAAGAGTTCAAAAGTGAACTAAGAGAAGTTCTAGGGCTGCTGGCCTTGAAGGGATCTAAGTGATCTAGTTGTAAGAGACATCCTTAGTGAATTTCCTACTCGCGGAGTAGAAGAGTGGATTAGGAGTCTTGTGTGCTCTGAACCACTTAAAACCTTGTGTCTCATTGTCTCTCATTAACTGCTATAACTGTTATATCTGCTATAACTGCTTATCAAACCTTAACTGCAATATCTTGAACGGAAACAAAACATATATTCCGCTGCTGTCAGTATAATCAATACTGACAAAGTATTTTAAAGAAAGAATTTTTAAAATATCTATTCAACCCACCTTCTAGATAACTAACGTGCATTTGGAAACTAACAAATTTGATGTCTGAAATTTGGTTAGTAGTACACTGTATGAATTTGGTATTACAATATTTGTGCATTTTAGTATGAATTTATGGAATTCTTGGATTAATATAACTAGAATTACTTCAATTTTGTCTAAAATTGGTCAATTTGGCTATGTAATTGGTCTGAAATTGGTCAATTTGGGTATGAGGGTTTAAATTTTCTATGAAATTGCTCTGAAATTGAGAGATTTTGGTTTATAATTTGTCTAAAATTGATCAATTTGGGCTTGAAAGGTCAGAAATTAGTGAATTTGGGATTGAATTTGAGTTTTCTTTATGCAATTGTGGCTTATTATAGTGTATTTGGGCAATTACAATGTATGTTCAAAATTTGTTATTGAGGGTTATATATATGCCAGTGGATTGAATCTTCAATTTGGGTTCTTTATTACAGTGTTGTTTATGAATGTAATATTTGATATTTTCGACGGAATTTTCGACTGAATTTCTGTCAGAATTCTTCAATTGCAAAATTTGTGGGCCCTACAAGTGTGTGTATATATATATATATATATATATATATATATATATATATGTATTATTTAATTAGTTTCCCAAAATTAAAATAAACTAAGTAGCATTTACTTAGTTTTTTACTACTAAAATAAAATGAAATAAAGTAAGTAGTATTTATTTAGTTTTACGACTATTAAATAAAATAATATAATAACATAAAATTAATTTACATAATATAATATAAGATAATATAATATAAAATAATAAAATTACATAACATAATATAATTAAGATAAAATGTAATAAAAAAATTAAATAATTTTTTTTAATTTTTTTATTAAAAAATATATAAAATAATTTTCATAAAATAAAATAAAATTAATTAATAACATACAATAATTAATATAAAATGAAATGAAATGAAATAAATAAAATAAAATAAAATAAATTTTAATAAAATAATTTAATTAAAAGATGTATTAATGAAAATAAATAATATAATATAATGTAATAAGAAATAATTTAAAGGAAATAAAATAAAACTAAATGAAATAACTTAAAATCAGATCTAATAAATAAAAAAAATAAAATAAAATAAATTATATTTAATTAAGTAATATAATATAATATCAAGCAAATAAAATAAATATAAAATAATAATAAATTAAAATAAAATAAAATAAATTTAATTTAATTTAATATAATAAATTTAAAAAATTAGATAATATAATATAATAAAAAAATAAAATAAAATAATAATAAATTTATTATAAAATAAATTTAATTTAATAAAATTAATGTAATAAATTATCTTTAATTTAATTTACTAAAATTTTAAAAATTATATAATATAATATAATAGAAAGTAAAATAAAATCCAAAATTTAAAACCAAATCTAATAAAATAAAATAAATCACATGAAATAAAATAATTGAGATAAACTATGTAGCATTTGCTTAGTTTGCCAAAATGAAAATAAATTGAATAAGTACTATATGTTGGTATATAAATATAGGTACTATACTTTGGAACTTAGAAACACGTTGGACAAGTAGGACTAGATGTCAAATAGTAGTCCCCATATTCAAATAATAGTTCTCATAAACTGAGTAACATTTACTTAGTTTTTCATTAGTAAAAAATAAACTAAGTATCATTTGCTTAGTTTGCCACAATCTTCAATAATACTCTCTCTTCAATCTTTAATACACTTAATAGATCGTTTAATTTGACATTATCCTCAATAAACTCAATTGTTATAATCAATTACGACTATACATTTTATAGTATATATATCATTCCATTATCCTGTAAATATGTTGACCGCCTTAGTTGAGCTGGCTAAGGGTTGTTCGACAACAGTTGTAAGGTGCAGGAACAACTTAAGTTGGCATCATCATGATACTCTGCAACTTACCAGCCAACTCATTGTGAAGAAAGCATTAACTGCCTTGGTTTTCTTCATAATTCGTCCCCGTAACTGTATTTTGGGACATTTATAAGTTCCTCTTCCCCACTTAATCTTCCTACTTAAAAGTATTACATCTTTTATTCTTTTAAAATAGAGAGTTTATAAATTATAATGAACAATATATGAATGAGCAAAGAAGAGCAACTATTTAACCGGTCAATGGTAGTATACTAAATTCGGTCGCTAAACACACCTTACACGCCATATGTCTTACGCACCTCCTGACCGGGTGCATGCGCTACAGCCAGTATGCGCGGAAAGATGACGCGTTTATGTAGACTGTCTTGCAGGAGTTTCACGTAAGTTAATAAGTTTATATTCGACTGGCTGTATGAGATGCGACATAGGGCAGCCCGGATAGATGAGGACCAGCCCAGGACCACCATCAAAGATCACCAGCCCCGCATAGTGTCTGATTTAGCAAGGCAGGCTATGTGTGCATACTGGGATGATGAGGTCTTCAAGAAGAAGTTTGAGTAGGCAAAAAAGAATCGTGGCCAGCTCCGTATAGTACACACGACTGGCTCGCAATCTTTTGAGGAGGCAAGACGGTATATGTAATGTATTTAGGTGTTTAGTTATCAAATTCTCACATGAATAATTAATAACTGTTTATTGAATGTATTTATTAGGCCTTGTGGAGGACCTTGGGTCGAGCTCTGACCATGTTAGAGTTTTAGGATAGAGCCCACACGCCTAAGGTGGAGCGTGCTTTGTCTCAGAAAGCATTAGCTATACGGGTATAACTAATCTTACTTTTTAGTAATTATTAATATTCACTCGTTAATAACATGATATAATTAACTCACGCATACAAAATAATTTATATTACCGATTTCAAAAGTTTCGGGACTAGCGTATAGCTGAGTCAGAGTCTGCTAGGGGGGTTCTGAGCCGTTAAATTCCACCATCCCTATAATACCCAAAATAAATAAATAAATGATATTTAAATGTATATTTTAAATATTTTAATTGGGCTTCTCGTATGTTTAATAATTTGGGTCAAATTGTATTTAATTTATATGGGGACTATAATAAGCTTGTGATTACGTTAATTTGAGCCTTTAAACTAATTGGGTCAAACTAATTTGTAAGTATATTAAGTTTGGGCTTGTAAAACTATTTGAGCCCAAATTAAAGTGTTGGGTTTTAACAACTAAATTGGAATAGAAATAATATTAATATATTAGGTTAAGGCCATTCCTACTGCACGTACCGACATAATCGACTAGAGAGGATTTTAACGTAACGAGAAACAAAGAAGAGGAGGAAGAAGAAGAAAGGCTGTGGAACGAAGGAAAATTTGGGATTAAGATTGTGAGAGTATATTCAACAAGATTGTATCTCCAAAAAGGTATTCATTGGATTTATTTGTGAATATTAAATAGTTAATTTCATTAGTGTGATTACAATCTATTTTAAGAATTTATTTCGCCGCTTGAATAATGAAATTTGTTAATATAATTTTGATTTGTAATTGAGATATATAATACAGGAGATATTGAAATTAATAATCGTATGTTTAATACGTAAACATATATATATATATATATATATATATATATATATATATATATATATATATATAATAATTACATTATGAATCAGCAGCATAGTGATAATATTACAGGGATTTTAAGAATTAATGAAATTACATCTATATTATTATAACATTAATTATATTAAATTAAAATGATATTTTCCATTACAAAATGTATTGAGCATATTCTTAATTCTAGAGGATATATGAGCTAATATTGAAACAGTTAAGTTATAAAGAGAAAATACATAAATTTTATGTGTTAGTAATTTAATTAACAGTCTTGTATTATTTTGATAATTATATAGATCGGATTGAGGAGATTTAACGGTATGATATTTGGGTTCTATAAATTATTTCGGTATTATATTCAGGTACAGATTTCGTACTTCTTCAGCAATAATCTTGTTAAATTTATTAATTCATTTTTTTTACTCGTTTCAGATTTGGATATTATTTCACATAATTGTTCCGTGTGAAATTAATATGATAGTTTCATATTGGCGTTGGTACTAACTCGTATTTGTACTCTTTGAATTAGTTAATCATGTCAATATGTTTTGGAGACTTTATTCGTTTGTATCATTCTTCGTATATTTTCGACCACATTCGGAAGTTGTTTTGATCATTGATATCTTGTGAATATTTAAGAATGTTCGTATTTGATAATCCGATGTCATTTGCAAATGATCGTGTAAACCTTGTGATTTAAACCCCTTTAGGCTTACATTTTGTAGTTTGATCCTTAGGGTATACTTGAGCTAACCACCTATGGGGGTACCACATGGATGTCCTCTTGACACAAGGGCAAGACACCTTCCGTGGCGGTGTGATCAGTCCATGGCGTATCCTTTTATTTTATGTGTTGCTTTGGTGTGAGCTTTGGCCATTTGATTTGTTTGTTCAGGATACGTATGGGTTGACCCAATATTTGATTCAATTTGAGTCATTTGTGGATTAGTGTTGTATGTGTCGTGCGTACTATCTGTTTTGATTTGCATATATCATGGTATCGATATATTTTGTTAGCCTTTAGCTATTTGTATTTGAGCTCAATATGAAATTGTTACCTTATAACCATTTGATTCAGTCTTATTTTATTTGGAATTCGTTTGACTATAGTTTTCAGTTTGACAGTGTTGATCATTTGTACCTTGTCTCACCAATTTTGATATATTCATATTTGGTTCGTAGTCTGTATTATTCGTAGTTTGTATTTGTTCGTTCATTCAGTTCTTTCGGTACATATATAAATTATTTTATATTTGCGTATCTTTATATCCGTACTGGGCAATTGGTTCATGCTGTGTTTTTCTTTCGGTAGGTTTACAGGGGTGATAACGGGCTAGTGTGAAAAAAAGAGTTGCCTTTGACCATCTAGGTTGATTCAATTTTAGGTTTTGATTATTTTGATTCTGTTTGGAGAATTGTATTTAGTACTTCATTAATGGATATCATTATTAAATATTTTGAAGTCATTAGTGCTCTATTTAATTATTTTTTAGGTTTGATGTTCTTTGCACGTGACCTCCTTTTCCTATTCGGGAAGGGGGTGTTCCAAAATTGGTATCAGAGTTTAGGTTATGATTCTGTAGATTGCCTTTAGGCTTGACCTGTGAGTTATGGGTAAACCACTGGTAGACGTAGAAGTTTGTTTCGATTTGGTTATTTGTTTGGTTGGTCTCTATTTTGACCAACTGTCGATCTCTGTTTGATTTGTAGTTGATTTGAGAAAAGTGAGATAGTTTGTCAAGTTTATTATTGTTATGTGATGGAGTAATGATAGTTAAGATTTGTGATTGGATCATTAAAGAGAATAAAGTTATATTTGGATAATTAAGGAGAATAAGGTTATATTTTGTACTATTAAGAAATGATATTATATGAAATGCGATTATGATGTGAGTTTTTGTATTAGCGAGTATTTGATTTTGGAGATTATTTGTTAGAGGTTTTTTTTGTGACAATTTATTATGATCTTAGAATTGTGGATTTGATTTAAGTGATAATTTAGTTTGTGTTAAGCTTGTGGATAATTGAGGCTTATGTATTGATGGGATAATATGATAAAGTGAAAACTATTAACTATAGAGAATCTCTTGTAAATTTGAGTTGTAAATATTCGAGGTAATTAGATTAATCATTTGAGGTTAATGATTAATTTTGCGGCTATTTTCTAGTAGGATATTTGAGTTATGTTGTATGGGCTTTTTTTGTGATAGTAAGAGGAGATCTTTGACTTTGTTGGATTAAGGTTTGCAATAAGAGAATGATTGATTCATTAAACGATTAGATATTAAGTGATGAAATTTAATTGATTTTGAGAGATCTTGAACAACTATAGTTTGCTTATACAGATAATAGAATACATGATTTGGAGTTTGATACGGTGATGAAGAGATCTTAGTGTTATATTTCTTTGAATGGTATAGAAATATTTGAGAGCTAATTTGGATTGAAGTTTGGATATTTTGAAGGTCTTGAGATATTAGAGAGAGTTGGTAATATACTTTGTATAGTTGTTTCATTTATTCGATGTCCTTAGAGTTTTGCATGAATTTATGTAAAACAAATAGATATAAATAAAAACAATTTGTTAGATCCTAGTAATGCGCAAAGCATGAGCTTTTTACGAATTAAGGATAATTTTGAATATTTTGGGTATTCGAACTCTATTATAGATGAACAGAAAATTATGTGCTTTCGAATTATGTTCCGAAGAGTACGTTTGCATGATTGAAACTCAAAAAATTGACGGAGGCCTGCACCAGCTGTGGAGCATGTTGTTTATAGTTCGATGCAAAACGAAGAACCTTACTAGGCTTGGCGTTGTAGCTGACGAATCTTCTACAAGTACATGAATAATTACGTGGACCGATGGACTTACCAGTGTTGATTGTTACAAAAGGCGATGCTATATCTTAACTAAATTTTTTGAAATAATTATGCAATTTAAATAAAAATAAAAATAATTTTTTTTTGTAACTTATTTGAATTCCGAGGAAGGAATTATTTTTAAGGGGGAAAGAATGTAATAATCCGTATTTTTGTTAATAATTTAATATTTATTAATTTTATTTTATAAAAGGGTAATTCGAAGGTTCGGTTTGGAAGGGAAGCTTAGTCCGCGTTTCATTGGCCCTTTTGAAGTTCTTGAGAGAGTTGGAGACATGACATATCAGATGACTTTGCCTCCATAGTTATCTCATGTATATAATGTCTTTTATTTTTCGTTGTTAAGGAAATATAATTATCATACGCTTCATGCTGTTCAATTCCTGTTGCATAAGATTCGGGAAGATCTTACTTATGTGGAACATGCAGATGCAATTTTTGGATCGTCAAGGGCGGATTATAAGGATGGAGACAATTCCTTTTGTTAAGATTTTGCGAAAGAATCATTCGGAGCGGGAAGCTATTAAAAAGATGTAGGAGTCTGTTCGAGCGGAATATCTGCATTTTTTTATAATTAGGTACATTATTTCGTTTTGATTCCGGGGACGGAATTCTTTGTAAGGGGGTGATGAGTGGAATTTATACCCGCGAATCGAATACTTTTACACTTAAGAAGTTGCAGGTTCTTACTATTTTATATTGCTTTTATATTGTTTTATTAGTATTTTATTTAATATATGTTTTGCAGGAGTTTACAGGTCATTTCCAGCTTTCAGGGGCAAAAAGGTCTTTTTTGCAAGCGCTGGTTCTTAGTACAAAACTGGCGCCGCAGCGCTGCTTCTATGCCAGCTCAACCATCCTCAGCGTTGCAGCGCCCCATTCCTTCACATTTCTGGCGCCGCAGCTCCACTTATTAACCCGAGCCCTTGACCAAGCACTGCAGCGCCAATCCAAGGTTTAATCTTGGCGCCGCAACGCCATATCCTGTTTTCAGATAGTACCAAGTGGGAATGACCTAGAGAAAAGAGAGGAGACATATATATCACTGCTGAGCCTCTTTCTTGGAGTTCTCCATCTCTACACATCTACTCTCTCACTCTCTCATCTCTTAGTATAGTTTTATTTTCTCTTAGTATTGTATATAGTTAGTGATAACACATAGAGTAGGGAGAGGATTGGGATTCATGGAGCTCAAGAGCACTTAGCAACATGGATTGGAAAGCATGGATTGATTGAATGCTTGGAGATTGAAGAAGGCTTGTCAGAGTTTATTCTTCTCTATTTATTTTCTTTGATTTTGTAATCCATAAATGTTGTATATATTGCTACTTATGTTTAGTTTAAGAGCTATGAACTAATTATTAGCTCTAAGATCTTAATGGAACTCTTTGTTATTTGAATTGATTATCTTATCTCTTGGTTGGCACCATATGGTTTGGTTCAATATATTTACGCTTAATGATCCTTGCTAAGGAATTAGCGATGATTTTGGTAATCTATAAGAAATTGGGAAATGGATTGTAGATGTATACCTTGATATGTTGGCATGTTATTATGATTTATCTATACCAATGGATTACATAATTTATGTGTGAGATAGGAATATACTTATATGCCATGTGTGACCTAATTGAGAACCTATACTTTAATTCCTTGTTCTGGTTAATTCGTATAGGAATGTGTAGGATTATTACATGGCTTGGATGTTCTTTTCTGTTCTATTCCCTTTTGGGTGGATCTAGAGAGGATATGTTTATACATACCTCGAAAGAGGCGTATGAGCACTTATGAGTTCTCGGTCGACAATCCATCGTGACCATTAAGACCAAGGAGAGAAAGTTAGGATGTTTGATAAAAGATAGCACACTAAGTGTTTGACAAAATGCTACTGTGGGGTGAAGTTATGATCTTAGCTTGTAGCGCCTTAGATACCAATCGTTATCCATTTACTTGCTTTGATAATTAGAATTAACTAGATTAATTACACATCTTTCATTTAACTGTTTGAATAAGACTTAAGCGATACAAAGTCAGTATTTGGTAAATATTAGCAATAGTTCCTCGTGGGTTCGATAACTCTTTTATCATTATATTACTTGTTAGACCGCGTATACTTGTGCGTGTTTATTCGATTGCGAAATCGACCAACAGGGGGAGGGGATGTAATACCCAAAAAAAATATTAAAATAAAATAAATAAATGACATTTAAATGTATATTTTAAATATTTTAATTGGGTTTCTCGTATGTTTGACAGTTTGGGTCAAATTGAATTTAATTTATGTGGACTATAATAAGTATATGATTACGGTAATTTGGGCCTTTAAATTAATTGGGTCAAACTAATTTGTAAGTATATTAAGTTCGGGCTTGTAAAACTATTTGAGCCCAAAATAAAGTGTTGGGTTTTAAAAACTAAATTGGAATAGAAATAATATTAATATATTAGGTTAAGGCCATTCCTACAGCACGTATCGACATAATCAACTAGAGAGGATTTTAATGTAACAAGAAACAAGAAGAGGTGGAAGAAGAAAGGCCGTGGAACGAAGGAAAATTTGGGATTAAAATTGTGAGAGTATATTCAACAAGATTGTATCTCCAAAAAGGTATTTATTGGATTTATTTGTGAATATTAAATAGTTAATTTCATTAGTGTGATTACAAGCGCGCTGCCTGGCAGCAGTGCTGCGTTGAGCAGTTTGTTTGACGTCCATTTCAAGCGCGGTTTTGATGATTTGTTTTCGTAGTTTGAAATTTTTCTAAAATACTATGACATGAATTCTATAAGATGCCAAAAGTTTCACTGTTATTAGACTCATGGTTTGAGAATTAAAAATGGGCGAAGGAGCATGTGTTGGGTATTTTCTATACGCTCTACACGCAAGTATACGTGATCAACAAGTAATATAATGATAAGTTCAGATATCTTACCCACATGGACAATAATTCCTATTTAATCTAACAAGTACCAATTTTATACTATCTCAGCTTTATTAAACTACGATTAAAAAGTGATTTTCTAATTAAACTACTACTTAAACCAATTTCAACACTAACTCAAGATTTTCACAAGTTTTAGAGAATTAAGCCTACAACTTCACTTAATATTTCACTTAAGATAGTATTCTTTCCTCCAATTTATGTCAATTACCCCAGATTATTAATCAAGAACACTAACGTAGATATAACCATCTCTCAATGCACTATATCCATACTCACTTGCATCCACAGATAATAGAATTAAGCAAGACACCCCAGATAACTAATTCACTATATCTCTATGTGAATTACAATTAAATATGGTTTAAAATCAAGTTCTTATCAAATTACATATGACGTATAGATATCTCTATCCTAACCGTGAATTTTGAAATCCAACTACATAGAAATCACAAACATATGTCACTATGGCTAGTTCCAATCCCATATGTCCTCTCTCGATTTCATATGGGTAACAAATAATTGTTGATCAGGCAATTATATAAATTAAGCACAACTCATAGCAAATAATCCGGGAATAACATTTATAAACTGAATTAAAGTCTATTTAATCATCCATTACATAAAAAGATCCGTCATAGGCTTAAATAAGTAATTAATTCATAACGAATAAATAAAAACCAATCATCCACAGAGTATTAATCATGATGAGTACAAAGTAAATATGAATAGAGGAAGAATGGAATATAAAACTCCGTTGTTACTCGTCTCCAAGTCGCTTCACAATCGTCAGATTAAGCTCCGCTTCAATTCTCCTTTTTGCTCAAGTCTCAAACTAGGGCTTCTTGGTGGCCAAGTGTCTCCCTCTATGATCCGCTTTTGCTATATATGTATGTTCATCTCGACAGCAACCTTCAGCCACTTCTTGCACCAAATCCTACTCGGAATAGGACACCAAGCCCATTCTGCTTGACACGCGCTCCGGCGCTCTTTTAGCTCTTGGAGGCGTGCCCCGGCCAGCTGCGCCCCGACGAGATATTACACCTATAAGTTTGCCCCGGCGCGCCTTGTATAGATCCAACCCATTTTAGCTTTTAATCCACCAATTCAGTCCATTCCTTCGCCCACTCAACTCCTGCACATAAAACTCAAACACATGCATGAAACGAACCTAAAACATACTTAAAGTAGCGATATCATATGTTTAAATGATACTGATTCGTAGGTATGAAACCTACTCATCAACATGTCAGAACTTAAAATTTGGGCGACGCCGAGCGTCGACACGTCGAGCGATTTTGACATTCGACGTTTCGAATCGCATTTCGATGAAATAATAAGTTATAATAAATCTAAGAATGTTTTACGGGACAAGATTTGACTATAAATGATATTTTATGCCGAAAACTTCCTTTCGGACAAAAATAAAGCAATAAAAATATGTAATAAATATAAATTAACATATTTAAGAGAAATAAAAACCAAGGTTGCCTATAAAATTATTTTGTGGTGCAACGAAGGGCGAAAAACCTTTAAAAAGTTATATTAATCATAAAATGATATTTTGAGATTTTCGGGGTTCAAAATGGAGTTTTTGAGTTAAGATTATATATATTTAATATATATAAATATATATAGTGAAAATATGAATGTTTACAAAACGGAAAATGCAGTAAATGTGCTAGAAAGATAAAATATTTATAAATGAGACAATGGTCCGAGTTGACTCATGAGTAGATCAACAACTATAAAAATTAATTAAATCAAGAAATAATATAATAAATTGAGTTTTTACTATAAAAGGTATATAATAGCTGTTTAGAAACTGAATTCGCAAATAAAGGCAAAAGATATTCCTAAAGTGGAATATAAATGATTTAAGCTTCGATATGTTAAATATTTACATATTAAACTGTGACGAACCTTTATTTGGCGTAAAAAGGTTAAAATAAATTAAGTTTCTAAATAAACTAATATTCGTTTTGAGTAAGAATAAATAATATTAGTTTGTGTAAAGCTAATAGTTATTATTAATGGATATACATGCATATTTTGTAACATATTCAATTATCTAATATGTGTGTGCATGTAAATATGATTCTGTAGGAATTGTGGAGAAACTCTAAGTTAAATTTTAGCGGTAATCTCCAATCAAGGCAAGTTTTTTAGTTCTGTTATATTTGTGGATTGTATGGGATTATATGGTGAGTTATATACCATGTTTATTGAATTGTTAAAGTTAAAATCTGACTAAGTCAATTGGGTTATGGAACTCAATTTTTATATGTGATATGTGATAGCATGTGTTGTATGAGAAGTTGAGATTTAAAAGGCATGTACAAATATATTGCATGAAATTATATTGCATAAATAATATGCCTAGTAGAAGAATTATTGATGCATGAATGTTTGCATTGCAAAGAATTATTGATGCATGTAGAATATTATGCATAGTAAAAAAAGTACGTTGCATATGGTGAATATAGAATTGTGTGCTATGTGAAACATAATAGACTGTTAAATTTGTTTGGTTGTCAAGCTGAATCTTGCAAACACAAACTTTTTACAGGTTAATGATGTTAAGCAATATTATTTGCTGTATGGATGATGAAGATTGATGGAGGTGCGAAATGGATAGATTTCCCTACATTAGAAATGGTAGAAGCCATGCTTGACAATTTAGATATATGTAACTAGCAGCTAAGTGTAGTTTAAAATATTCAATAAAGAATATTTACTCTGGATGTATTGTAATGAATACTTTACAAAAATAAAGTGATATAGTAACATTACTATATAAGAAAGAATTCATATTGAGGATTGAGTTGTATATTTACTATATAAATATGATTTCCTTATGAAAGAGACTCGTAAAGGTTGAGATTCAGAGAACGAATGAATGGAATAAAAGAAAAAAAAATTATTCTGCATTTTTAGTTATTTTAACATTAAATAATATTTTAAAAGCTAGAACAAGATAGTATTAATGCACATGATCGAGGAGAGAAATAGTCCTGATTTTAGGGTCGTTACAACACCTTTTCTATAGAGATAGAAATTAGGATTTTGCTAAACACCTTTCTTCTTAAATTCTTGTTCTTCCTTGGTGGATCACCTCTAGAGGCCAAACACTTGGGTGACTAATGTTGATCAAAGGAAGGAATTAACCCGGTGGATTCAAGTAGAACGCAAAAAGGATTTGGAGTTGCACTCGTACCTGAGAAAGCTAGAATCTTCAAGGGTATGAATTTTATTCTTAATCCTTTTATTTAATTAATAATTGTACATAAAGGATGATCCGGGTATATGGTTTGTAAAATTGTAAAACTCTGATTTAACATGCTTTCGCTATTTAATGCAATTTGATTGTGTTCACAAATTTTACAAACCTAACAGTGGCATCAGAGCCAAACTTTTGTGCAAGTTATTAATTGTTCAAATTTGATATGTGTTTAGAATAAATTTTTTGGGCATAATTATTGCATATAATCATATTTTTTGGATTAAAACTGCATAATTCGAGAATTGGAAAAACTGAATCTGAAGCTTGACGTCGCGGCGCCGGATTACTTAGTAATCTAAGCGCTGCAGCGTCGGATTCGGGTCCTATCTGATAATCCGGCGCCATAGCTTCTGATTACAAAGTAATTGGGGCATTGGAGAGTCGAGTCGGATTAAGCATTGGCTTATACATAAGTTTGGGGAAATCTTGGCTAAAAATAAAAAAAGATAAAATAAAAACAAGAAAAATTAGAAAAAAAGCTACATATGGAATAAAAACTGACATAGTTCAACTTCGTAACCTTTGCTACTCGGACAAGTAAACCCTATGGGATGTCTCTACAACTAGCGCCCTAAAGCTTTTGGGTTTAGGAGTCGTTGATCGAAAGTCCGTTACATGGGTAACATTGAAAAACCTAAGGGAGTTGGACATTTCACAAGTCAGACTTGAGAAATAACTGGGGGGATGGAGCATTAAAATGCACCTGCCATGCATGAGAACTTAATTCTATTGCTTAATATCTTGATTTCCCTAGTACTTATGTGGATGCAATGTTTGGTTGCAAATTTGTTTGACAGGTGAGTGTGCGCATGAATTTGATTACATAAATTATTTTGACACTGCTGATACGATGTTGGACACACACACACAGAAAGTGGCTAGAGTTGTGTTTGTGAGGTAAGAATGTGAGAAGTTAAGAAGATACATGATGTGATATTGATTGCAAGTTATGTGTTTATCTTTGAGTTTTATGCATTATCCAATTACCATGGGTGTTGCTCGATCTTTGTAGTTGCATTCATTTTGTTTAGGTTGTTTGGTTTAGTTGAGTTTGCTTGAGGACAAGCAAAGATTTAAGTTTGGGGGAATTTGATGAGTAGGTTAAAGACCTACGATTTGATTCCTCTTAACTTGATATATTGTGACTTTTTGAGTATTATTCATGTTACTTGTGATGTTTTTAAGTTACTTTACAGGAGAACGGGATGGATGGGCTAAACAATTAGAATTTGAAGAAGAAGTAGAGAAGAATTGATATGTCCATGTGACGCGGGGCGCGCTGAAGTATGCTTGAAGAAGGCGCGGGCCGCGCTAGGCTGAAGAAGAGAACTACATTGCAAGTGCGGGGCACGCCGATATAGGAAGGAAACTGGCGCGGACAGCGCCAGTCTGACGGGATCTGTGCAGATTTATTTTCATAACGGCCAAAGTTGACTCAATTAAGGATTTTTAACTTACCTTATGTAATAGGGTTTTGTTAAGACTATAAGTACTCATTGTTTCATTAGTTTTAAATCATCTTTTCTGGACTGACAATCAACTGAGGGGGGGGGGGGTATTTTCTTAGAGCTTTTGGATACTGTGTCGGAGACTTTGTGAGATAAATTTTGGATTGAAGATTGAAGATTGAAGACCATCGATAGAGTTTTTCCTTCTTCCTCTTAATTTAATTTTTGTATCATGATGTTTATCAATTATTATCTTCTTGTTTCTAGTTTGATGATGAACTAATCTCCTAATTAGGAATATAATGGAACCTTTTACAAAGCATTAATTCAATTGCCATTATTCTCACTTGATAGTCTCTTGAATTGATTATTATATTCTATGCATAATTCAATGATTGTTTGGCCAACAATTAATCTTAGATCTTTGATTGAATTGAAAAAGGATATCTTAAATTAGAACTGAATATAATAACGTATGAATTTGTTGATTCTTGTTTAGAATAACATAACAGTGTATGAGCAAATGTACTGGTATGCCATGCGCAACCGTGATAGGATACGAACTTAATGAATCTATTTTAAGTATTTTGCACGAAAGTAGTAGAATAACTGAAATAGGTATTTTTGCTAATCATTGAAAGATGTTAGTGAATTGTGATGAGCACCTAGTTGTCAATTCATGGGAATAATTCAAGTGAGGATAAGGTAAGTGAATTCTTACGTAGTAATTGGGGAAATTGTATTCTTATGTTTTAATCATCTGGTACTCATTACTTGTCAGTTTAATTGGATCTTAATCACTTTAATTTAGTCAATTTTCTCAAATCAATTGGAGTGACTGTTTAAATAGGATAAATTAGTAAAAATTAGTTAATTGGAACAATTATTTTTTTACTGTTCTCTGTGGGTTCGACACTCTTCTTACTACTTTATTACTTGATTGACCGTGTGCACTTGTGCGTATTTGTCATTATATAAAACGGACAATAAGTTTTTATAAAGCATTAATTCAATTGCCATTATTCAACACGTTTTTACAAAGTATTCTATATGTGCATGCTTACTATATATATTTTATATATTATACAACATGCTTCGCATATTAATTAATATGACGCGTATTATATATATATATATATATATATATATATATATATATATATATGTGTGTGTGTGTGTGTGTGTGTGTGTGTGTGTGTGTGTGTGTGTGCATACGCGTTAAACAAGATGAGACACATAATAACAAAACCTTCAAAGAATTTATATTAAGTCCTAAGCGTTCAAAAATATTTGGAATATCGAACATCGCCTTTTAGCATGATAAATCGGACAACAAGGTTTTACAAAGCATTAATTCAATTGCCATTAATTAACATGTTTTTACAAAGTATTCTATATGTGCATGCTTACTATATATATTTTATATATTATACAACATGCTTCACATGTTAATTAATATGACGCATATTTTATATATATGTGTGCATGCGCGCTAAACAAGATAAGACACATCATAACAAACTCCTCAAAGAATTTATATTAAGTCCTAAGCGTTCAAAGATATTTGGAATATCGAACGTCACCTTCTAGCGTGATAAAACTAATAGAGTATTAAATATTTAATATGAGTTTGTTGTGTCACCACAAGGCAAGTATTAAATATTTAAGATGTTATTTTATCACATTTGATGCTTATAAAGAAATTAAATGATACTGTTTTGTTGTGTCACCACAAGGAAGGTATTTTTCTATTTGAATATATGAAAGTGCTAGGTTAGACTTAACTTAGATAATTTTGATTCGGATGTGCCACCACTTGATCAAAATAATTAAAGAGGCAAAAGGAGTTACATGATGATGTAATTGACAAGAGTTGTCTACTTATTTTTTTATATATCGTTTGTTGTGTCACCACAAGGCTATATACATTTGAAATGGGATCCTTATTCTCACTAGCAAATCTTTAATTAGATTTGTCGAACTATATATTATGAGGGTAATATAAGTTGAAGAAAATAGTGGGAGATGCCAATTTAAAATAAGACCTAATTTATTTTGGTAATTAATAATAGAATGTATGCTAAAATATTTTTAATTATAAATTCGTTTAATTTTTTTTACAATGTCTAAATTACTATCACTGCGTAGCATAATAGATGCTATTTAATCGAACTGAATTAAATGGATTGGTTAAAGAATTTGAGAATAGCTCTCAAGGCCGAAAAGCTATTTTATGTCCTTAATACGCCTATCCCTGCAATGGTTGCTGGCAATGCCTCTGAGGAAGAGATTGCTACTTTTTGAAAATAGCAGGATGATGCATAGTTGGCTCATTGCATCATGCTCGTATCTATGAGTAATAGCTTCAGCGTCAGCTTGAAACTATGGATGCTCCTACTATATTCCTACATTTCAAGTTGTTGAATGGTAATGAAAATTAGGATTGAAAATATCAGATATCTAAGGAGCTTTTCCAAACTAGAATGAACGATGACACTACAATAGAGACACATGTCCTAAATATGATCAATTTGATTGAACAATTAGGACAACATGGTTTTGTCATGGATGGAGAGTTGAGCCAAGATTTGATCTTGTCACTTCCGGACTCCTTCTCACAATTGTTGTGAATTTTCACATAAACACGTTGAAAAATGATGAGAGTCACTTTCCAACCAAGAAAGACAAAGTCTTACAAGTAGGGGCCAAAGGATCTTCTGAAAAGAATATCTATTCAAAGAAGGTATAAGGACAGACAAAAACAAAGGATAATAAGAACAAAACTGATATGGATAGCAAAGGAGTTTGCTTCCACTACAATAAGCTTGGACACTGGAAAAGAAACTGTAAGAAACATCTTGCAGAGGCTAACCAAAAGAAGCTTAGTAAAGCTTCGGTTACAGATACATGTTTGTTCATGATTGAAAATAAATCTTTCTGTAAATCAAGATTCTACTTGGGTATTAGATACCGGCTATGGTTCTCATAAATATTGATTTATGAAGGGACAAAGTATAAGTAGAAAGCTAAACAAGGGTAAGTCTTCCTACGTGTGGGAATGTAGCAAAGGTTGGTCCATTAACTGTAGGAACTTATTATTTAGCGCCGCCAACGGACAAGTCCATTAATTTAAATAATTATCAATTTACTGAATGGACTTTACATATGTGACGCCCCCAAAATAGGTTCAATACTCAACCCATTCTGAGTCGCCAAATACATGGTACAGAATCCAAATACAATCTTTCATATCAAACGATCGTGCAAAATACGACCACACAACTGTGAGTGTCAATACAGACATGTAGAAAATATTAATATTCAAACTAAGTCCTCATTACATTTACTATCACACTATTTAAAAAAAATAGTGAGAACTTCTACAGTTTTAACTCGGATCATCACTCAATTCCCCGACTAGTACCCGTGATATTCTCATTTCCTGATGAGAACAATGGAAGAAAAGGGTGAACTCAACTAGCCCAGTAAATAATATTATGACTAAGATAATGAAGAAATAAATTATCGTTAGTCTTCAACAAATCAGATAAAATATTATGGACAACCAATTTTAGATCAACAACTGCAGCGGAAATGACAATTCTTTAGAAGAGTTAAGTAGAGAATGATGTCTACTATCTTCTTTGATTTAAAAGTCCATCATTAATATTTTATCCCTGTAACATCAATCAATATACATCTCGAATTAAATATTCATCTTTTGCACTACGGGCCAAAGATATTCATTTATATCACCAGTTGGTCATGTTCATCTCAACACCTGTCCATCTTTGCACTACGGGCCAAAATATTCATCAAGTAATCATTCATCTTTGCACTACAGGCCAAAGATATTCATCAAGTAATCATTCATCTTTGCACTACAGGCCAAAGATATTCAGTTATATCACCATTTAGGACTGAGGATGATGAAAAATAATACGAATAACGAATTCAGTGAGATAAAGGACAAATATTAGAGAATTTATCAAGAGTTCAAGAATGAAGATCAAAACCTGGATCCAATCAAAGATGATTTGAAAGAAAAAAAATATTTTTTTTACTGTGGATAGTACCCCGTGAATAGTAACTCGTGAATAGTAACTCGACATGAAAAAGATAAAAATTTCACAAGAAAGTTAAGACCAATAATCTAGTGAAATGATATTAGATGAAGCGCAAAACTCAAGGAATTTCTGATCATTTCAGGAATTATAGAAGCAATACTTACCGTAGTAAGTTTAGAGTTAGGAATCTGAAATGAAACAATATACGAACTGCAATTGAATTTTCACCTGTCTGGCGGTAGTCCGCTCAGACCGATTATTTCTACAATTTAATAACAACTGAATACGAAGGGTTATTCACCAGGCATGCGGTAGTCCGCGTAGACAGGTTATTTTCACAGAATAATAAAAAATAGAATAACAACAGGATTTCACCATACATGCGGTAGTCCGCGTAGACAGGTTATTCCAACAGAATAAGAAGAAATGGAATAACAACCCTTACGAGAATTGAAAGAAAATAACTCTCTTCATGAATACGAAAGAAATAATACCCCTTACCTTAAAAATTTGGAGACTGCACTAGTGTAATAGTAGAATACTCTTCTTCTTTCTCTCTTATTCTCTCTATACTTTCTCTCTCTATAGCTTTAGTGAATTGGTGAGAAATAATGAAGAAATAAGCTTCTATGTATAGGCTCGGCAGAGTAAGGATAAAATAGTCTTTTCGTCATAATTTATGACATCATCGCTCCGATGACATCCTTGCTTACCTCATCGCTCCGATGACATCATTGTTTGCATCATAAGAGTTCAAATTCAATTTGCACTCTTCCATCTCGTTTAACTTTTATACCATGAATTTATTATAATAATGTTACCATTCAAATTATAAAAATCATATTATTATATAATCACATCATACTACTATAATGTAATATTATAATAATATATTTGAATGAATTATTTTATCGGACAAGATAAAATACCAACTTTCAACAAATGTCACATGTTAAAAATTCATCCGTTTAAATCCATATTGAATAAATATTTCCTATCATATATATCAAAAATTAATTATTCACAAATAATATTACAGAACTATAATATTGACAACCAGGTCATTCCAAGGAAAGTGGGGGCCTTCCGATAAGAATTTCTCCTTACTGGCGCGCAATTAATCAACCCCTTTTCTAGACAGAACTTCCTTAGACATTGCCAATAATGTTATCTAATAATATTATTCAAATAATATGAATTATTGACTTGATAATTTGAAATAATGTGCAATGACAATTATTGAATTAATAATATAAAATACCAAAGTAGCACTTATTGATATAAAATATCAACGTAGCAAATACTGAACCAATAAAATATTATGCAATTATTGAATCAATAATATAAAATATTGAACAGTAATTACTGTAACAATAATTGAGTAAGTTCCTTCCTACGTAAGAATCAATAATTCAAAATACTGTGCAATACCGTGTGCTACTGTGCAACACCACGTATTACTGTATTTTAACCACCGGGTATTTCAACAGTTTAACGGTAATAGTTTTACCGTTATTTTTTATAAAAATTTACTTCTGTCGCTTTCTATATCCGACATTCATTCCGTTGTGGGGTCCACCAATGACTGCGCCGTCGTACGAATATTCTTCAATAAAAAAATATTCCTCGACCAAACGAATATTCCCCGACACAACGAATATTTTATATCCACTTGCTTACTTTGTAAAATTTGCACATTTCACCCATAACTTACCACATTTATCAAATAAACACCTTACTATTTCAAAATAATATATAGAGGAAATTAAATTTTTATTCATAAAAGTTGGGATCTTACAACATACTTGACCTACATGAAAATAATTTTAAATTGAACAAACTAGTAAAAGAAAAGGATATGATCATTCAAAGAGTTGAATATTTGTATTTAGTCTGAATCATTTGAAATGTTCAAAGAATTCAAAAGTAAAACTAATTGGCAAGGTATTCTGATTCTTCGATTGGATCGAGGAATAAATACTTGTGCAATAAATTTTAAGATCATCTCAAATGGTTTTCTCATAATGGACGCCTCTTGATACACAGTAATTGATTGGTTTATGTAAAAGGAAAAATTGTACCTTGTTGGACATAGTGCGGTCCATAATATTTTTATCGACATTCCAGTATCCTTCTGGGGTAATGCCCTGGAAACGACTGTATATCTACAAAATAAGGTGATCTCAAAATCCGTCCCCAAAACTTTATAAGAGTTATGGACAGGGAGGATTCCTAATCTTAAGAATATTAAGATAAAGGATTTTCCAGCTTATGTGAAAAAGGTTTCAAAATGATAAGTTTGGCACAAGATTTAACAAGTACAGAATTGTGGGACATCCTAAAATAAGTTTAGGGTATATGTTCTATTATCCTACTTAGCAAAAGGTGTTTGTTGCAAAATACACTATATTCTAAGATAAATGTGTTTTTCAAAGAAGGGCTTGTGGGAGGATAGTAGATCTTGAAGGAGTTCAAGAATCACAAAATACTATAAGTCAAAAGACGAACCAGTAGATAGACCTATTGTACCACAATCGAATCGTGAATCTGGAATAGTACTGAAGAAACTTGGGAGGTATGGATTCATCATAGATGATGATGATGAGGTACGCATCATAGAGGATGATGATCCAGTAATACACGATAAGGCTTAGAGTTGTAGACACTCAGAGAATTGGTAGATGGCCATAAAATTCAAAATAATTCTTTGGAGCAAATAAATGGCAAGGTGGAGACCTATAAGGCCAGACTGGTTTGAAAATGGTTTTCAAATAAAGTTAAGGAGTTGACTGTGATAAAATCTTTTTACCTGTAGTAATTATCAAGTCCATTTGGATTTTATTTGCGATTACAGCTTATTATTACTAAATTTGATAAATGAAAGTGGAGACGCCCTTCCTCAAATATAAATTATTAAATGAGAATGTATGTATGCTACAGCCAGATTGATTTGTTTCAATAGTTAAAGCAAATCATGTATATGAGCTATAACAATCCATTTATGGATTGAAGCAAGTTTCTCAAAGATGGAACATTCATTTTGATGTGAAAAATCAAAAGGGTTTGATTTTATCAAAAATGGGAATGAACCAGGTGTGTACAAAAGGGTCAGTGGGAGCGCTGTGACATTCCTTGTATTATATGATGATATACTACTGATAAGGAATGAAATATCAATGCTATAATTAGTAAAGAAAAAGTTTTCTAAATATTCCTCCATGAATGATTTGGGTGGAGCATCCTAAATTTTGGGTATCTATATTGATAGATTTAAAAGGATGCTTAATTTGACCAAAGGTACGTATATTTATTTGATGCTAAAGGCGTTAAGCATGGCAAACTCCAAGAAAGATCTCATGATGATGAGTCATGGAGTGTATCTCTCTAAATTATCCTCAATAAAAGAGAGATCACATAATTCAATATCATGTATGTAATGAAATGTACGAGACTTGATGTTGATCAGTCATATTCTGGGGAAGTTCACTATAAGACAGTGGAAAAAATCTTAAAGTACTTAACCAGCACTAAAGATGTGATCATAATTCATGGTGGGTCTGAATAAAACTGGAGGACTAAAAGACTCACGTTTTTCGGACTGACCAAGCCAAAAACAAATCCACTTTAGGGTGAAGCGTTACCTTCAACGATGGTGCAGTGAATTGGAAAGGTTTCAAATAGCAAAGAGTTGCTAGTTTAGTGACAAAGACAAAGTATATAACAGTAAATGAAGCTGCAGGTTGATGTTTCGGATGAAAAGTTCATTACAGAACTAGGAATAGTTCTTAAGTCTCATCTTGGATCCAAACATGTGTTACGACACTTTCATTTGATTAAATAAATCATTGAAAGAGGAAAAGTCACTATAGAGATAGTGAACTCTCCAAAACCACATTGCATATCCATTTACTGAAACTATCCAACAGCAGGATGATCGTCACTTAGAGAAGAAGGGTATAAGTTACCATGGCGATTGACTTTAGTGCAAGTGAGAGATTGAAAGTAGTATGCATACAAGTCAATCATTTTTAATGATAAAGCATATACTTTGTAACAATCTTATTCATTTATTAATAAAAGTATTATTTAATTAAAGACATTTAATTATCTACATGATGTTGTTATTATAATATGTGATAAACCCATAGTTTTAAGAAATGCTTTTAGAATCATGATAATGATCATGCTAATGAGATTTAAATTCTTAGATATCTTAAAACTAAAATTGTTCTCAATCGTTGGATTACTAAATGGGATTAGTGAATCAGGATAGATTGGTACATACGTTGCTTGCTCATTGGATGAGGATGATTGATCTCATAATTATTTGTGTGGAGGCACTAAAGCAAGTATGTAGGTGTTTATTGTAGAATAAGTTCACTGAACGTGGCTCGCTATGGAATACCTAATAGAGTTTTACTTTCATGTCAATAGGAATTCATGTAGTAATAGTAGTACAACTGATCCTTAGACTTGAGATCATCATAGTATCTTGTGTATGATGAGTTATACTTTGACATGTCCCTTAAGCCCCTTATGGTATATCAAAGGGTATGTTTGGGTGTAATAAGTTATATATAGAGATAATGAATGATCAATAAAGAATCTACCACTTCTAGTAAAAGAAGAGATATTTTCTATGTGATTCGATAAATGACAACCTAGGAATCCTTGGCCAAGGTGGAATGAAATTACAAAGGTGTTTCTAATTTGTATTATTTGGAGTTGTGCATTTAAGGATCAAAATACATATAATTAAATAAAATAAGACTTGACAGTAATTCAATGTCTTATATTTAATTGAGACATTATATGGTGGAATGATTGATTGTACGATAACAATTTACTCAAATGTTCTTTTATGATTAATGTTGAAATCTATATTATCTAGAAAGTCGTTGATCGCTAAGGGGGACTTACTCTTATTGTAGAATAAATGTTATTTATTTAAATAAATTATTATTTTAACTTATTAATTTAAGTAAGATTAGAATTGTTCTAAGTGATTTATTCATAACCGGTTTAATATGAAGAACATAAAAGGTTACACCATAAAAGAAGAATATTTATTAAAAAAGCTAATAGCATAATCGTAATAATAAGTTAAGTATATTTAATTTAATCTATGGTGATAGAATAAATTAAATAACTTAATATTTATTATTTAATATTTTGAAAATATTAAATATAAATTAATAAGAGGAGTCTTATTATTTTTACTATTATTATTATTTAATTCATAAAGGAGTTTGAAAATTAATTAATAAGATACTCTCTCATATATATATATATATATATATATATATATATATATTCTTAATAACATTGGGAGGCTAATTAATTAAAAGAGTTTAATTATTCCCAATAAGATTGGGAAGCCTAATTACTTAAAAGGGTTTAATTAATTAATATGAAACCCTAATCCTAAATAATTTAAGAGGATTGCCTACATCTATAAATAAAAAATTCTTATTATGGAATAAAAAAAGATAACACTTTATTCCAAGAGTTGGGAGAGTACACCTTTTTTATAGAGATAGAAATTAGGATTTTGCCAAACACCCTTCTTCTTGAATTTTTGTTCTTCCTTGATGGATCACCTCTAGAGGACAAACATTTGGGTGGCTAACGTTGATCGAAGGAAGGAATCAACCCGGTGGATTCAAGTAGAACGTAAAAAGGACTTGAAGTTGAACTCGTACCTGAGAAAGTTAGAATCTTCAAGTGTATGAATCTTATTCTTAATCCTTTTTTTTAATTAATAATTATTCATAAAGGATGATCCGGGTATATGATTTGAAAAATTTTAAACCTTTGATTTACCATGCTTTCGCTATTTTAATGCAATTTGATTGTGTTCACGAATCATACAAACCTAACACGGATTTCGTACTTCTTCAGTGATAATCTTGTTAAGTTTATTAATTCGTTTTGTTACTCGTTTCAAATTTAGATATTATTTCACATAATTATTTCGTGTGAAATTAATATGATAGTTTTATATTGGCGTTGGTACTAACTCGTATTTTTACTCTTTGAATTAGTTAATCATGTCAATATATTTTGGAGACTTTATTCGTTTGTATCATTTTTCGTATATTTTCGTCCACAATCGGGAGTTGTTTTGATCATTGATATCTTGTGAATATTTAAGAATGTTCGTATTTGATAATCCGATGTCATTTGCAAATGGTCATGTAAACCTTGTGATTTGAATCCCTTTTGGCTTACATTTTGTAGTTTGATCCTTAGGGTATACTTAAGCTAACCATTTGTTGGGGTACCACATGCATGTCCTCTTGACACAAGGGCATGACACTTTCCTTGGCGGTGTGATCAGTCCACAGGAGTATCCTTTTGTTTTATGTGTTGCTCTAGTGTGAGCTTTGGCCATTTGATTTGTTTGTTCAAGATATGTATGGGTCGACCCAGTATTTGATTCAGTTACGGATTAGTGACGTATGTGTCGTGCGTACTATCCGTTTTGATTTGCATACATCATGGTATCGATGTATTTTGTCAGCCTTTGGCTATTTGTATTTAAGATCAGTATGAAATTGTTACCTTATAACCATTTGATTCAGCCTTATTTTGTTTGGAATTCGTTTGAATATAGTTTCTAGTTTGACAGTGTTGATCATTTGTACCTTGTCTCAACAATTTTGATATATTCATATTTGGTTCGTAGTCTGTATTGTTCGTAGTTTGTATTTGTTATTTCATTCAGTTCTTTTAGTACATATATAAATTATTTTATATTTGTGCATCTTTATATCTGTACTGGGCAATTGGCTCATGCTGTGTTTTTCTTCCAGCAGCTTTGCAGTGGTGATACAGGGCTAATGTGATAAACAGAGTTTCCTTTGACCATCTAGGTTGATTCGATTTTAGGTTTTGATTATTTTGATTCTGTTTGGAGAATTATATTTAGTACTTCATTAATGGATATCATTATTAAATATTTTGAAGACATTAGTGCTCTATTTAATTATTTTTGAGATTTGATGTGTTTTGCATATAACCTCCTTTTTCTATTCGGGAAGGGGGTGCTACATAATTGGTATCAGAGCTTAGGTTATGATTCTGTAGATTGCCTTTAGGCTTGACTTGTGAGTTATGGGTAAACCACTGGGTAGACGTAGAAGTTTGTTTCGATTTGGTTATTTGTTTGGTTGGTCTCTATTTTGACCAACTGTCGATCTCTTTTCGATTTGTAGTTGATTTGAGTAAGTGTGTTAGTTTGTCAAGTTTATTATTGTTATGCGATGGAGTAATGATAGTTATGAATTGTGATTGGATCATTAAAGAGAATAAAGTTATATTTAGATAATTAAGAAGAATAAGGTTATATTTTTTATTATTAAGAAATGATATGATGTAAGTATTTGTATCAACGAGTATTTGATTTTGGAGATTATTTGTTATAGGTTTTTTTTGGGTGACAATTTATTATGATCTTAGAATTGTGGATTTGATTTGAGTGATGATTTAGTTTGTGTTAAGCTTGTGGATAATTTGAGATTTGTGTATTGATTGGATAATATAATAAAGTGAAAACTATTAACTATAGATATTCTCTTGTATACTTGAGTTGTAAATATTCGAGGTAATTAGATTAATCATTTGAGGCTAATGATCAATTTTGCGGCTATTTTCTAGTAAGATGTTGGAGTTATGTTGTATGGACTTTCTTTGTGATAGTAAGAGGAGATCTTTGACTTTGTTGGATTAAGGTTTGCAATAAGAGAATGATTGATTCATTAAATGATAAGATATTAAGTGATGAAAATTTAATTAATTTTGAGAGATCTTGAACAATTATAGTTTGCTTATGCATATAATAGAATACATGATTTGGAGTTTGATATGGTGATAAAGAGATCTTAGTGTTATATTTCTTTGAATGGTATAGCAATATTTGAGAAATAATTTGGATTGAAGTTTGGATATTTTGAAGGTCTTGAGATATTAGAGAGAGTTGGTAATATAGTTTGTAGAGTTGTTTCATTTATCCGATGTCCTTAGAGTTTTGCATGAATTTATGTAAAATAAATAGATATAAATAAAAACAATTTGTTAGATCCTAGTAATAGCGCAAAGCATGAGCTTTTTACGAATTAAGGATAATTTTGAATATTTTGGGTATTCAAACTCTATTATAAATGAACAGAAAATTATGTGCTTTCGAATTATGTTCCGAAGAGAACGTTTTCATGAATGAAACTCAAAAAATTGACGGAGGCCTGCACGTGCTGTGGAGCATGTTGTTTATAATTCGATGCAAAGCGAAGAACCTTACCAGGCTTGACGTTGTAGCTGGCGAATCTTCTACAAGTACATGAATAATTACGTGGACCGATGGACTTACCAACGTTGATTGTTACAAAAGGCGATGCTACACCCGGTTGGAATTAGATTTTCAAAAAAATTTCAAAGAATTGTATTTTCCGTCGAACATAACTTAATTCCAAGGGAAAATTTTGTGGGGATTAATAATTCATTACCTTTAAAAAATACTAATTTTATGTCGAAATTAAGTTATTCTTGACAGACAATCCGTCGAAATTCGAAATTAAATGGTTTTAAGAAAAGCTAATTTTTCGTCAAAAATAACTGATTTCCGAGGGAACATCAGTCAGAGATAAACCTCTCGATATTCAACGAATTACTTTCGTCGTACTATTTCCCTCGAAAATACCTTATTTCTGATGGAATTCCGTCGTGTGTAATTCAGTTTGAGATATGGATATTGCGACAGAATATTCGACGAACCTTATCTCAGACGCATGTATATACGACTGAATAACCGACGGAATATCCTTCGAAAATAAGGAGTTTCGACAGAGTAGGCTTAATTCTGACGAAAAAGTCTGTCAAAAATAACGTTTTTTCTTGTAGTGACCGGTTAAATACGACGGAATTAAAGTCGACAGAATTTATTCTGTCGAGAAAAATTTAATTACGATGGAATATTCTGTCGACTATAGTTCTGTCACAAATAATCTAATATCGACGAAATTTCGTCAGAAACAATGGGCAGACCTTGGCGCCAAGGTTACTGCAAGCACTAATATTCAGTTCGATGGAAATGAGGATAATATCAACAGAATTTTCGTCGGAACTAAGGTATTTTCGACAGACTTATGGTCGACTAAAATTCCATCGAGAATAAATTTTAAAACCTAAACTCAGTCCCATTTCTTTAGCTGCCTCATTAGTCGATCTCTAACACTCTCTCTCATAGCTCTCTCATATCGCTACCAACTGATGAGGACATGGCTAGCTTGGATTCTAATGGAGGTCGTGGTTCGGATCCGGTGCAAGTTCCAGTAGGACCCGTCACGATAGAACGAGCTAAACGTTTCAATGATGGGCTTATAACGTTGATTCATAGAGTTTGGGAAGAGGTTGGCTCGCGAACAACTATTGATGAGTTTGATTCCTCGTCGTCGAAACTCATTAATGTGTTAGAAGAGGAAGAGCCATCTCAGGGATCCAATCTGGTAGTTCGACGCTCCCCGCACCAGGCCAGTACTATAGGTAGCGCTCCCCGCGCTGGGGATGTAGAATGCCTGTTGATGAAGCTCGCCCAGCGCTATATCCTGGGGCTTTGTTGCGCACCCCGCGCCAGAGCCTCAGTGAATCTGCAAGGGTAGTGCGGCTCGCGCTATTGCAGGTTTATGGACGGCGCGCCCAGCGCTGGTCGGATGACACAAAAATCGAGGACTCATTTTTGGGATTGTTTAATCAGATTTCTTTCCATATTTTTAGGATTTGTTTAATCGAGGACTCTTTTAGATGGGAATTTTGTTCCTAAATTAGTTATCCCTTCCTTACTGAAATCTAGGGTTTGCTTATTAGTATAAATAAGTCATATGAATGTAATTCGTACAACATTCAATAATATTCAGATTTTTATTAATTTTTGAGTGAATTATTCTCTAACTTTGGCTCTTTAAAGAATTCCTAAGCTAATTTCTTAGATGTTCTTTGAGATTCAATTTGACTAATCATATAACAGTTCTTAGTTGTGTGTGACATCTTCTACCGCATCAATCGTCGATTATACTAATATTACCGCTTCAATATAAGCGAGGGGTCAAGGTGTTGTTGGTGTGCATTCAACGTAAATTTGCAAACGCAAGCAATTGTACCAAGATTACTGTCTACATATAGGTGAGGGGTTAAGGTGTTGCAGGCAATTCACCATACAACTTTGCTAGAAACGATCGGGGCGACGACCACCTCACGCAAGCGTGCCGTAGAGTCTATCATTTGTATCAAAGCTAAGTCTTCTACCAAGTTACTTATTCTTTAAATTTCTGTTTGAGATTGTTGAGAAAAAAAATTATACAAATTTTTATTTTTTTAATATTGTTAAATTTTGTCGATTGCATGCTATTTTGAGGATTTCTACCTTCTACAAATTGTATCATGATAAGTTATTTTTGAATTGATTAGTAAAACTGAGAGATTTACTAGGTAATTCAAAAAGAACCTATTAGAGAGAATATTTAGAGGTAAAAGGCTCAGTTGTGAGATAATCGAGGGTAAAAGCCAATTTATTGAGTGTATACACTAGCAAAATCTATTATTCGAGCGAAACACGCAAGGGGATGGAGAGGAAACTGTTTTCTGCTAACCCTTGGTTTGCAGGAGATATGTCTAGTTCGAAAGATAAGGGAACTGCTGAGGAGCCGCCCTCAACGGTTGAATTGAAATTTAGAATGGAAGCTATGAACAAAGAGTGGAGTAGAAGATTAGAGATGGCTATGGAACGAGTACATGAACAACTTGATCACGTGAGTGCATCTCTGGGAGTCTATCACCAACCCTCTGTCTCCAACTCATCCACCCACCAGTCCACCACCTCCATCCCTCTATCGTCGCCACCTCCCTCTACCAGCTGCCGTCACCGCCTCCCTCCAGTCGATTCTCACTCATCCACCACCACCTCCTTAATTAAAAACCAGGGTTCATTTGTTCCTAATAAGGTATGTTCAATTTAATTTCTCAATTTAACTAGGGTAAATAAATAATATATATATATATATATATATATATATATATCCTGTTATTGAAATCTTAAATATGGATTAAATTGAATTATTGGAATCTGAAATTGGATTGTTTTGTATTTAGGGATTATTTTTGAATTGGGTATGAAATTGAGATTGAATTAATTATTTATTATGTTTTTAGGTTTTTAGGGTTTAGTTTTGATTTGGGTTTGAAGTTGGGATTAGAATATGAAATTGAGATTATTGGCCTAAAATTGGGTTTATTTTTGATAGATTCCTGTTGAAATTGAGATGAAATTGTTGTTCATGAAATTGATATTATTTTTGATATTTTGCTAGAATTTAAACTTCATCCTTGTTATGTGCAATCTGTTTTTAATTGTTGATTATGTTGGAATATGAAATTGAGATTAGTGAAATTATTGGTCTAAAATTGGGTTTATTTTTGATATATTGCTGTTTAAATTGGATGAAATTGTTGTTGAAATTGAGATTATTTATATATGTTGCTGAAATTGGGAAACATGTAGTTGCTGTAATATATTTTGATACGTCGCTGAAATTGGGAAACAATAATTGCAACTTATTTTTTGTAATGAGAATTATTTCTGACTGAATTTTCGACGGAAATTTCTGTAGGAATTATAAAAGGTAAAAAATAAATCAAAAATTAACTATAAATACATTAAACTAATTTAGTTTAAATATATTAACATATAAATAAAATAATTAATATAACATAAAATAATACAATAAATTTTAAAAATAATTTAAAATATATATAATATAATTAAATTAAATTAATTCAAATTAAATTTTATCATATAATGTAATACAAAATAAAATACTAGGAAAATTAAATAAATTAAATAAATTATCTAATATAATACACTATCAAATAAAATAAAATAATAAAAAAATGAATTAGAATAACATAAATTTAATTTAATTTAATCATTTTAGTTTAATTTAATAAAATAATTTAATTTAATCAATTTAATTTAATAACATAAAATAAATTTAATAATTATATAATATAATATAATACAATAATAAAAATTATAAAATATTAGATTAAAATAAATTTAATTGTATAAATAAAATTAATTTAATAAATTATATAATATAATACATAATAAAATTAAATTAAATTAAAAATAATATTAAATTAGAATAAAAGAAATTTAATAAAAGAAAAGAAAATTAATTAAATTTATTGTAATAAATTTAATTTAATTTAATAAATAAAATAAATTTTATAAATTACATAATATAATATAATACTAATTAAAATAACATAAAATAAAATTAATTAAATTTTATAAAATAAAATAAATTTTTAAAATTATTTAATATAATATAATAAAAAATAAAATAAAATAGGAGAAAAAAAAATATCATAAACTGAATAGTATTTACTTAGTTTATCATTGGAAAAATAAACTAATTAAGTTGCATTAGCTTAGTTTTCCAGAATTACATTAAAAATATCTTGCAAAAAACAAAACAAAAGATAATAAAATAAATTAACATAAATTAAAATAACATAACATAATGAAATAAATTAACCAAAAATAAAATAATAAACGAAGTAGCATTTGCTTAGTTTTCTACAATTAAAATTACAGGACATAAGCAGTCTCCATATTAAGTAAATAAAATAAACTTTGTAGCATTTACTTAGTTTTCCATTGGTAAAATAAATTAAGTAGCATTTGCTTAGTTTGCCATAATCTTCAATAAACTCAATAATTAATACTCAATGTTCAATATTCAATACACTCAATAGATCATTTTAGTTTGACATTATCCTCAAAAAAGTCAATAATTATAATCAATTACGACTATACATTTTGTAGTACATATATCATTCCATTAATCTGTAAATATGTTGACCGCCTTAGTTGAGCTGGCTAGGGGTTGTTCGACAGTAGTTGCAAGGTGCAGGAACAACTTAAGTTGGCATCAACATGGTACTATGCAACTTACCAGCCAACTCATTGTGAAGAATGTATTAACTGCATTGGCTTTCTTCATAATCCGTCCCTGCAACCGTATTTTGGGACATTTATAAGTTCCCCTTCCCCACTTAAGCTTCCTACTTAAAAGTTATCCTTTTAAAATAGAAAGTTCATAAATTATAATGAACTATATAGGAATGCGCAAAGAAGAACAACAAATTAACTGGTCATTTGTAGAATAATTCTTGGATGTTTTAGAGGCTTGAGCGGGCAATGAATACCGCAACGAGTGCTACGAAAGTAAGTTGGAAAATAATCTAACCCGTCGCCACATTTTATGGGTACAAGACAACTCTTTATGTAACGCGACGACTTAGAGCTAGTATTCTCCACCTTCTGTTCTTTTCCCTCATTGCGGTATTAGTTTCCCGCTCAAGACCTTTAGAACATCCAACAATCCTAATCTCAAGTTCTAGAATTGACCGATTAATTAGTTGTTCAACTTTGCTCATTTGTATATAGTTCATTGTAATTTATTAGCTTTCTGTTTTAAAAGGATAAAAGTTGTAATACGTTTAAGTAGGAAAATTAAGTGTATAAAGAGAACTTATAAATGTCCCAAAATACGGTTGTGGTGACGGATTGTGAAGAAAACCAAGGTAGCTAATGATTTCTTCGCAATGAGTTGGGTGATAAGTTGCATAATACCATGCAGATGCCAACTTAAGTTGTTTTTGCACTTTGCAACTACTGTCGAATAACCCTTTATCAGCTCAAATAAGACGGTTAACATATTTGCAAGTTGATGGAAGGATCGTATATGTAATATAATTTGGAACTTAGAAACCCGTTTGAATGTTGAATAGTCCCCCGTTTGGGACTGTTACTAGATGTTTTCTCTCACTTAGGTCGATGCCAATTCACAAGGTATATTTTTATACACTTTTAAGGATTTTTCAGTTGGTGTCTCTACATGTTCTCCGATTGCATACTTAGACTAAGTTGTCTTGATCTATTTTGTGTACTTGGAGACCATTGGGAGGTGCTGTTGAAATGTTCTTAAAATAAAAAAAACGTGCTCAAGATTGGCACTAGTGAGGAGACTCATCCAGGAACGGAATAGAAGCCTAACTCCTGTAGAGTGAAGATATATACTAGGAAAACTAAATTAATGCATGGACCACATTCATAAATATTCTTGTTCTAATTGGGTATTTTCTTCAATTAAAGATGTCAGCCGATCAGAGTTGAATATATCGTAGGATACGGATTGATGGGAGGGGAATAGTTTATGCATACCGTGATGGGGTGTGCAATTTTATGAACAAAATAATAGAACATGCTGATGATCAGAAAGGAAAGATAAGATGCCCGTGTCTCAAGTCTAAAAACATGATCTAGAAGACTGCCGACGAAGTTAAATTCGACTTATATTCACGTGGATTTGTGGATGGATATTCTGTATGGATTCATCAAGGGAATCAACTAAGTTTAGAGAACTAACAGACAGTACTGTTGACAAACCGGTTTATGGGGATTCACAACCAGATAACTATGATGTCGTGTAGATGTTGGTTGATGCATATGGCCCTACCAATATTGACTGGGCTGAAAACGAGCATGCGTTAAGCAGTGCGCAACAAAAGCCAAATGATTCAGTTGCTGCCTTCTACAAGATGCTATCTAAATCGGGGGTCCCATTATATCTGGAAATGACAAGCATACAAGGCTATCTGCAGTGACAAAGCTCTTATGCTTCAAGATTGAGCATAACTGCAGTGAGAGAGGATTCAATGATTTGCTTGCTATTATCAACGATTTCTTACCTAGGAATAATACTCTGCCCGCGAATTACTATGAAGTGAAGAAAATGGTTAAGGGGTTGAATCTCGGGTATTAGAAGATCGATGCTTGTGAGTAGGATTGCATGTTATACTATGGGGATGACAAAGATAAGGTGCAGTGTGATATCTGCAACTTGCCTCGATAAAAGATGACAAAATGTGGGGGGGGGGGGGGAATGATGAGTAGGTTTTATACCTACAATTAAAACACCTTTTAGACTTGATTCTTTGTTAACTTTAAGTATTTTTAGTGTTATTTTACTTGTTTTTGTGTTTTTGTTTGTGTTGTAGGAAACGACTTCGGAGGGTCAAAACATGAAAAATGGAGCTTACACTACAACAAAAGAGGCTATCAGCGACCAAAGGTTTCAACGACCGCAACATCCGATCGCTATTGGTGACATCAGCGACCGCCTTTGGAGACCGTTTTGAAATTTGGTCGCTAGTTGCTATCAGCGACCGCATGCTGTCGCTGTTCGATCGCAGGTGTGTTTTTGTCGCCTAAAAATTGGCGTGAATTGCTCGCGGGCTTTTCTTCAGCTACCACTGAGTATCAACTACCGCAGGCGGTCGCTGATATATCCACGTCATTAAAAATTAGCGATCGCAGACGGTCGCTGAACCTTTTTAATGTACTCAGAAACAGGTCTGGACAGCAAACGTGAATTAGAAAGAAAAAGTGGAAGACAGAGAAGGCGAGAAGAGGGAGAATGGGGAGAAGAATAGAGAGAAGAGGAAGACACGAATCTGCCGCCCGTTGCTACCGCCTCACCGCCACCGCCACCGCCCGCCGCTACCGCCGCTACTGCCGCTACTGCCGCCGACACTTAGGTATATATTTCCTTTTTTGTATACTAATGATTAGTTATACAATGAATGATTAATTTGGGTAATGTATACATATATGCATTGATATGTTTCTATGAATATATATATATATATATATATATATATATACATAAATTTGATTAATTTGGTTAATGTATACTATATGTTTAAGAACCCTTAATTAGATTTAATTTGGGTAATTAAGTTTAATTTGGGTAATTAGGTTTAATTTGGGTAATGTATACTACATATTCTTTGTAACATTACTAAGTTACCATTTACTTAGTTTTCAACTAATAAATAAATAAAAATTAAATTAAAATAACATGATATAATATAAAAATTAAACTAAGTAGCATTTACTTAGTTTCTCGCATACTAAATTTAGTAACATTTAATATTTGACATATAATATATATTAAATATATAATTAAATTAAAATATAATATCATATAAGTAGAATAAAATAGAATATTAAACTTAAATAAAATAAAATATATTATTATAATATAATCTAATATAATATAGTAAAATATTATATTATATTAAACTAAAATATAATAAATTAAAATATATTATCATATAAATATAATAAAATATAATATTAAACTAGAATATAATATCATATTAAATATATTCAGATATAATATAATAAACTAAGTAGCATTTGCTTAGTTCCACTACTAAATATAATATATAAAAATAATAAATGATGTATTAAATGGCAAAAAAAAATACAGTTGATTCACAAGACTTTCACCTAAACACACACACACACACACTATAAACCTAACGTTGCTTTACACAGACAAAGTCCATGCTCCGGTTTAGATTTATAGATCAATTGTTCGCAGTTTTCGTATGCAAATGTTTATCTTCCTCCTCTTTCCACTGAAGTACCTATTATACCTATTACCTATTACCTAATACTAATACTAATGCAAATGGACAACCAAATCTTCGTCACCAAAAATGGAGCCTTCCTTCCTCTCTATAATAGTAATCTCTATCCAATTATTTTTCATATTCGCTTCCTGCTTCTACTTAAATAAAATGGGCCACCTGCCATTCAACACTTATCAGAACACGTTGGTCTTATCAAATTGGTTTCTCAACATCGTGCCTATTCCTAAGCAACAATAACATGAGTATTTGAGACACCTAACATTATTCTTAACTATTATTATAAGGAAATGACATACATTTTCAGTGGCCGAAGTTATTTTATATTGCACCATTTTTCTTGCTCCAGTGTTCGTTTTATACTCCTGACCTTTTTATTGCTTCAATTTGCATTCATTCGTTATTGTTTTGGTCTTATTATATTGGGAATTTCTATATTTCTTTTGGGTTGTGTCTTGGGTGCCTAGAAATGGCCATATATGCATGTCATCGTGCATGTGGATAGTCAATCCTATGTTAAACCATCTGAATCAAAGCTATACATGTTAAATGTTATGTAAAAGGTTGGTCCAGGCTCATGTGTAGCACAACCATGCTATTTTTTTAACTAGGTTGTGAAACCATATTTTCTTGTGAATTTAAAGCCTATTAAAGGTTGTTTTGAAAAAAAAAGAAGGTACATGTTGTGATAATATAGTATATAGCAGGTACATATTGTGATAATTCTTGTATTTGAAGGCTTGGGGACTGTTATGTTGGTTTAGTGTTAAAACATGCCTAAAATGTCCAGAATGAACAGTTTTGGCAAAATTTTAGTGTTGTCCAAATATCATATTTAAAAGCTATAAAAGTAAGCTTTAAAGTGTCAACTAGCACCTAAGTAAAGAGATGCAATAATTGAACCTTCTAAGCAAGTTTTAATAGCTATAATATGATATAAGTGAGCTAAACAAGCTAGAAAAACCAAGTCTAGGCTATTTTAAGTGTTGGACTTGTTAAAAATTATGTTTTAGGCCAAAAGTAGATTGTTTTAGAAAATTTTGAGTACCTGACCTTAATGGAATGAAATGAGTTTATATAAAGTTGCTAATGCATACTATTAATGATTACCAATCATGGTCTTGACAAAATCTAACAAGAGAACCAAGTTAGGATCTCTTTTATTAGCCTAAAGTGTGCTTTAACAGGTCAAATTTGGTTAGGTGATTAACTAAAGTGTGGTGCTGATAAAAGTAACCTTAAGTAACTAAAATACACATGCCTAGACTAGGAGTAGGGTTAAATGGTTGAGCCAAGAACTTACCCAGATTCTAACAAGTATGCTCAAGTCATATTGTAACAAAGTATGGTTAGGGCTGTGTTGTTGTTTGAACACCCTCAAACAATAGCAGCTTACATGTATGTTGAAATGTTAATCATATACGTGTATATGCTTAAGTCATATATATGTTTACAAAAGTATGCTTAAATGTTAATCATATGCTTACAAGTATGCATCATAAATGACATTGGGCTGAATTATAACTATCTAACAAGGGGATACAATAATTCTTGTTTGTAATAGGTACCGTGGTATTATGGACCTCTATTCAGACCGTAGTTGGATGAGAAAACGAAAGTCAAGTGCCCAGATAGGTGCTACAACTAAATTTAGAACTGGTTGTCAAGTGTTTCTGGATTATGCATATAGTCACCCGGAATGTGTGAATGGTCAGAACAAGATAAGATGCCCTTGTTTGAAGTGTAAAAATATAAATTATATGGACAGAGACATAGTAAACTATCATTTACTTGTTTCTGGGTTCATGAGAAATTATGAAGAATGCTGGTGGGCACATGGGCAAAGAAGAGATAGTGGCTATGCACAAGTACACACTCCGGACAGCAGTACCCATCGTATGAATAACATGGTTCATGATATTGTAGGGCCAAATTTTGATTGGGAACAAGGCAGAGAGCAACCTATGAATTCTGATGCCAAAGCGTTCTTTAAGTTGTTAGACGAAGGTAACGAGCCGTTGTGGCATGGTTACACCAAGCACACTACATTGTCTGCAGTGTTGACATTACTTAACATCAAGGCTGATCACAACATGAGCCATGAGTGTTTTGAGTCGCTATTGAAGGCCATTAAGAGTATGTTGCCTGACGATGAAAAATTGTCCGATAACTACTACTACTGTAAGAAAATGGTGAAAAAGTTGGGTCTTGGATACCAAAAGATCGATGCATGTTCGAACGATTGCATGTTATTTTATAAGGAAAATGAACAAAAGACAAGGTGCACGTTTTGCAGTCATGATCAGTTCAGGCCTAATAAATAGGGTGTGACTATAAAAAAGACAAGTATACCTTTTAAGATTTTAACGTATTTTCCAATTACGCATCGGTTAAAAAGGTTGTACATGTCTTCAAGAACAGCTGAACATATGACTTGGCATGCGAAATCTCCAGCTAAAGATGGAGAACTTAACCTTCCCGCAGATGGGCAGGCTTAGAAAGATATCAACTTAGCACATCCTGCGTTTGCATTGGAACATAGAAATGTGAGGCTTTGCTTGTCCACTGTTGGATTCAACCCGTTCTGCCACTCAACTGTTCCGTACTCCTGCTGGCCTGTGATTGTTACTCCGCACAACTTGCCTCCTTGGATGTGCATGAAACAACCATACTTGTTTCTTTCACTCGTGATTCCTGGTCCCAAGAGTCCTGGAAAGAACCTAGATGTTTACTTGAGACCTCTTAGAGACGAGTTGAAGGTATTGTGGGAGGATGGAGTACATACTTGGGATGTTTCCACAAAAACAAATTTCAACCTTATGACAGCGGTTATGTGGACTATAAGTGATTTTCCTGCCTATGGTATGTTAGCTGGATGGAGTACACACGGGAAGTTAGCTTGTCCGTATTGTATAAAGCATACAAAGTCTTTCAATCTATCAAAAGGTCGAAAGCCTTGCTGGTTTGACTGTCATCGTCGTTTCTTGCCGGTAGACCACCCGTTTAGAAGAAATAAAGAACACTTCAGGAAAGGAAAAGTAGAGAATGATATGCCTGCACCGCGATTGTCGGGGACAGACATGCATGACCGTGTGATGAGATTGCTGGTCATCCCATTCGGTAAGATTGTTGCCTCAAACATAATCAATGGGTTTGGTGAGTCTCATAATTGGGTTCAGAGAAGCATCTTTTGGGAACTGCCTTATTGGTCTACAAATTTGATTCGTCATAATCTAGATGTGATGCATAAGAGAAGAATGTGTTTAACACCGTGATGAATATTCCGGGAAAGACAAAAAATAATGATAAGGCACAGTTGGATATGAAAGATATTTGTAAACGTCCTGGATTAGAACTTTATGAATCTCATAATCGTCGGATGGTCAAACCACATGCAAGATATACATTGTCCAAAAAGCAAGTTGAAGATGTGTGCACATAGATTAAGACTCTGAAACTACCAGACGGATATGCCTCAAACATTGCAAGGTGTGTCACAGGTGGGAAATTACAAGGGATGAAGAGTCATGACTGCCATGTGTTCATGGAGAGACTCATGCCTATAATATTTCGGGATTTGCTTGATAAACCAATATGGGATGCTTTGATTGAACTTAGTCGTTTCTTCAGAGACATATGTTCAAAAATATTAACTGAGAAGGACATGTCTGTACTTGAGAAGAACATCATTGAGATCACGTGTAAGCTTGAAAAGATAATCCCACCTGGTTTTTTGACTTCATGGAGCATTTGCAAATCCATCTATGCTATGAAGCTTGTGTTGGTGGTCCAGTTCAATATAAATGGATGTACCCTTTCGAGAGGATGATGGAAAACCTTAAGAGGAAGGTGAAGAATAGAGCTTACGTCGAGGGGTCGATATGTGAGGTATATAGTTTCGATGAGATATCTACGTTTGTCTCAGACTATTTTCTCGACGAAGTCTTGAAAAAGGCTAATTGAGTCCGAAGACATGATGATGGGGGCAATGTTGAACTAAATGGTCGGCTTTCTGTATTTGGTCTACCGGGCCGTGCTTATGGAAAAGGGAAGCTCATATTCCTCTCTGAGCAAGAATTAGATGCTGCACATACTTACATTCTTCTCAATTGCGAGGAGATCGATGAATTTGTGAAGGTATACATTCCAATATGTTCACGTTTATTAAATTAATCTCATACATTCCAATATGCTAATGTTTATAAAATTATATAGATCATACGATGATGAGTTAAAAGCAAATCAGCCCGGCATCACTGATATAGATATTCAACTCAGTCGAGATAAAAAATTTGCACTTTGGCTAAAAGACAAAGTAAGTGAAGTTAATTAAGCATGACACATATAGTAGTAATTTATGAATTCATTTAATTTAAATTCATTTTTGTAGGCTCTTAATGTGGGAACCATTCCTCCAAATATACAAGTCCTAGCAATGGGCCCAGACAAGTCAGTCGTCATGGTTACAAAATAAATGGCTGTGAATTTCATACAAAGACATATGCTCGCGGTAAAGGAACAACGAACACTGGAGTTTGTGTCCAAGGAGATTGTTACAATGAGCTTGGTCGTGCCTTTTATGGAGAGTTGGAGGAAATCATAGAGTTGTCGTACAAGGGCACTTACAGGGGTCAGATTAACTTGTTCAAGTGTCGTTGGTTTGATTCAGAAAAAGGGATACGTGTTGACAGACATGGAATCGTCGATATTAACATCCATAGGTCTGCATACGCCCACGAACCATTTGTGTTGTCAACTCAAACAGTACAAGTATAATACACTCCTAGTGCTGTTAGAGAAAGGGACAGACCGCCTACAGATTGGCAAGTTGTAATTCATACTCCCGCGCAAAATCGTGTCCAATTAGTAAGCGGAGAGTTCTACAAAGAGGAGATGCTTTATAGACCTCCGATAATAAATATGGAGGACAACAATGAAGTAATCCAGTCAGAGGTTGGAGATGAACCTGATGAACTGGATCCCGAGTCAGTACATGTGCTATATGGACACTGATACTGAGGAGGAAGAGTTATTGACTGACACTAACACTGACACTGACACTGAATATGAAGAAAATGATGGTTATGAATCTCCAATACGTATACAAAATGATTCTGCCTCAGACAACGATTAGGGTGAGAAATGTATTTTTAATTTTACTTGTATTACATACAATTACATATATATACATTAAATACACATACGATTACATATATATACATTATATACAATTACTAACTTACGCAAACGTAGAACAATAGTCGAAAAAGAGTCCAAAACTCGTCTCGGGCGCCGAAACGATACACAAACACAGAAATAGCACCGCATGGGTATTAGGCACGCATTACAACTGACGGGACTCGATTCTGATATACGGAGCCCTAGTTATCAGTCCATCTGTCTAACTTATGCAAACGTATAACAATAGTAAAAAAGAGTTCAAAACTCGCCTCGGGTGTCGAAATGACACACAAACACAGACATAGCACCGCATGGGTATTAGGCACGCGTTACAACTGACGGGACTCAATTTTAATAAACAGAGCTCGAGTTATCAGCCCGTCTGCCTAACTTACGCAAATATAGAACAATAGTCGAAAAAGAGTCCAAAACCCGCCTTAGGCGCGAAACGACACACAAACACAGACATAGTTGTACCTGTCATTTATAGTTGTCGTAGTTAACTAGTTCATAAAATTATTTGTCATTATTGTCCTTTTATGCAAGGTATTACATACAATTACATATATACACTTACCGCAGTTGTACCTTTTATTTATAGTTATCTTAGTTAACTAGTTCATACAATTATCTGTCATTATTGTCCTTTTATGCAAGGTTTTACATACAATTACATATATACACTCACCTTCATTGTACCTTTCATTCATAGGTGTCGTAGTTAACTAATTCATACAATTATCTGTCATTATTGTCCTTTTATTCAAGGTATATGTTAATATATCATATAACTCCTACTAACATCCGCTAATTTTGTATGTATAGATGTCTTCTGAAGTCCCGCTGAAAAAGCGTGGCTTGGGTCGGGGGCCTAATCAGGTCCTGAAGGCCCGGAGTAATCCGGATGACCGGATTCTTATACAGATCAGACCTCCTCCGGACATCACATACGTTATCTATCTATTTCATATATAATCATTTTATAATAAGATCATTAATGTTGTAGTTATATACTAATTTTTTCTGGGTTTGTATATTAATTGTTGTATATTGTAGGGATTTTCAAGATAGCAAGATTGTGAAGTGCATTTCACAATTTTGCTTACAGAACTGGCCTACGCCAGTGATTACGTGGTCGAGCACACCTCTCGCCCATAAGGATGCAGTTTGGGCTGAATTTCAGGTATATTTTATTTAATTTTGATAGATAATATAATTAATGTGTATATATTATTTTGGATTATATCATCACCGTCTTAATATTAATATTGTTGTTTTATTTGCAGAAGAGGTATAGATGGGACGACGCACATGCATCAATAATACAGACATTGTTCTGGCAAAAGTGTGTTGTCCGAACAAAAGATAACCTAAACAAGGAAGGAATAAAAGCCCTGAATAATGCATCGGTCGAACATCCAGGGGAGGGTGAGTAGCACATGTACGTATATAGCCTGTGGGGGTGTGCGCCTAACATATGGGCAGGGATGTGTGAGGTGTGGCGGGATGAGGCCTCGGTGAAGAGACACAAGACTGTCGCCGCTAACAGAGCCTCAGGTATACCTGAAGGCGCCAAGGCAAAAGGCACGTATAGGGGCGGTAGTATATCACAGCTGCAGTATATTGCTACACGGGTACGTTCTTTGCAAATTTCAATCATTATGTATACATTATATCACATGTTTACATATTAATATACGAGCATATTTTATAGGAGAATCAGTCTCAAGGTGAGCCTATTAATTGGCTGGATGTGTACGTGGCCACCTGCGATGGTTTTCCTAAGGCTGCGCAGGTAGCGATAATTTATTTTTTATAAATTTATATTTCCGTCATAAATTAATTCTTAAGCATTTTATATTTATTTTTAAAATGCTGACAGGACACTTATAAGAGCCTAATGAACGAGCGTTATCCTGAAGGCACCCCGTGGCCGTCGATTGATCAAGAATTGTAGGAGAGGGCGTCAGTTGTGAAGAAAAACTACGTCAAAGGCCAAGGACAACGACGACGACTGACTATCAGTGGCACGGGCAGCTCTGCTACTCAGTCTACTCAGTCCTCGTGCCATCTGATGCCGCATACTCCTGCTGATTGTGTGAGAGAAATATGTCAAGATCGAAATCTTTTTCTTACACTAGGCGGGCATCTACACTCGCTGAGTCCTGAGGATCTAGCAGAGGCAGTGGCTAGAGCAGCAGAGCAGCAGGATGTATGAGGTAATCATGTCATTGTTTAGGTTTCATGTTATTGTAATACATTAGAAAAGCTAGGGTCGTTTTTTATTTTTTATATATGTTTAACGTGTTTTCTTCTTTAATTTGTTACAACCTCATTCTGTCGATCGATATTTGATGCGACCCAGACATTTGTATTCTCATAATTTCTCAGCCGTTGTTCTACATTGTATATATTGACTATTTTTTTACTGAATGAATGAATGTACGAACGTTTTATATTCACAGATTTGAATTTGAATGTAATTGTCATTGTGTTGGTTTTATTATGAATGAATGAATGTAATTGTCCTTCAGTACGTACTGAATGAATGAATGGATGGATTTGGATTGTATTTAATTGTTGTGAGTTGGGACAGGTACAAAACAGTCAATTTTTTTGGGGTATAAGCAGGTACAAAATAACCATTTTTTTAATTTTAGTATCAGCGATCGCGTACGGTCGCTATTACATATTAGTGACCGAAATATCATTTTCCCGGGGCAACGACCGCCTGCGGTCGCTAATACTGATCTCTGAGATGGGCGAATACACGCGGTCGCTGATACTGGTCGCTAACACGTGGCTCCACTTCACTCCACAGGCTGACTCGGCCTGACATAATATGCCTATCGCGTCGGTCGCAAGTAGCCGTCGCTGATAATACGATCGCTGAAAGTGGTCGCCACTTTACTTGTAGTGACTAGATTTACTGCGACCAGTATCAGTGACCGCATTCGGTCACTGACATCCATCTGCGACCGACTGCGGTCGCTAATATGCGATCGCAGGTAGCCTGTTTTGTTGTAGTGTTAATGGCATTTTTGTAATTTTTGGTACTGTTCATGCGCCGGGGAGGATTTCTCTAGTACAAAAACTCGTCGGGGTGAAGTTTTCAGGAAGAAAGGGAGTTTTCCGAAGTTGAGTCTAAAAAGGATTTGTTTGGGTTGATGGTTTGAAAGGACTTTAAGGAGGACTAAAAGACACATGAAGAGAGAGATAAAAGGAGGAGTATTCACAAAGATTAGAGAGCTCATTCTATTAGATTAGATTAAATTAGATTAGATAAACCGTAGTTTAGATTAAATTTAAAGATTGAAGCAATTGAAGATCATTAGAGATTCAGAATTAGAGCAAGAGAAATTCAGATTTGCATATCTCAATTCCTAACTTCTTTTTACTTCTATCTTTATCTTTCAATGTATAAACAACTGTGAATTTTGGATTTTGATTCAATCATGAACTAATTTCTATTTTGAGTTTATAATGGATCTTTTTGCGTAGTTTGCTTTGATATGCTTTCGTGTTAGTCTTATTTATTATTATTGGATTGTCTATTATGGTTTGTGTTTAATTACTTAATTGCCTAGTTATCAATTACTGTGATAATCCATATGAAATTGAGAGACGGATTATGGGTTTAGATCTGATTATAATAGCATGTGTTTGTGACTTCTACATGGAGATAGAAATCATAATTCGTGCCTAGGATAGAGATATACCTATGCACCACATGTAATTTATTGAGAACTTGAGCTTCAACCCTCTTTAATTGTAATTTGCATAGAGATATAGTGGATTAGTTAATTAGGGTGTTCTTCTTAGTTATATCATCTGTGGATTTTAGTTAATATAGGTATGGTGCATCGAGAGATGGTCATATTTTACCTGTGTTCTTGATTAACAATCCGAGATAATTAATTAGATTTAACGGGAAGTGTATTGATTTAAATGAAATAATAGGTGAAATTGTAGTCTCAAGACTTCATATTCTAGTTTCATTCTAGGGGTAGTTAGAATTAGTTTAATTACATATTGTTAAATCAAAATACTAAGTCATTCATTTAAATAAGATTAAGTTGGTTACGGGTTAGTACTTGGTGATTTTTATTAAATAATTTCTCGTGGGAACGATACTCTACTTTCACTTTATTACTTGTTGACCGTGTATATTTGCACGCATATATTGATTGTGAAAATGACCAACAGGGAAGGAGAAAAATGTTCCAAAGAAGATCTTACGGTACTTTCCTCTTGCGCCGAGGTTGCAGCGGCTATTCATGTTTTCGCACATTGTTGAGCATATGAGTTGGCATAAAACAAGGGATGTCGTGCCTGGTCAGCTGACTTACCCAGCAAATGGTGATGAATGGAAGAATTTTGATGCCAATTTTCCAGAATTTGGCAAAAAAGTTAGGTATGTCAGGCTTGGCATGGTTACAGATGGCTTTTGTCCATTTAATAATTTTAGTTAGCTCTACTCTATTTGGGCAGTGATTATGGTAGCATATAATCTTCCACCGTCAATGTGCATGAGGGATCCGTAACTTTTCTTGACTTTACTCATGTCGGGGGATAAGAGTCCTACAAAAGACATCAACGTGTACCTTAGGCTGTTAGTCAATGAACTTAAGATGCTGTGGGAAACAGGTGTTCAGACTTTTGATAAAGCCGTCGGGCAGAATTTTGTGATGACGGCAGCCTTGTTGTGGACTATCACTGACTTTTCGGCACTTGGAAGGATCAGTGGTTGGTCGACTCATGGGAAGTTGTCATGCCCAGTTTGTATGGGGGATGTTCAAGGCACATAGCTATGTCATGGACATAAAACTAGTTTCTTTGAAACTACTTATAAATTCTTTCCTGTTGAGCACAGTTATTGAAAGATTTCTACACAGTTCAACAGAAAGATAGAGAAGAAGGGGGTTGTTGGTCGCTTGTCGGGCAGCGAGGTATTAGGCTGGCTAAATGATCTGACATTTCCACTGCTGAGGAAGGAGCATGGTATGTTTAGAGAAATAGGGTATGGGAAAACTCATAACTGGACGCACTCGTCCATTTGGTTTGAGTTTTCATACTGGGTCACACTAGCACTTCGTCATTGTATAAATGTCATGCATACAGAAAATAATATTTTCTAAAACTTGTTTTACACCGTTCTAGATACGAGTGGTAAAACAAAAGACAATGATAAAGCACGTAAAGACTTGGAGGAAATAAACATCAGGTAGGAATTGTGGCTCTGACCTAATAACTCAAAACAAAAAGCTCCATTTTTTCTAACAAAGCAACATGTTTAATACATTTGCAAGTGGGTTAGTGCATTAAAGCTCCCAGATGGATATATTTCTAACATATCTCGTTATAGTAAGGTTGATCCGTTGAAAATTACTGGGTTCAAAAGTGACAATTGCCATGTATTCATATAGAAGTTGATGACAATTGCATTTTGTGAGATGTTACCGAGGAATTTTGTTGATTCCTTGACCACACTTTCAAATTTCTTTCGGGATATTTGCTCAACGTTTATAAGGTATAGTGATGTGGAGCAGACAGAGAAAAATATAGTGTTGACAATGTGTAAGGTTGAAATGATATTACCACAGGGGTTCTTTGAATCGATGGAACATTTGCCTATTTATCTTCCATATGAACTTAAGCTTGGAGGACCTGTGCAATATCGGTGGATGTATCCTTTTGAGAGGTAATATCACATACCTTGTGCAATATTCATGATATTTATAATTAATTTCGCTGATACCGTCGTATTTCAGGTATATGCATCGATGAAAGCAGAAAGTGAAAAACAAAGCTCATGTAGAGGGTTCTATTGCTAAACATTATACGGAGGAAAATCTTGTCAATTTCTGCTCCTTGTACTTTGACGATATAGTCTCAACGAAGCACAACCGTTTAAGTCGGAATGAGGTCGTCGGTCCCCAATCTCGTGCTGATGAGTTGGCTGTATTCACTTATTCGGCTAAACCATTTGGACATAAGACAAAGACTTACCTAACCAATAAAGATTTGAAGATTATATCTACATATGTGCTTCTAAATATGCTGAAGTATCGTCGTACATCAAGTATGTATTATTATATGTGGAAGCTTTAATATTTAGACCCTTAATCAATATTTAAATAACATATTATTATTATTATTGCAGTTCATTCGAAGATAAAAACTCGAACATTTGATGGTACTAATCTGTCTGGAACAAATGAACTATTGCAAGAACAAATTAGCAATTCAAGGCACGTAATGCTAAATTATGACGATGTGCTGGTAGTTGATGTCGTTGACATACCCAATGTTGACGAATTCGAGGAAGATGTGGTTGTCAGTTCATAAGTCGTCGTAGAAGATGATACCGAGGAAAAAATTAATTTACAAGAGGAAGAGACAGAATCAGATGATGAAAATGATTTTGATTCTGATGGGTTTGACGACGTACGTAGTCTTAACTAATTGTTGTTTTATAAATATTTTATTAATAAAAACGATTATTAGAATAAATTAACTGCAATTTAATAAGTCAATGTATGTTATTTCAGTAGTATAATTATGACTACACATAGCGGTGGACGTCGCCATGGTGGCGGCCGTACAGGATCGGACGACGGCTCCCAGGACGGGTCATCTTCATCAGCTAGTGAGCCGATTTTGTTTTGGCGCAATCACAGTCATTTTCATTACTTTTTTATAGTTTATAAAAAAAGTCCATTAACTATTTTTTCAGAATGTCATAATTTAATTATGCCTGCATATGCTAGACGTCGGCGTCACAGAGGGCCTAACCTCAGTTTATTAGGTCGTTCGCCGGCAGTTCCACACATAATTCAGGTTGATGTCGGCTCGTCGCAGTAAGTTTCAACTATAATATATCATGTTCAATTAAAATGATATTATTATGTGATTACACAATTAAAATAATCTATTAAATTTTTATATTCTAGTATTATGGACCCTGTCGCTAAGATAATCGTACACGTTATATGCCTGACGCATCTCCTGACTGGCTGCATGCGATTTCTCCAGTACGCGCAGTATGATGCCTCTTTTATGGTGACAGTGTTGCGCAAGTTTTACGTAAGTCAAATTACATATATTAAATCAAAAAGTTGATCCTAATTATTTACGTATTGCTCAAATTTTTACTGATACGTAAGTTATGGATTTTTGATAAACATTAAAGATATAAGGCCGGAATATCTGATGCAGACGGCGACGCTGTTATTATTGCACACATCTCGAAGAACTATGTCAGCTGGCTGTACGAGATGCAGCATAGGGTAGCCCGGGCAGTTAAAGAATCACATAGGACTACTATTGTTAGGTTTATAAAATTCATGGATACAATCAAATTGTATAAAAAAATTCGAAGCATGGTAAATCAGAGTTTTAAAATTTTACAAACCATATACCCGGATCATCCTTTATGCATAGTTATTAATTAAATGAAATCGATGGAGATTAAGATTCATACCCTTGAAGATTCTAGCTTCCTCAGGTACGAGCTCAACTCCAAATCCTTTTCGCGTTCTACTTGAAGTCACCGGGTTGATTCCTTCCTTTGATCAACGTTAGCCATCCAAGTGTTTGGCCTCTAAAGGTGATCCACTAAGAAAGATTAAGAACTCAAGAAGAAGGGTGTTTGGCTAAACCTTAGTTTCCTTCTCTTTAGAAAAGGAGTGCTCTCCCAACTTTATGAATTAAAATGTCTAACCTTGTTCCATACAAAGATTTTCTTATTTATAGATGTAGGCAACCCTCCTAAATAATTTAGCATTAGAGTTTCATATTAATTAATTAAACTCTTTTAATTAATTAGGTTTCCCAATCCTATTGGGAATAAATAAACTCTTTTAATTAATTAGCCTCCTAATCTTATTAGGAATATATATGAGAGAGAGTATCTTATTAATTAATTCCCAAAATCCTTTAAGAATTAAATAATAATAATAATAATAATAATAAGACTCCTCTTATTAATTTATATTTAATATTTTCAAAATATTAAATAATAAATATTAAGCTATTTAATTTATTCTATCACCATAAATTAAATTAAACATACTTAACTTATTATTATGATTATGCCATTGGCTTCTTTAATAAATATTCTTCATTTTATGGTGTGACCCTTTAGGTTCTCCATATTAAACCGGTTGTGAATAAATCAATTACAACAATTCTAATATTATTTAAATAAATAAATTAAACTGATAATTTATTTAAATAAATAACATTTATTCTATAATAAGGATAAACCTCCTTAGCGATCAACGACTTTCCAGATAATATAGATTTCAACATTAATCATAAAAGAACCTGTGAGTAAATAGTTACCGTACAATTCAATTATTCCACCATACAATGTCCTAATTAAATATAAGACATGGAATTACTATCAAGTCTTATTTTATTTAATTATATGTATTTCAATTCTGAAATGCACAACTCCAAATAATGCAAATTAGAAACTCCTTTCTAATTCATTCCACATTGGCCAAGGATTCCTGGGTTGTCATTTATCGAATCACATAGGACATATCTCTTCTTAAACTAGAAGTGGTAGATTCTTTATTGATCATTCATTATCTCCATATATAACTTATTACACCCAATCATACCCTTTGATATACCCTAAGGGTCTTAAGGGACATGTCAAAGTATAATTCACCATATACAAGATACTATGATGATCTCAAGTCTAAGGATCACTTGCACTACTATCACATTAGGAATTCCTATTGACAGACAAGTAAAACTCCATTAGGTATTCCTTAGCGAGCTATGTTCAGTAGACTTATTCTCCAATAAGTACCTACATATTTGCTTTAGTGTCTCCACACAAATGATCATGAGATCAATCATCATCATCCAATGAGCAAGTAACGTATGTACCAATCTATCCGGATTCACTAATCCCCTTTTTAGTAATCCAACGATTGGGAACAATTTTAGTTTTTAAGCTATCTAAGAATTTAGATCTCATTAGCATGATCATCATCATGATTCTAAAAGCATTGCTTAAAACTATGAATTTATCACATATTATAAAAACAACACCATGTAGATAAATAAATATCTTTAATTAAATAATATTTTTATTAATAAATGAATAAAATTGTTACAAAGTATATGCTTTATCATCAAACATGATTGGCTTGTATGCATACTACTTTCAACTATACGAGATCATCCGCCGCTGGCCGTATCAGATGAAAAATGGGCTGTCATGTTTACGCACTGGGATGATGCTGCCTTCAAGACAAAGTTCGAGCAGATGAAGAAGAATCGAGGCCAGCACCGGATTGTACATACTTCTGGATCGCAGTCGTTTCAGGAGGTTAAGTCAATATGTATTTATATTTAATTTAGTTTAATATTGTCGGGATCTATAGTAAGTTAATGTGTTATTAATTAATGTATAATTTAGGCCATGCGGAGCTGCTTGGGCCGAGCTCCTACTATGGTCGAGTTTTGGGATAGAGTCCATACGCCGAAGGCGTCGACTTTCGTCGTCGACGATGTCTCCTGCAGCATTAGTTATACGGTTAATACATCTACTATAATAATTGTTATTTAGGATCATATTACGTAACTTATATGTAGATGTCGAGTTAACTCACATGTATATATATTAAATTACAAGATCGATTTGAGAAGCTCTAGGGCCAGCGTATATCTGAGTTGCAGGCTGCTAGGGGAGATTCCGAGACGTTAGATTCTACCATTCCTCCGCCCAAGATTAGTTTATCTCAAGATGATGTGATGGCTCTTTGGTTCGCGTCTCAGGATCCTCCCAGTAGCACTAACGGCCGGTATCAAGTGCTGGGGTTGCCGAGGATACCAACCTAAACACTACCTAGTGGTATAATATTTTAGTATATTTCTTGTTTATGAATAAAGTGAAATATAATATTATTCATGTTATATTTATTTTTGCAAGCTCTAGCCAGCGTCTGCGTTCGAGAGCACCCGTGGGACCATCACATAAAGGCGCTGTCTTAGACGATGCTATGTTCTAGAGGGTTATGGTGGCGGTTTCGGAGAGGTTTGATACAGATCCGATATTACGTCATCAAGACCTGCCTAGCCATGCTCGCCTCCATCAACTTGCTCAGAACATTGCAGTTGGTGCCACCGCTGAGAGTACCGGTATCCCTCTGGAGCAGTTCGCCGTCCGGATAGTGGTTACCTTCCTCATAGACGCTTTTCGGTCGCTGCTAAGTCAGCCCTCGACTACTCAAGTGTACTATTTATTTTAAATTCAAGTATTCTACATGTTATTTAATGTTCATTTAGTTGTATCTTTAATTATATCATATGGACTAATGAGTTACATTATATTGTATCAATAGGGTGACGATCCCGAGCGGGTTGGCAATGCTGAGGAGGCTGCTCATTCCGATCACGAGCGAATAGATGACGTCGACGATTTTCATATGCTAGAGCAGCAACGTCGACGCCCACCTGATGATCCTCCTCACACCGGGGGTAGTACTACTGGCATTACTTAGTTTTGTTGATTTTAGAACATATTTTATTTATCTTTACTTTAATCTAACTTAATGGGATGTAAATTTTTGTATTTTAGTTGATGTTTGACATATTGTAGTTTAAACATTGTCATTACATGTCATTTTTTGTATATCTTTTGGAAAATTAGAGTATTTTTATTATTGTTGGAGGTGAAATTCATATTGGACTTGTATCTGAACAAAAGCCAGTTATTACTTTATGTATATGTTGTTGGAAGGTTATTATTATGTTGTATGTGCTGTTGGGAAAATAAACAGGTTTACAGGTACAAAAAATATGGGCTAAAACCCTGGGATATTGTCAAAACAAGAAAAACATTTTTAAAAAATAAACCTTATTATCGACGAAATATGTTATGTTCGACGGAATTCCGTTGGATATAAAGTTTCTTATATGTCAGCCAGTAATGCCACGTGGCAGCTTATCCTCAACTAAATATGTTATGCTCGATGGAATTTCATCGGATATAAAGTTTCTTGCATGTTAGCCAGTGATGCCACGTGGCACCTTATCCTCAACTGATTATCTCCGACTGATTATATTTCGTCGAGAATACGGTAATTTTGATCGAATATTCTGTCGAAAATGGTTCTATCGACGTTATTTAATTCCGATCGAAAGCTCGACAGATTTAATTCTGACACGTCTATATCCGATCGAATTTTTGACTGAATATTCCGTCCGACTTAAGTTATTCTCGACGGAATGTTCTTAAATCCAACAGAATATTTCGTCGAAAATAGCCCTTTTACTTGTAGTGATTTCGTCAGAAAAGGTGGTCATTAGATCTGGCAAAAGAAGCCCGGGCGCGCGGGCCGTTTCGGCCCGGCCGGAAAAAAGCGGGCTATGGGCTTTATTATTTCAGCCCATGTAAAGTTGGGCCATTTTGGCCCGGCCCGTTTTTGGCCCGACCCGCGAGTGGCCCAGCCGGGCCCGGTCCGCGGCCCGTTCGTGAGTTTTTTTTAAAAAAAAAACAATGATGCTTGTGAGGGTTGAACACAAGACCTCCAACTTATTAAATAAGAGTTAAACCAAATGAGCTACAACAACTGCTTGTTTGAGACTAAATTTTTTTAGATCAAATTAACCTCAACCTCTTATATCACTATTATTTTGTAAGCATATATTTTTAATCAACTTATAATACATTTTATAAACGCAAAAAATATATGTTTTCATTAATTAAGAAACAAATATTCATGTAAACATACATTTGGTGCGTTGCATTTTATAATACATTTTACATTTATTAAACATACATTTTACATTTATAAAATAATAAAACGTAAAAATATAAATATTAATGTGTATGGGCATATGACATTTTACATTTATTATAATTAAGATTCATAGCAGATCTGATAAAATATGCATTTTATTAATTAAGATTTCATATGGATTATCAGAAGTAAACTTTTTGTAATTTATAAGAATCGTTTATATATATATATATATATATATATATATATATATATTAAATACTACAATGAAACTAATATATTACAACAGTGATATAACATATTATAACAGTGCAATAATTTATTAGTTTCATTATAATAATATATTAGTTTCATAATATTATATTATAACAGTGCTATAAAAACATGGAATTAATATCGAATATATTTAATATTATAATGAAACTAATATATGAATAAGTGATAACAGTGCTACTGAACAATTATGTTATTATTAGTAAGGTATAATAGTCGTCCAAACGTTAATCATACAAATGTTAAATCCTACTCCCTCCGCTCCTAAAAAAAGAGTCCATTTGCCTCTCTTTTTTGTGCCAAAAAAAAGAGTTCGATTTGTTTTGATTGTAGTATTAACAAACATCCTTAACTCATGAAGCTAAGGGAACTTGAATTTTGCAAAATTATGACATAAAAAGGTTGTGTAAAATAAATTTTGAAAAAAATAAAATAAAATAAGCAAAAGCCTACGAGCCGACCCGGCCCGGGTTGGGCCACGAGTCGTAGTTTTTCAGCCCATAAAAAGTCGGGCTATTTTGGCCCCGCCCAAAAACTGCCCGGCCCGTGCTCGGCCCGGCCCGGCCCACCCGTTTGCCAGGTCTAGTGGTCATCCTTGGCACCAAAGTTTTTGCCAACTCCAACCTTATTTTCGACTAAATATCTGTCGAGAATATATTAATTTTGATGGATAAATTCCTGACGAAAATGATGTCGTAAAACATATTTTTAAACCTTACATCTTTGCTTCAGAACATAGCCGTCACCGCTTTCAAAAAAAACTGTCATATCGCTCTCTCTCACATCTCCGGTGGTTCTGAGACTATTGGTTGGTGAGCAGTGCATGTTGGTGGCTATGGCCTTTGGCAAAAAAACCCCCTAATTTCCTCCATTTATCCCTCTCAAATTAAAGGTTAGTGAATGTTTAATTTTGGGTCTTTTAAATTTTGATTCACATTTGTAACGACCAGGAATTTTAGGCTCCTTATTAATTTTATATGTGATTTTAAATTTTTGAGAGTTAATTTTTCAAACTTATTTAAACCTTTTGTGGTTATGTGCTTACGTGATTTAACCTATGCTAATAAATGCTAGAATTTTATTAAAGGGAATCACTAGTGGTTATTTAAATTAGTAGATTAACCCTGAGACTTTTATATCAGAATATTAATAAAAGTGTTAGTAAATTATATATTCAAATTTCTTGAATATAGTGTAGAGATTTAATCGAGATTAATTATTTATATTTGAGTAATTAATTGATAATGTGATGATTAATTATTATTATGAATAAATAATAATTAATGAGTAAGAGATTAATAAATATATAATATTTACTTGGTTAATTGATTAATTGTTATATGCAAGTATATGTTATATTAAACCTTTATTATATGATAGTTATCTATAAGGTATATTATACAAGGTGACCTTTGATATGACTATGTATATTATATATAGACTATATAGTAACCTTAATTGTATTATGTGAGATTGATAAGTGTAATATGTACATAAGAGCATGTGACCATACATGGATAGACATTAATATGTATACCATATTACTTTATATTATATCAATAACATTATTAATTGATAATGATTTCAGTAAGTTATAATAACAGTTATGGTATTGAATAATGAGCAATACACAATTATATTATATTTGGTGTTAGTAAAATAATGTACATGGATTATATGTATATACCTTACTTGATGCATTATATCATTATTTGTACATTAGAAATAACATTGTAGCTCCCATTTAAATGTATATGGAATGGATACATGTAGCTTAAATATATACTATATGTATGTAACATTGGTACATGGAATGCAAGTTGCTGAGTTATATGAGAGCCCCTCTTCTCTTCATTCTTCATACGTAAACACCCACATGCTATGCTACTCTATCTCTTTCTCCTCAAACTCAACCAAGCTGGCTAATCATGAGATGGGGAGTGGGATTCATGAGTGGAATCACCAACTACTCACCTACCAATCCTTGACCATTATGTAATCTTGCTATCCTTTGTTTTGATTTGGTGAACAAAAGCAAGAACCGGATATACATTTGCCTATATAAGAGCTCTCCTCTCTCATAATTTACATTGCTGAGATTTTCTCTAAGTTTAGAATTGAGCTTGTATTATGAGAGTTCAACTGAGTTGAGGGAGAGTATTATTGCAGCTAGTCCATTTCTCACAGAGGTACAATTTCGTTTCCATGTTCTGTTTCTGAGATTTCTAGATTTTGATTTCAATTGATCATGGATTGATTGTTATGTTGATTGGAACATGATTGTTAGGGGGTATATAAGTTTTTATATATGTTAGAATTATGTTAGGACTTGTCTGGAACGATTTTGGTTGGAAAAATTTGATTTGGGCTAGCTCACTGCCGAAACTGCACAGCTTCTGGCCTGGCCGCCAGCCTGCGCAGCTGCGCCAGTATTGCACTGGCCAGCGGCGCAGCTGCTCCAGTGCCTGTCTGCAGAAAATTTTTCTGTTTTGCTACCTGTTCATGCTAACTTGTGGTACTAGTTTGGATTAAACATACTAGCATGAGTGATATATATATATGGATGTATTGAGGCAATGTAAGCATGTTTCACTAATAGTTGTATAAGTAATTATAGTTTGGAATAAACTTAGCGTTTCATAAACTAACTTCGAATATGGAAACAAACTCGATATGTATACTTGCCATGATTGTATTCTGACCTTGTAAGCATGATAACATGACTTAGAATTGTATGGGAGACACGTTGACCTAGGTATACGAGTTTCATAATATAATATAAGCATGTGAACCCCACTATTGAACATTTCTAATGAAAGATCTAAGTTTCAAAGGTGAACTTTAACATATAGATATTGTGTATGCGTTCTAATTGGACAAGCATGTTAGTATGGTCCAATTGGACATGAGCACTAAGTCTAATGTGGTAGAACATACTAGCATACTTGATCGTAAGTTAAGATATTTTAAAATAAGAAACTTAAGAACTTTGAAAAGTAAACTTGACCAATAATTTTGTCTTGTGATATGAGAGCATTCATGTGGCTTTGGTATGTGTTTCTAATGCAAGTGAGTCATAGTTACAAAACACTTTGATTATACTTAAACGATCTTTGTGGACTTAGTATACTTTTGAAGGAGAACTTAAGATTTGAAAGCTATATACCATGTGAGACATGTTGTGAGCATATAAGCATGTTTATTAGGATGTCATTATGCCTATAGACATATTGACATGAGCATCCTTTTGTTAAAGCATGAATTTCACATATGCACGTATTCATAGAAAATGAGTCTCAAATATGAACTATGTTATTTGAAGCATATTTATGTAGTATACCCAAGCATACATATTAGGTATTGTGTAGCCTTGTTTTGAGATAGTATGACCGGAGTAGTAAACCTGTGAAGTATGAACTTGTTTAACTTAAGGTTTACCGGCATGAATACATATGATTATTAAATTAGATTTGGATGAGCATGCTAGTCTCGAATGAAAAATTTCAACTTGATAAGTATGTGTATTCGTGTAATGGCAATAGTTGCATGCTAGGGTTACGCCGGGACACTTTCAGACCCGAACAATTTGTTTAAGTCGGATTTTAACAGTTAACATATTATGATGCTATAAATGGTATGTTTGATATTGAACGTGATCTTATGTGATAGAATTATATAATGATTAGATGTTTGTTAAGTGTAGACTTATATTAGTTTATACATACTAATTGGAAGAGACCGACTTGTTAATGTTAGGTCGTTCCAACGCAGTTTAATTAAAGCTAGAATTTATTTGTAGTTGAGCAAACAGGCAAGTTTTCGAACTTCACTCTTTGATTGTGCAAGTTCTTTTGAACCCGTTATTGTATTATTTGCAAGTTCCCTGACTTACACTCCTTATTTGTGCAAGTTCTTTAATTCTTACTCTTCTATTTGAGCAAGTTTCCTAGACCCTTGTATTACTTTATTCAACGGATATTATAAGCAAGTATCCGAACCCTACTTTTATGGTGAAAGTATTCTAAATTCTTGTACTACCTTATTCAATGAATCGTGTAAGCGAGTTTCTAAACTTCACTTGTTTTTGGTGAAAGTTTCCTATCCTTCTCATATTGTTTTGAGCAGGTTATTATTGTATTGTGAAAGTTCCCCGAACTTCACATTTTGAGTATTGTGAAAGTTCTCCGAACTTCACATTTTGAGTATTGTGAAAGTTCCCCGAACTTCACATTTTGAGTATTGTGAAAGTTTCCCGAACTTCACACTTTGGTTATTGTGAAAGTTCCCCGAACTTCACACTTTGGTTATTGTGAAAGTTCCCCGAACTTCACACTTTGGTTATTTTGCAAATTCTCGAACTTCATTTCTTGTTTATGAAAGTTCTCTAAACTTATACAAACTCGTAAATTGTGCAAGTACCTTATCTTTGTGTTTACTTTACTCAAAGAACGTTGTAAGCAAATGTCCTAACCTATGCATTTACTTTATGCAAGGGATCTATTATGGTGAAATTCCCCGAATTTCACTCTTTGATGTTGTAAGTGTCTAAGCCTATGCAGTTATTTTATGCAAGGAAATCTAGTATTGTGCAAGTTCTCCGAACTTCACACGTTGAGTATTGTGCAAGTTCCCCGAACTTACACAAATTCCTATATTGTGCAAATTCTAAACTTCACTTTGTGCAAGTTCTCTATCCTTCTCATATTATATTGAGTAGGTTATTGTTGAATCGAAAGTTGTTTACTTAATTGCTTGAACTTTATTTCCAAGCATGTTATTTAGTGGTTTAATTACTTATCAATTATTCCACATCGATATTATTGATGTCCGCACCTAGTGCATTTAAGCTCGTACAACCTTGGACTTGTACATTATTCAAGGTTCTAAATTTCTTGAACCATGTCAGTAAGAGTCTGAACCTTTGCTCGGTCAGACTAGTGTATGAAGTTTTCTTTGAAGCTATCCAAACCAATTGATGGTAAGGATTCTTAGACGGAACAGAACACCCCTCATATGTAGGAGTGTGCCCAGGTATCTAATATATATGATACGAGTAAGCAGATTTAAGTGTTATGCATATTCACGTTGTGCCCGAGGCTGATCTCCTCGAGGTACTAAGTTTCTGTAGCCAGAAGCCAGTAATTCTAAAAAGGGTCAATTAGCTATTGAACCCATTGGAAAGTTATAGTTCAGAGTTTACTCGACTATCAGTCATTCTAAAGGCAATTATTATCTTTGCTTTTAATATTCATATTGTTGAATTGTTCAGATATTCATATTATTGAATTGTTTAGATATTCTTATTATTGAATCATTCTAATATTCATATTGTTGAATCACACAGATATTCATAGTATTGAATCATTCAGATTGTTGAATCATTCTAACAGTCATATTGTTGAATCTTTAAGATATTCATTTTGTTGAAATCATTGTCAGACATTTTTCCATTCACATGATATATCCTTTATTGTTGTATTTAAACTTGCTGAGCAAACTTGTTGCTCATTCTTGTTATATTATGACTTATATTGCAGTTGAGCCCGAGCCCTCGGGGAAGGACAAGGGTAAAGGAAAGATTTAGGATGGTTTGCAAGAAGCAGACTTTGTCTTTGTGATTTGTTTAAATTACTGTGAATGTAATATGACCTAATATTTATTCTAGGATATGTTTGTATTGATGTATTAAGGTTATCGAATCTTGGGACTAGTAACACCTTTTGAATGAACGACGTACGTTTATTATATTCTGCATTTCTAGTTATCGTATGTTGTTTAGAGGTGGATGATAGTATTGTTTCGTGGCGACCGGACCGGGGTCAGAGGACCCGGATTCAGGGGATGTCACAACATTTGTCTAAATAAGTTAGTATAAGACATTAATTTTATCACAATTAATGTGCCATGGGGTGAAATTATTGAAATTTATATGTAGCATTATTTGCAATTTCTCATTTGCTTTAATAGCCTTAATTTGTATGTGATGAAATATACTTGCAATATCTCATTTTCTAGTTTCCCATGCTGATTATATTACATCTACGCTAGAAAATCTACTATACCTATCACATTAAATAATACAATATTATTAATACTTGCATTTATGAGTTCCTCTATTTGATTTGATGATGAGAATGATATTAACGTATATTTGTAATTTTAAGTATGTTTTGTAAAGTTTTTATGTGAATTTTATGTAAAAGAACCTAATTAGGAATCTAATATATTAGGTAGATCCAAAATCGTAGGGTATAGCTGTGTAATCCTTGTAATAGCTGAAGTTGTCTAAGCAGACTGATATTTCATTGAGTAGAAGATGTAATTGTAATGTGAAGTACCAAATCGTAGAGTCATATTACAGAGTCACTGAAAATCGTAAGACATATATTGTTGAGTGAAGTTAGTTAGCGATCCGAGAACCAACTTTACGTTTCTACACTGAAGGTCAGTTCTACCAAAGTCATAGACTGCAGAATCTTGACATGTTAGTAATAGGTTTATGACAAAGGTTATAACGTTAACACACATACTTCAATGATGATCTACGAATGTGTTGGTGATAAGGATGAAGACGACACTGCTAGGACTGATCATTTGGTTATAACCAAACCGAATAGGCTATTCGGTTATAACCGAATACCGAAATATTCATAATTTCACTATCCGAACTACTAACTGAATTTTGAAATATCCGAATTACCGAATACCAAATTACCAAATTATAAATTTGGGTATTTCGGTTAATAACTGAATCTGATCTCAAGTTGCTTATCTCAAGTGTTACTCTCGATGCAAAGAAGTTCAGTGATTATATTGACTCTACTCCAATTTTTGTAATACATGGAAAGAAGTTAGCTGTTGAAATAAACTACACAAAAGCACCAATGACTGATTACTTAGATGCAGCAAAAGCACCAGTGACTGATTACTTAGTTTGCTCTTTACATTCATTCAACTCAACCACCTGGAGACGGTGATATATTGGTCTTCCTCACTAGCCAAGAGGAAATTGACCTGGCTGAGGAGATTCTCATGCATCGGACAAGGAAACTGAGAACTAACATAGCAGAGCTGATTATACGCACAATCTATGCAAACTTCAAGGCTTACGAGATTACAATTTTAATTTTTAAACCATAATTTCTTTATTTCTAATTCGGGTATTTGGTTAACCGAATAACCCAAAATTGAAAACCAAACCCGAACCTGAAAAGCGAAAATAAAATCGGATATAACCGAATTACAAAAAATACCCGAATAACCGAAAAAATTTGGTTAAAAAAATTCAGTTTGGTTCGGTAATTCGATTTTATCCGTTTTTTGCTCACTCCTAGACACTGCAGCTTTTTCAACAGCTATATGAGCAAGGACAAGTACACGTGTCTGATGCTACACCAAACATAGTACTATCAAAAACGACAGCAAGTGGTCCAATAGACAAGATTTTGAAGTCAATGGTATGATCATTTAACAAGTGTCTCAGTCTATTTGAATAATGGTAACAATTCAACAGGCAAAACTCAAGGAGCAACTATAAAATGATTGTTACAACAACTCTGAAGAGTAACTATTTCATCAAGAATCAAGCATCTAAAGTTCAAGGGCTCAAAGAGCTCCACCCTACAATCCTAACATCATTCAACCTGCTGTTAATACATTCAGAGAATAGCTTAAAACAAATTAGCAGCAACTCAAATCACAAAATTCTCTTAGTGATTGTGATTAGATCTTAGTGATCTATTTGTACCAAGTCTTTGTGACTTATATACAGATTATTTGTGAATCTCAATTGTAATAGTTCTTAATGAGCTCAATTTTTGTAACCAATCTATCCTTAGTGGATCATCCCTACTCTCGAAATAGAGGCTTTTGGGTTGCTGCTAACTAAGACCTGGACTCCTCATGTATTTTATTCTTTTTAAGTTGTATATTCTACCTAAATCTTAATTATCATCTAGTTGTTTCTTTAATTCTCATGTTTGTTAATATGTTATATTTTTTTATTGAAGGGTGACAATGATGAGTAGAGGGATGATGGCGATGACTTTTAAGCACCGGAGCAGTCGCGTCAACCTTCGTTAGATGATCCTCCCCGTATTGATGGTATTACTAGCTGTTAGTTGTAGTTATTTGTAATTTTACTTAATTTATGTTATAAATTGTAATTTTACTTAGCCTATGTTATAATTTTGTAATTTTACTTGGTTTACGTTGTAAATGTAATTTATTAGAACTTTTAATATTTATTACAACTGTTTCGTTTAAGCTTTGAATCATAGTTGTAGTTTATGGAACAAATATAAATTTATGGTTTAAAAATCTACAAAATGTAAAATATATATCTATATAACAAAACACAATTGAATTTGAATTTCTCGCTCAACCCAAAAATCATCTGGGTCGTCCAAAGTTTGAGATAAATCTTACTGCCCAAAGCTAAATAGTGCCGGAGGCATGGACGGGTACAGCTAGTGTATATATATAGAAGTACTTATTTCTGACGGAATTTAGCTAATTCTGATGGAAAGTCTGTCGAAAATAAGTTAGTTAATTCAAATTAATAAAAATGATATGGAAATTTTGTCAAAAATAAGTTAATTAATTCAAATTAATAAAAACGTGACATGTGACAACATTTTTACCGACAGAATTATTTGTGACAGACAAATTTCATCAAAATTAGTTATTTTTAAAGGGATTTTCGTCGGTTATAACTAATTTCGATGAAAAAATTCTTGACAAAATTATTTTCGATGAGCTTATTTTCGAGGTAATTATCGATAGAAAATTTTGTCAGGAATAAGTTATTTCCAACGGAATTGACTTATTTTTGAAGAAATATTTTGTCAAAAATATCAATTTTTCTTGTATTGGTACTTAGTTTGGTAGTTAATTAAATTTTCTAATATGTGGTAATTAATGAATGAGTAAGTATTTCAAGTCAGTTAGGGATAGAGCTTCTTAAGGGATGGGGATACGAAAATATTGAATTTTTATTAAGCTTATAAATTTTTTTAATATTTTTACTTCAAACACCTAAGATTTTTTTTTTTTGGGGGGGGGGGGGGGGGTGGAATAGGTACATGTATAATATTCTTTAAAAGTACTTTCTTTCTAAAATATAACTGTTATTTTTATTTTTTTTTAAATCATCCTAAAAAAATCCATTAATATATATATATATATATATATATATATATATATAGGGCGGACCTATTTGGTGGCAACGCCTATGCTCAATTTTTTTTAATAGATATAGAAGTAGGGGCAAATATGTAAGTTAGTAAACTTAAGGGGGCAGATTGATGGCAGACTTAAACTTGAAGGGATCAAAACAAAATTCATAAATTAATTCTAAATTACAAAGTCTAAATCGAAGCTCTGTTCTTCGCCTCTTGACTTTTAATTCTGCAGCTTCTTCTTTTATTTTTCATACTCCTGACTCCTCTAGTCCACCTGCTACTAGCTTCTTCTCCTCCGCGGCTCCGCCTTTGCACACTTCTTCTTGTCTAACTATCTAAGTGGTTTTCTACTACATCTCCATAAGCGCCACACCTCTTGCGCTAGACATATTAGAGTAAATGAGTAATCAAACTTAAAAGGTAACTAAATTATAGCTTTTTTTTGTTTTGATAATTTAAAATTAGTAGTTTGTTTGAATTTGTTGTTGGTTTGGGACTTGGTATTAAACCCAATTCAATTTATATGATGTATTTATTATATTTTGGACTTCTTGGGTTACTAATTAGGGCTTTTTTGTTTGATAGTTTAAAGTATCACTATTACTAATTAGGGTTTTTTTTCATATAATGAAAGAGGTGAACACATGATTTTTGTACATAATCAGTGAAATTGCAGTATTGCACATATTATGTCATTGTTGGTAGTTATTTGATTGTTTTATTGAGTTTGATGTTGCCAATATTTTAGTCATGTTTACTAATTTTTTGTTAGGTGCGTGGTTTTTTAATAATTTTTTTTAGATTTTAATCCAGCAATACAATTTCCTACACACATGGTTTAGATGGTATTTAAATTGGAAACATGAGACTTTTTGATGAAGTCGTGTCCTTTCATAAGAGTATGTCCAAGTTCATGAGTGAGATCACTAGCCAACAATGCTTGAATGCTCATACTTGTTAACCTGTATCCCATTGCTGACTAGTGACTACCAAAACTCTATATTTGAATGTCAACTACATTTTTTAGCAACTCGATCAAATTAATCAACTAGTTCTGAAATCAAGTGCTAATCATTAGAATTAAATTCACATTGTGAATCCATAAGTGGGTGTCTTACAATGAATACGAAGTTACACAAATTAGGAGACAATATATTGGGAACTCTTTCGCATAACAAAAATAAGTAAATAAAAAGAAAATCTTTTCAAGCACTGATATAATTTTAATGTAACAGTGTGTCTTAACCTGCATCTTCATTCCATCTTTAGCAACCCATATATAATCTGGAATCATTGCAAGGTGTTTCTTGAAATAATCTCCATTCAACAAAAGAATAAATTAAAATTTGCCCTTGTTGGGGTAAATTTCTGAATTCGCCCTTATATATATATATATATATATATATATATATATATATATATATATATGATCACCCTTTTTATTAACGTAAATTCTAGCTCAACCTAAAGTATAAAACTATCCACAAAATTTTGAACTAGTAACAGCTCACCCCGTCACGCTTAATTTTTTATGGCTTTATGACAAATACGTTCTGATTCTCCAAAATAAATAAATAAAATTTGGCTTCACCTCTAATAATTAGTACAATAAACTTTTTCTGGGAAGTGGTTAGTGTTGGGCCGTGAATATTTGGGGTCGGTTGAGTCTTATTTTATTTTGGGCTTTCTGGATCAAACCCATTTTTATTCTTGGAGCCTTGGACTATTATGTAAAGGATTGTTTATGTAAAGCTTGGGCTAGAGCTGATAGTGGAAGACAGGTGGCAGCTTATGGGTTAAAAGATTTTCCCTAATCTATGGGGTTAGCAGGCGGCTGATTGAGGTGATGGGTCCAGCCGTCTTAAGTCACCTTCATTAATGTGGAGTTGACATAATGTTGACTGGAAGGAGAGCAAGTATGGTAAAACCTGCAGGCAGCCAGCTGACGTAAGGATCGGGGGGAAAAACATGCAAGTTAGTGAGATGATATAGGGGCACAGGGCACTACATGAAAAAAGAAACGAACATTTTACACTAGAGCACACAACCTCCATTATTAATCCTTTTTCCGACCTGTACTTATTCTCACACTGGAGCGATCCCCGGCGGCACAAAATCGTCGAGATCTGGTGCTGACATGATCATTGTGCAGGATTAGACGCGCTTTTAGTGATTGAGGCATGTGGCGCGGTCTTGGCGTTAACATTGGCGCTAGAAGGAGGGGCAGTGTTTCTGGTTTTCAATCACAACTCATTGAACATTTTACATCGGAAGCTATGGTGAATACTAAGACAGTTACAGCCGAAGGATAGCCGACAATTGCTAGTTCTTCTTTGCAAAGAGTCTCGGTGAAAGATAGGTTGAGCCCTTCGGTAAGTACCCATGATAGACTTGGATCACCAGAAGTTCTGGGAGGGCCTCATGCTAGAGGTCATGGCGATACCAAGAGGAAGTTATTTCCTACTGTTGGCAAAAGTCCTGACAAGAGTCAGAAAAGGGTGGTAGATACACCACCTAGGACCCAACACCGAGAAGGTCAAGCAGACAAAATTTCTACCTTGGCAAAGATTGCACAAGAAACCGACACGGCTTTGAAAGCACTTCTGCAACAGAGGGAGGAGATTTCTAAACAAATGGTTCTTGTGGCTGAGAAAGAAGACGAAGCTTCCAGTTACACTCGACCGGAAAGACAGGGTAGGTCACATGGTCGAAGAGCAAGGAGGGATGAATATTCCAGGCAGGCTGATAGTGGATCTTGCAGCCATTCTCCTGACAGGAAACGAGGTGGGCCATAAGAATATTCTCCCGAGACTTCGAAAAGAATGCCTCGAATTGAATATCGTAGAGACAGTAGAAGAGATGGGCGACGAAGCCGTTCAAGAAGTCATTCTCCAGAGAGTCCGAAGAGGGTACACCACACAGGGAGTTCTCGCTCTGGCCGAAGTAACAGATGAAGTCCTTCGGCATCGTTTAGCCCGAATGGAAAAGATCGGATTAAACACAATAAGACGAATTCTCTAGGGAAAGAAGTTGCTTCTTCACCCGGGATGGTGGAGGACCTAGCGAAAGAAATAAAAGAGCTTCGGAAGCAGATAACAGAGGTTCAACAAGGGAAGAAGACTTCGGATAAAAAGGCGTCTCCCTTCTCATTGGAAATTCTTAAGGAGAAAGCGGATCCCAGAAAAAAGTTACCTCATATGGAAAGTTATGACGGTTCTGGAGATCCATTCGACCACAGCCAAGCATTTGACAGATTGATGGACTATTACGACTATTCAGATGCAACTAAATGTCAGACATTTGGATTGACGTTAAAAAAAGACGCAAGGCAATGGATGGGAACTCTGGCTCCGGATTCGATCGCATCATGGGCGGATTTGTGTGACAAGTTCCATGCTCACTTCGGGAGCAATAAGAGAAGGGGAAGGCCCACGGGATCGTTGGCGCAAGTAAGGCAGTATTCGAAAGAGACTCTGGGGCAATATGTGAAGAGGTTCCGAGAAGCTGTGGGGCAGGTTTCAGATCTCAACGATCTTCAGGCAGTAGGGTTGTTCCAGAATGGTTTAGATCTGGTGAAATCAGAAAAACTGGTAAAGAAGCTGATGTTCAAGCATCCGAAGAGTCTGGCCGAAGGGTTTGAAAAGGCCGAAGGTTTTATCGTGGTGGAAGAGGCGATGGCTAGCTTGAAGCAGAGCTCTTCGAAAAAGGCAAAAGAGATAGACAAGGAGAAGCCAGACAGTAATTAGAGAAAGAGTAGTGTCAGTAATGATCGGTTCGAAGAGAATCAAAAGAGGTATAATAATAACTGGATGCCTTGGGGAAATCGTACACCCATTCCGACTCAAAAGGTGAATAAGGTATATACGCAACTCAACACGGATCGGGCTACTATTTTGGAACAGATAAAGAACCAACCATACTTCGAACCGCCCAAAAATAATCCCCGACCAGGGTCTGGAGATCCTGCTTTATACTGTAATTACCACCGGGGGGTTGGACATGATACGAATTCCTGCTGGAGTTTGAAGGAATTCATTGAGAGAAAAGTTCAAAGTGGTACTCTGGTACAATATGTAAGAGGGCGAGAACAACAAAGGGATCAGTCGAGGAATTGGGAGTTAGTGCAAGTCACCCAACCGGTTCAACCAGTGCCGAACCAGGTGGCACGACATGTTGTAGATGTGATCTCTGGGGAAACATGGGTAAGGTTGCAGGGAGGAAAAGGCGAGGATATCTAGACTCGGTGATGACTCTGGCAAATAAGCCTTTGAAGGCCGAAAAGGCGTACCCGGGCTCCATAATCTCTTTCACAGATGAAGATTTCCCTTCGGAACCTATCGAGCCACACGAAGGAGCCTTGGTGATTACTGCACAAGTCGGTTCAGTGGATATGAAAAGGACGATGATCGTTAATGGCTCTTCGGTGGATATTCTATATGCTCATGCTTATCACCGAATGCCTCTGAATGGTCAGAAGATGGAAATTGGGCAGGAGGCCCCTTTATATGGCTTCAGCAACGATCCGGTCAAAGTGGCAGGAACCATCGAGCTGCCGGTTGTCTTCGGGACGGTTTCCCAACAGGTTCAAATTATCTGCAAATTTTACGTTGTACATGTAGATTCAGCTTATAATGCCATTTTGGGGAGGCCTACCTTAACAGCTTTGCAGGCAGTTACTTCAATCCCCCACTTCAAAATTAAGTTTCCTACGCCCCACAGAGTTGGTGAAGTCGCAGGAGATCTGGACTTGGCAAGGAGGTGTTATCGAAATGCTCTGATCACTTCGGGGGTAGGAATCAGTAAGTAGAAACATACAATGGCCATTGAAGTGGAACCATTTACAGAGAGTGGAACAGAACCATTAGTCATGCCAGTGGAGGAAACTGAGGAGATCGAATTGATCCCGGGAAAGAAAGAAAAATGGTGAAAGTTGGTTCGGGACTGCCCGAGCCTTTCCGGACAAACCTGATGGAGTTACTTCGGTGTTATGCCGATGTCTTTGCTTGGGTTCCTAGTGATATGTCGGGAGTAAGTCAAAAAGTGGCTGAGCACATATTGCAAGTGGATCCAACTAAGAAGCCAGTTCGGCAGAAGAGAAGGATCTTCGCACTAGAAAGACAGAAAATAATTGATGAGGAGATCACCAAGTTACTAGATGCAGATTTTATCTTCGAGATTAATTATCCAGAGTGGATGGCAAACGTGGTTCTAGTACAGAAACATAATGGCAAATGGCGAGTTTGTATAGACTACACCGATCTGAATAAGGCGTGCCCGAAGGACTTCTATCCTCTGCCTCATATTGACCAACTTATTGACGCAACTTCGGGGTACGCTTTGCTTAGTTTTATGGATGCTTTTTCGGGATATCATAAAATTTCTATGTGCAAGGAGGATGTACCGAAGACAGCTTTCATTACTCATCGGTCGGTATATGCTTACAAGAAAATGACGTTCGATCTGATCAATGCGGCAGCTACTTACCAAAGGATGATGAACCACATCTTCAAGAAGCAGCTAGGAAAGAATATGGAAGTTTACGTTGATGACATGATTGTGAAAAGTATGTCTGTTCGGGGACATTTGGACTATCTGGAGGAGTGCTTCCAGACAGTTCGTCGTTATGATTTGAAGCTGAATCCGACTAAATGCACTTTCGGGCTGGGAGCAGGCAAGTTTTTGGGATATTTGGTCAGCAAGAGAGGCATCGAAGCTAATCCAGAGAAAATCCAGGCTATCTTGGACATGAAATCCCCACAGTCGTACAAGGATGTCCAGCGTTTAACTGGTAGAATAGCATCGTTACGGAGGTTCATGTCTAAATCGGCGGAAAGGTGCTTGCCGTTCTTTAATACATTGAAAGGACCGAAGAATGCGAAAATGTTCCAATGGACTTCGGAGTGCGAGGAAGCTTTCCAAGGAATCAAGAGGTACTTATCTTCGGCACCTCTGTTGGTGAAACCGGTTCCTACTGAACCTTTATATTTGTATCTGGCTGCAAGTTCATCGGCAGTAGGAGCAGTTTTAGTGCGAGAGGTTGGGGGTAAGCAGCACCCGGTTTACTATGTAAACCATGCCCTTAGGGACGCAGAAACAAGGTATCCAAACCTTGAGAAGTTTGCCTTTGCTTTGGTCATTGCTAGTAGAAAGCTTCGGCAGTACTTCCAAGGTCGGATAATAGTGGTATACACCGATCAGCCACTAAAGAAGGTGTTGGGGAAGCCAGAGATTTCGGAGAGACTTACTGCGTGGATGATGGAATTATCTCAATTTTTCATAGAATACTACCCATGATCGGCTATTAAAGGTCAAGCATTGGCCGATTTTGTGATAGAGTGCTCATTTTCTGAAGCTGATGGGAGTCTAGACGAAGGGAAGGGATCTACGGAGACGGTGGCTACACTTCAGCGGGCACATGATTCTTGGACCTTATATGTGGATGGATCTTCTACTTCGGATCGTGGTGGTGCCGGGATAATTCTAACAAGCCCGGTGGGATTCAAAGTACAGCAAGCCATTAGATTCGAATTCAGGGCAACAAATAATGAGGCTGAATACGAAGCAGTGCTAGCAGGGTTACGTCTGGCCAAGAGTTTGGAAATTCAGAAGTTGATTATTTACAGTGATTCTCAGTTGGTCATCAAACAAGTTTCGGGGGAATATGAAGCTCGAGACTCTAAAATGGTTAAGTATCTTGCAGAATTGAAAGATCGACTTCAACACTTCGGCTTGTGTGAATTTCAAGGTGTTGGTCGGACTGATAATTCAAACGCTGATGCATTGTCGAAGCTGGCTACAACTGAATCAAGCGCTTTTGACGGGATAGTTTACTTGGAAATCTTGAAACAGGCTAGCATCTAGCATAAGGAAGTAATGTGCGTAGAGCGGTCTAATTGTTGGATGACCCCATACATAAACTATCTAATAGATGGCGTACTACCTTCAGATCAGATGTTAGCCAAGAAGGTAAAATACAAAATTGCAAACTTCATACTTATTGATGAAGATCTGTATCGAAGGGCTTATTCCTCTCCATTATTGAAGTGCTTCATCCCATCTGAAGCTGAATATGCCCTTCGGGAGGTTCATGAAGGTATCTGCGGTGATCACATGGCCGCAAAGTCGTTAGCATATAAAGTGCTTCGTCAAGGTTTTTATTGGCCAACAATTTTCAAAGAGGCTACTGATTATGTGAAGAAATGCCCAAAATACCAGTTAAATAGTTCAATCCCACATCAGCCACCAAAAGAGCTATACTCGGTTTTATCTTCTATACCCTTTGCTGTCTGGGGGGTAGATATACTGGGTCCACTCCTGAAAGCGAAAGGTCAAGTAAGTTTTGTTATAGTGGCAATTGATTATATGACTAAGTGGGTAGAGGCGAAGCCGCTTCGGCTGATAACGGAGAAAGAATGCTTGAAGTTTCTGAAGGAGTCAGTAGTATTCCGATTTGGTATTCCTATGGTGGTAATTTCAGATAATGGATGCCAGTTCGTGGGATCAAAATTTGAGGCGTTCTTGCAGCAGTTAGGAATTCAGCATCAAAAAACTTAGGTTGCTCATCCACAATCTAATGGGCAAGTTGAGGTAACTAACAGAATACTCCTGAATGGGATCAAGAGAAGGCTGGATGACGCCAAAGGAAGATGGCCTGAAGAATTACTTAGTGTGCTATGGGTTTACCGAACTACACCAAGGATTACAACGGGAGATTCCCCATTTAGACTGGCATACGGTTATGATGCTCTAGTTCCGGTGGAAATTAGATCTACAAGTCTTCGGGTCAGTCGATTTAAAGAATTGAATAATGATGCGGGACTCAAAGCCAACTTAGATCTGCTAGAAGAAGTCCGAGAGGCAGCTCTGGTAAAATTGGCTACTTATCAACGCCGTGTGGCTAAATATTATAACAAAGGGGTAAAGCTTCGGAGATTCGAAGTTAGGGATTTTGTTCTTCAGGAGGTGGAGGCTTCTACGCCTCAAAATATGGGTAAACTCATGCCAAATTGGGAGGGCCCTTATGAAGTCATTAGCGTATCAAAGCCCGGAACTTACCGGTTGCGAGCCTTAGATGGGTCTGAAATTAAGAATACTTGGCATGCTGGAAGGCTCCGCAAATATTTTCAGTAGAGCTAGTGTCAAAGTCTGGAAGTCTGTAACTACTGTGACAATTATCAATAAAAGTATCTTTTTCTCCAATAATGGCTTTTCTTCCTGATAGTTATAAGGTTGGATCCCTTCGACTCCTCGTAGCGAAGCGAAATATTTCTTGGGTTGAACCTGTTCGGCTCTCGGAGAGAACGAGGTTGCCAGCTTGGTATAAGGTTGGATTCCTTCGACTCCTTGTAGCGAAGCGAACTATTGATGGTCCAACCCGTTCGGCTCTCGAAGAGAACGTGGTCACCAGTTATAAGGTTGGATCCCTTCGACTCCTCGTAGCGAAGCGAAATATTTCTTTGGTTGAACCTGTTCGGCTCTTAGAGAGAACGAGGTTGCCAGCTTGGTATAAGGTTGGATTCCTTCGACTCCTCGTAGCGAAGCAAACTATTGATGGTCCAACCCGTTCGGCTCTCATAGAGAACGTGGTCATCAGTTATAAGTTTGGATCCCTTCGACTCCTCGTAGCGAAGCGGAATATTTCTTGGGTGGAACCTGTTCGGCTCTCGGAGAGAACGAGGTTGCCAGCTTGGTATAAGGTTGGATTCCTTCGACTCCTCGTAGCGAAGCGAACTATTGATGGTCCAACCCGTTCGGCTCTCGAAGAGAACGTGGTCACCAGTTATAAGGTTGGATTCCTTCGACTCTTCGTAGCGAAGCGGAATATTTCTTGGGTTGAACCTCTTCGGCTCTCGGAGAAGGATGGGATTATCCAATTGTTATGAAGCCGAATAATATTACAAGTTCTTCGAAACTAATATTCTTATTAAAAGATCGGTGAATTATTCATTCTAACAATGGAATATGGCACTCTTCGTATTGAAGTTAAATCACATGCTGATTGGATAACAATATAACTTAGACTGAAAAGGAGTAATAAGGGATAAGATATATTTCATTAAACATAATAAAGCCATTACATCGTCGTTGAAATTTATACAAGTGTATGAAGGATAAATTATTATCTCCGTTACTCCTCGTCTTCATCTTCAGAAGAATCAAGGAGCAACGGGTTTACAGTAACGGCTGCTAATTTAGTTTTACCCTTGCTTCGGGCCGCTTCGTAACCCTCCGCGTACATTTGAACTATTTCGTTAGTTAAAGCAGGAGACTTCAGGTACTCGGCTTGAATCTCCTTGCGAAGCTCTTCGGTGAGAGGGGGACCCATCAACTTCAGGTCACGAAGCTCCTTTTCAACTTTCCCTCGGAGATCCAGGTGACGTTCTTCGGATCTCTTAGCATCTGACACGGCTAAGGCCAGATTCCGGTTATTGTCAGCTAACTGTTCATTGGCACGCTGAAGTTCTTCATTCCGTTGCATAATTGCGTTTTGTGAAGCTTCAGACGCGACCAGCTGCTCTTTCATCCTGGCAAGGTCATTTTGAAGACCCTTACAGTTGAAGAGGATATTTTCGTGTTCGCTCCTCTCCTTCGCTAATGCCGACTTTAAAATGGCATTTTCTTTCTGGGCAGCCTCCTCGTTAGCTTCAACTTCCCTGTACTTCTGATAAAGACGCCCGAAGATTCCGTTCGCCTACAGTTATTCATAGTTAGAAGAAAATTCGAGAAAATATTCATGAACTAAGGCAGACAAGAGATTTACTTACCCTAGCTTGGTTAATCATGCCCTCTTCGAGCAGGTCAGAAACAGAACTGTTGTCGAACCGATGGTTATCTATATCCAGAACGAAAGAATTATAGAGGTGCAGGGGGAAGTCTTCGTTCTGGTCAGGCCATAAGCTAGGCGATCGGGAAGCTCCAGGCGCCAATCCGAAGTAAGGAGGAGATGATCGTTGAGGAGAAGACATTGTTTGATTGGGTGGAGGAAGGTCAGAAATTATTGGAGGGTCAACTGGTAAGGATGATTGACCATCAGAAGTATACTTCTTCTTTCGAATAAGAGGAGAACTGGGTTCAACCTCGAATTCATCAGTTTTGGCAGGTTTGGAAGAAGATTGGTTAATTATAGTATGTGGTACTCTTAGCTCTTCGGCGGTGAAGGGGATAATTTTTGCCTTGGCTTTTCATTTTTTGGTATAAAGAATCTTGGTTCTTTTTTCAATGGTCATGTCTAAAAGACTTTCGGTAAGAGTTGGAGCTAAGGCATGTTGGGATTTTTTAACAGTCCTTTTCTTCCGGCGAAGCTGGCCGGACCTTTCGGCAGGGTTTGAATCAGCCACTGGGGGGTCAGCAGTTTGGTCTTCGGCCGTTTGTTCGATATCTTGAGTGTTAGGAGGATCCTGGGCTGATTCAGCAGAAAGAAACTCCTCTAATTCTTTCAAATCGGAGGAGGTAGGCTTAATAAGAGATACTGCCAAGTTGAGAAATGTATTTCAGAATAAATATTAAAAGCAGATTCAAGAAAATATACAAACATGGACTTCGAACTTACATTTATGGTTGTACAACCATGCCTGCTTGCTTAGGAGGACGAAGCTACATTCTTTCATGGGAAGTTTTTCCATGATCTTCGCCATCTCCCGTACACACTCCTCTGGGATGTCACCCAGATTTGAAGTAACATGAGCCGCAGTGGTCCAGTCCGGAATGGAAGATATCTCGGGCCCCTTGACGAAAAACCACTTCTCGTACCACTTTTTATTGCTTGATGGAGTGTCCATCAGGGGGCGTTTGTCAAATTTAGAGTTAGGTTTCGGAGCCTGTTTTCCCAAAACCTTGAATCCCTTTTTGCGAGACTTGCCAGAAGTAAAAAGATTGAAGAACAAGTCAATAGATGGGGAAATCCCTAATTCGTTACAGAAGGCAATGAAAGCAAGGACGTGGATGTACGAGTTAGGGACCAATTGGGCGAACCCAACACCCATGAACCCTAAAAGGGTAATGACAAAGGCATGAAGAGGAAAACGAATCCCCTTCTCGAAAAAGATGATGGGCATAGCAGTCCAGCCCTCTGGACGATGGTACATTCGCTCGGATGGAGCAGGCACTCTCAGAGGGTGAGTATCAGGGATTTGGTATCGTTCTCGGATGACGTTGAGATCATCCTCTAAGAAATTAGAAGGAGTATTGGCGATGGGGTGTTGCAACTCGTCTGAAAAATCGAAAGGGGGGATCTCTGAAATAGGAGGGGGAAGATTTTTGCCAGAAGAAGGTTTCGGTTTGAGATTCATCTCTGGAATGGTGTTACCGGAGTTTTGGTCAGCCATTGATGACGATTTGAAAAAGGGAAAGAAAGCCGGAGGAAGAAGAAAACTGGAGTACTTCGAATTTCAAATAAGCAAGTAAAACTGTCCAAATTAGATGTTTCAAAGATTTATAGAGTTGCCTTTTCGGAGGTACACGGAGCCCAAAGGCTGCGCATTCAATTAATATAATGATGGAGGTGCAGGGTTGGTATCCGGACTTGAAATTGAAAGGTTAATAGTCGGCGTCTGCTCTTGAAATTGAGGAAGCTATCATTTGTTTTTGAAATTTGAAGAGTTGGTATCTGATCTTGAGTTTGAGGGGTCTGCATTTGGACATGGGCCTTTTATTAATTGGGCTTTGCTGAATCTATTTGGATACTTCTTGATGGTTGGACTGAATTCTTATACTCTTTCATCAAACACTCTGTTTAATAAAAGACTAGGGGGCAATGTTGGGCCGTAAATATTTGGGGCCGGTTGAATCTTATTTTATTTTGGGCTTTCCGAATCAAACTCATTTTTATTCTTGGAGCCTTGGACTATTATGTAAAGGATTGTTTATGTAAAGCTTGGGCTAGAGCTGATAGTGGAAGACAGGTGGCAGCTTATGGGTTAGAAGATTTTCCCTAATCTATGGGGTTAGCAAGCGGCTGATTGAGGTGATGGGCCCAGCCGTCTTAAGTTACCTTCATTAATGTGGAGTTGATATAATGTTGACTGGAAGGAGAGCAAGTATGGTAAAACCTGCAGGCAGCCAGCTGACGTAAGGATCGGGGGAAAAAAACATGCAAGTTGGTGAGATGATATAGGGCCACAGGGCACTACATGAAAAAGGAAACGAACATTTTTTTCTTGGGACACTAGAGCACACAACCTCAATTGTTAATCTTTTTTTCGACCTGTACTTATTCTCACACCGGAGCGATCCCCTGCGGCCCAAAACCGTCGAGATCTGGTGCTGACGTATTCATTGTGCAGGATTAGACGCGCTTTTCGTGATTGAGGCGTGTGGCGCGGTCTTAGCGTTAACAGTTAGCATGGAGTTTATTTTGGGGTAATTTGGTCAATTGATCAATAGAATACTGACACACAGACGAGACTGTATATGTATCAGTATTCTATTGACAAATTGATCAAATTACCCAAAACAAATAATTTAATGCTTACCGAATCCCTTTTTTGGGGACTCGCACATAATTGTTATTCGTATCGTCTATGGCATTACCCAATTGATACTCCCTCCGTACCTGGGAGTACATGGGAATGGGGAAGTCACAATGCCGGCAGTATGGAAACATTATATGACATTCAGTGACGGACGTAGAAAATTTATATGGGCAAGATTTCAACTATTAAAAAATATTTATATAAATATTTTAAAAAATATTACAGTTTTTTTAAAAATAAAATGTCAATATATGATCTGATACCAAATTGCTTAAATTTGTTTGAGAATCAACTCAACCTTACTTTGTATATATGATCAAATACTTTTCTTAATGCATTGGAAGGTTTGATTCTTTTATATTTAATCTAGTTTAGGCGAAATTTAATATTTCTGCCTTTAGAGGAGGTATGGATCCTAAAACCTCCTTGTGTTAAAGAAGTGAGCTTAATCACTGTACCATTTTGAGAAAGAGCAATGTTACTATCACATAAATTGTTTCACATAATCTTCACATACACTCACATACATACTGTGGGTTCCCGCCTGACATGCGAGACCCGCAGTATGTATGTGAAGATTATGTGAAACAATTTATGTGATAGTAACATTATTTTTTGAGAAAATATTTTTGTTCAACATGTACACCTAAATTTGTTGAGTTTTTAACTTAGTAAGATGATATGTCAGTGAAATTGTGGTCGCAAATTTGAGTACATTTTTCATTTTATTTTTATTATAAAAAAATAACGGGAGATTTTTTTTATATAAAAAAACAAAACTATTTTGTAAACACAACTCTTTTTTTTTAAACAGGGAAGATTTAAGACGGGTCAAAAATATTTTTTGTAAACTAATCTCTCTCTATATATAAAAATTATTTTACAAAAAACTTAAGGGAAATTAATTTGTTTTTTTATACCAATTTTTTATTTATATATCTGGAAGAACATGGAATTTTAAAATCCAAAAGACTTGAATATAGATTTTTTGAAATCCATAATTTTTCTGAGATAATGACATTTTGCGTGTAAGATTTTGAAAACAATTTAGATGTTAAAAGGTGGTGAATATTAGTCCTGGTATTATAAAATAGCTAAAGATGATGGATTATTTAATAACATGTTCTACTTGATATTATAATCCCTATTATTTGGGACTAAATTTTTTTAAACAAAATTAACCTCACTCTTTTCTAATATTGTTATTTACTGTTAGTTAATTTAAATGATTTAAATTAAATCCCTAATTATTTAGATGGCCGATTATTTTAATTATCGTGTAGACCTACTTTTATAGCAGTTTTCTGTTGCAATAATCCAGTTTCAGTGACTAAGTTACCTGTTAATTTAATATTAAATAACTAAGGATTACTGTTAGTTAATTTAAGTGATTTAAAACATAGTTAATTTAATATTGTTATTTACTGTTAGTTAATTTAATATTATTATTTATTTTAGTTAATTTAATATTATTATTTATCTTAGTTAATTTATATTAGTTAATTTACTGTTAGTTAATTTGTATAACTTTATTTACGAGCATAACTAACTTATTTCAGTATTATTTAAAATTTTATAATTAATTGTTCATCATTTTTTGATGTCTAAATAAGTTTAAATTATAGTTTAAAATATGTTATTATTGGCAAGGGTATTATTGTCCAAACGATAATTTTTTATCCAATTATTTAATTAATCCTAAAAAACAAATATAACATGAGATTATTTTAAGTTATCCCATGAATAATTCAATAAAAAATAAATATGTGATTAGGAATATTTAATCCTAGAATTAATAGTCTTGGGATTATAATCCCCGAATTATAATTTTGCAAACAAACATGGCCTAGGAGAATTAGTTCCAATCTTTTCAAAATTACCTCATGGGAAAATATATGAAATAAATATATGTTAAAAGGTATTATAGACAATTAATATTTAATACAATATATAATGTTATACATTCATTTCTTTAATTTTTGTGCACAACTCTAAAACATCATATATTATAGGACGGATAAAATAAAAATTAATGAAATAATTTTCCATCATAATTTAACTGTCCCATTAATTTGTCTCTTAAAACGGGTTGTCTTCATTATAATTTATGGCAATAATGATTTATTTTTTTGTTATTTTGGCTTTGATCAACTTGGGAAAAGCAAATTTTGATGTGCGAGTCTTTTTCTTTTCCGTCCAAAGTCGTTCATATTTGGATGAAAAACTTTGATTAAAAAATATATATGGTTGACCTTTTCATTTATTTCTTTTTTTAGTCCAGTAAAAAACTGATAAAATAAAATAAAATTTCAGTTTCAATAAATATTATAAATTATTTATGAGTTATAAAAATAAAATAAAAATTAGTCGATCGCTAGACTGATCGACGAATCTCGTTTCCCCAAAAGGACTGAAAGCTAAATGGGCGCATAAATTGGGGTAAAAGGATTGTTCTGTTAGTAGGGTTTGCGACAATAATGTTTGTAATATTTAGACCTTTAAATGCATAATGAGTTTAATATTAAACTTTATTTTAAAATACGTTACTAATAGACGAACAAAATTTTAAATGTATTTAGACTTTAAGAAAACGTTGTGTAATCAAACATACACACGAGAAAAAATGGACTAGGATGAATAAGAGGAGAGAAAAGGAAAGAAATTTGGGGGAGGGGGCAAATGCGTGGTTTAAAAAGATTGCTTCAGAATCTGAAAAAGCATAAAGGGGAACTCCTTTCACAACATCTGTGTTTTGAAGAAGTTGGTGAGTTTCTAGAAGATCCATATGTGCATGAAGCCCACAGTTTCCATGGGCCCACCCTAAAACTTCCAAAGTTCCAAGTCAATTCTCACCAACTCCTTAATTTGAATTGCAGATTAAATACAAAGTTTTAATCTCCATTTTTACCAAGCAAACTTTTAAGGGTCTTCTTATGTTCTTAGGACACATACTAAACATACAGTTCAAGAGAATATTTTCTTAAATTATATACATATTTTCTTGATTTTTTGTATTTATACCAAGTTCAAGAAAATATGCACACAATTCAAAGAAATATTCTCGTGTACTTAGCATGTGCTCTAAGCAGTGGCGAAGCCAGAAATTTTTGCTAGTGGGGTCGAAACTATTACTAAGTTATAAATAATTTGGCGGAGGTTCGGGGGCAGCGCCCCCGAGTTATTTTTTTTTAATACTTTATACTTTCAGGTCATACACACACACACACACACACACACACACACACACACACACACACATATATATATATATATATATATATATATACACTATATTACAATAAAAATATAATAAGTAATAATATATAGTATATATATACTATATTGACTCATAATAGACTTTTTTAATCACAACTGTTCATAAGTAAGTAATTCATTATTTATTTTTAAAAATAATATAAATTAGATTATTATTTAGTTTAAAATATTATAGAAAGATATACATATATTGAGAGGATATGAGCCATATTTGGTTAAAATTTGATTGACAAAGTTATAAAATTTTAATTTAACCCTGTATAATAGAAAATTTATAAAATTTTAGTGGGGTCAATTTATATATAATATTTAAAAATTTTAAAATTTACCTTACATTATAAAGTAAATTTTTTTTCAGTGGGGTCGATTGACCCCATAAGTTACTATGTGGCTTCGCGACTGGCTCTAAAAACACATGTTAAGAAATTCCAACTTTTAATTCTTAATTTACTAGCTTTTCTTAGTTTGATTCCCATACAATATTACTCCTCATTCCCTCGTATAAAATCTGCCATGGTTCATAGGTTGAAAAGGCAAAAAGAAAACTTTTTAGAAATAAAAGGTTAACTTTTTAAATTTTTTAGATAAGTACATATGAATTTACGATATTCTTTGTATAAGTGGTGGACGCTTCTCATATATGCTCTTGATTGACTCTTGACAAGAAGCATTAAAAAGATGAGCTCATTAGTTGAGAGACTGATAAGTTTGGGAGAGGCTTAAAAATACATTAATGATTAAAATTTTAACCACAAATGATGAAACAAATCATAAATGTATAAGTTGCATTCTTGAATATTTCATTGATTGAATAATTTGAATTACAAAGAAAGAAAATAAATGTGAAATTTGTATTTCAAGGAAAGCTTAGATAATTAATTTAATTGTGTAATTACAAAAAATGAATAAATGTGTAAATGTAATTACTAATAAATGTGAAAAATTATAAAATTTAAATGAATGAGTGATTACTAATAATCTATTATTTTTCTATGCCTTCTAGTATATCGTCTGTGTCGAGATCGGTCGAACCATCTTTTGGTTAAAACTGTATCTTGTAACTGGTTGATGAAGAATTACGGTGGGGTTGAGATTAGCACTTGAAGATGTCGTATTTTAAAATAAATAAAATTTTGAATTGTAAGAATGAAATTAGAATTGTAAGTATGCTAGAATTGAAATTGAAAAAAAATTGGAATAATTAGTAAGCTTAGTAAAAAGATAATGAATATTGGTAGTAAGAAAATGTAAGAATGATTTGGGAGAAAAATTGGAATGAAATGTTGAGTATTTATGGGAGTTGAAAAAAAGTTGTTAAAATATGTTTTTCCAAAATGTCCTCAAAAGTAGCAGTTATATTGCTATTGGAGCGGAAAAATGGTCCAAAAAAATAAAAATACAGTAGAACCTCTATAAATTAATACTGTTGGAACTGTAAAATTTTATTAATTTAGAAAGTTATTATTTAATCGATAAATTAATAATTTATTAATTTAAAGAGTGTTTTTCTATTCGGTGAACATAATTTTAATTATATTTAAATTATTGCATTTTATTGATGTTTATATCATATTTTTTTGATGCAATGTATCATACTTATTAAATTAACGTAATAATAGAATTCATTGCAAGTAATATTAATTATTTTTAATAATTAAATAATGTTCATTGTATCCACTTTTCAAATTACATTCACATTTTATTTCAACAAAAAATTATATTCAATTAGATTTGAATTTCAAGAAATATTAAGGATGAAATTAAGATAGATTTGAATTTCAAGACAAAACAAACGAGAATAGAATCATATTTTACAAGATTATCCTAGATATATTTGTAGTTTAAAAGTATTATTAATTTATGATTTTGATGGGACCATATATTTATATAAGGGTCTTTTTAAAAATTATTATTTTATTATTCTATCAAAGTTATTAATTTATCCCATTAGCCCAAATCGGGATTGGGAAAAAAAATATTATTTTAAAGAGATTATTAATTTAGCGAATATTAATTTATAGTGGTTCTACCGTAGGTGGATTCCAATGAAAAGACTGAAATTTTAGTCCTAGAATACTGATTTTTCAGTCTCAAATCGGTCTTAAAAGATCAATCCCATAACCGGTGCTCTGATCAGTTCTTAGAAAAATTGAATAACAAAAGGATTTTTATTTTTATTTTATTTTTTTGCAGTATTCGATTGAAATTTAACATTTTTGTCTTTGGCAAGAATGAATCCCAAGATCTCATGCACTCAAAATTTTATGAATAATTTTTTTATCATTAAACCGTGAGGAGCTTGGTAGAAGGGCTTCTTTCTTTCCGTGTATTTCTTTGAACCCATTCTAAAATGTATTTAGTAGATTAGAAATGAAACGAAGGGGAAGAAAAATAAATGAAATGATTATTTCATATTAAAAGCATATATAGTAGATTTATTACTAACTAATTGTCATAACTAAATTAAAACTTATTCAAGTTTGAGCTCCATACTTCTATTCAAATTAGAATCTCAAGCAAATTTTGTCAATACAAATATTGTATACAATTTCACTACAAATTTAAATAAAATTAAAATAATTATTTTCTCGTAATCATAACTAAATAAATATCCATTCCATTCAAATTTTTAACTTAATAATTGATCAAAGGGACTTATAATATACAATTTCATATATATTATTTAAATAAATATTTAATTATTTAATAACTACAATTACCTTCTTAGAATCTAAATTAAATATTTATTTATTTAATAATATTATAATTATTATTCATGTCACTCGTGATTCGCACGGGGATTGATGAGCTTGCTAAACCCAATTAAAGATCAGGTTCACCTTCTTTTCTCCCATCCACTCATTTTTCATGATCTAAAAGATTAATTACTATAATGGTCAATTTTTCTTTATTAAATTTAAATTTTAAACGAATTAAATAAGGTAAAATTCCTCATATATATATATATATATATATATATATATATATATTATATAAATTCGTTGCGTACGTAGACCGTTAATTGCCACCTTAATTCTATCTAATTCTCAGTGTTTGATTCTATGGCGGCAATTATGTTATGAAAAAGATGTTGGCCATTACAGGCTAGAGTGGTTGATCCATACCAAGGAAAAAGAAATTAACCTAATTTAGGAGACCAAGAAAAATTAGCATAACCAAAGTTTTAGATTTTTTATTAGTAAGAATAAATATAATATATAAAATTAAATAAGTCATTATCTTACCAGTTACAGCATAATAGTAGTAGCAGTAGTAGTATTTTCAATTTTTTTTAATTTATTTTGCTAGGGTAAACCTAGCTGCAATTGACTTTATAGAGTTGATCAAATAAATATATTATAAGATTGATTTTTGTTGAGGTATGAAGTCTCAGATCAGACAATTAAAATTTGTATAAATTACAATATTTTTAAAATTTAAATATTTTATATTAATTTTAAAAATTTAAATTACTCGTATATTTTGAAATAGAGGGAGTATTGGTTAAATTCTCAAGTAGGTATAGACTACAGAATACGAAAGCCATCCATTGCTTTGGTCACTAGTGGATATTTTTCATATAAGGTGGATGAAGTGGTGTGGTCAAAAAAATAATGTCAAATATATGGTTCGGAAATTCAATTATGTAACCGTAAACTTTTCCAAAAGCATAGTGGTCAAGTCCTAATTAATAATTAATAATTAATGATTAATAGTTAATAATTAATATACTTATGACATTAAAAAAAACAAAAACCATGCTTACGTCTATGAACACATACACAAATATAACAAGACAAGAAGGTTATTTTTATTGGTTTTAAAAAGAAATTTTGGTTATTTTCTATTTTTCTTATTCTAATGAATGTTGTTTATTATTTTCTGTATTTCTTATACCAATACATGTGGTTTTTTTATACTACTCCCTTCGTCCCATAATAAGTGATTTTTTTAGCTTAAATCACACATACCAATACATAAGTTAAAATGATAAAAATATCTTTAATATACTTTTTTTGTTTTGTTTGAGCTGACTTTTTTTTATTGTCTTTTGGTCTCTCTTTCTCGAAAATACGCAATAAGGGCACATAAATATCATTGGCTGCATAAAATACCATTGGCTGCATAAGTAAATGAGTATATGTGATTAGTGATGTGATTCTTGAGGCTTTTGGTCTCCCTTAATCTTAGTAAAATTAGGATTGCAAGACACAATAAATACCATTTGGCTGCATAAGGACACATCTGAGAAAATATTATAAAAATTGTATTGGAGTTCTAACACATAACTTATTTTGAGAAAAAATATTAAACCTAAAAAATTACTTATTGTGGGACGGAGAGAATATCATTTACCAACTAATACATCTTATATGATTTAAAACAGTATTAAGAAAATTATAATATTTTTATCACTTAAATATATCGTTTTAAAGTTTATCCGTACTATGCACGCGTTGTAACATTTATTCAGGAATGCTAAACAATACAATTTGTTTCTTCTTTTTGTTTCTTTTGGGCCTTGTAGAAATTTATGGAACACAGATAGAGACTGGCCCAAGTTAAATTTCATATACCTATTTCAATATTCTTTTAATTTAATTACTTTACACCACTTAGAAATTTAATTCTTAATTTCTATACATCAATTACTTTAGAACTTTAAATTTTAAATTATTTACAATGCAATTTAATTTATTTACATCACTCTGAATTTTTAGGTTTAATCTATTTACAAGGCTTAGAAATTTTGATTTATTTTCTTTTTAAAATTACAAGTAGAAATTAAAAATAAACGTCAATTGAAGTACTAAAGGAAGAATAATTAAGAAATACTTCATCTATTCAAAAATTAGAAATACAATTTGATTTCAATTATAATAATTGTATTAACAAAAAATTAAATATATTCACATTTACTTCGTCGTTTGATATTAAAAATTAAATTATATCTTTAATTTTGTAACGAATTTAATAAATATTACCCATGAATCGTTTGCTTTCCTCGACTCTTGAATGGACCCGGCAGTGCGTGAATGTTAAGCAATTAAGGCTAAAGAGAAAACCATGCTTACTGTTGGGGAAAATTTCAGGATATTAATTGAAGTATTGTTGCGTTTGGATCGAAAGAATGAAATGGAGATTGAAATGATTTATTCCATTTCAATCTCCATTCCATTATAGTTAGAATAAGTTATTTCATACTCTCTCTCCCCCAAGACCCTCATGACTCAATGATAAAAAAAAATACTCATAAGGTTTTGGGCATGAAATCTTGGGCAAGGATATTAAATTTCAGTCGAAAATAGCAAAAAAAAAGAAGAATGGTTCAATTCATTCCAATCGCAACCAAACATAATTTTTTTTATTTCATAGGAATGAATCATTCCATTCCTACCTTTATTCCTTCAATCCAAACGCAACATAGGTTTAGGGTGATGTGAAGGGTTTAAAATTTTGTCTCAAAAAATGTCTCAAATGATGTGTCATCATAATATTAGCTGAGTAGATCTCACGTGATTGACTATCAGGGTTATTCTTGAGATTTTTGTGATCCAGGATGAAAAATGAAAACGAAATTATTTTCAAAAAAATTGGCTTCACACAAAAAAGTAAAAATAAATTAATAAAAAATACAAGTTTTATCAAAAAAGTGTCTTTCTGGAGCTTTAAATATAATAGATCGACTATAACAAAATATATGAGAATTTCGACTACAATAAAATATATGAGAATTTCGACTAAATAGTTCAATTACAACAAAATATATGAGAATACATTCATCAAAAGATACTTTTTTTAGTTTTTCTAGAGGTAAAATCTTCAATCAAATGTTCAAAATCAAGTTTATCCAACATATCCTTCTCGATGCACATGGTTGCCAACACATTTAACCTTTCTTGTGTCATAGTCGACTGCAAATAATTTTTCTACAATTTCAACTTCAAAAAACTTCTTTCAGCAGATGTCAGTCACATGAATAGTTAGTTATACCCTATGAGCAATTAAAACATTAGGAAAACAATCCAAAACTTTTATAAACTTTAAAATTTCAATGACTAATTTAATTTCTTTTGGCAAAGTCACTTGTAACACTTGTAATTCTGAAAACAAATCATTTGAATAAACATCAAAAAATTTGTCATGTTTTAGAGCCTTTTCAAGATTAACATAACGTTCTTTCAATCCGATATCATCCAATATTCTTAATATTTTTGGATCATATAAGAATCTAAAAACATCTTCAAATGTTTGCAATTATAAAAATATATTCTTCAGTTGAGTAATAGTCATATCAACTAGAATAAGAAAATAATTAACTCTGAAACATTTTTCAGCAGAATGTGTCATCTCATTACAGGAATTCTCATCAAATTGTCTCTTTCTACGAATTTGGCGTTTTTTAGAAAATACTGGTCAATTGTATATCTATATTATATATTTATATTTTTAGTTTCACACACACACACACACACACACACACACACACATATATATATATACTATATATATAAAAAATTGGGGCCCATGATCGGGGGCGCAAAACCTCAGGAATGACCCGATTGAATATTTCATAAATTATTATTAAAATATTTAATGTTATGTCATTTGAAATTAAAAATTTAAGATGGCTAACATTACTCTTAGGCTTAAGACATACAAGGAGTAGACAATGAAAAAGAGAGTGTACATCTCTAATTGTAATAATATGTTCTGGATCCAGGATGTAGAGTGTCATATCATTTGTAAGTTAAATTTTCATTAATGACATTCATGATTATCTGTTTTAGTAATACAGTAACTCAATGTATATTAAGATTCATTCATCTCATACATATGCATTTAATGTTTTTGTCATAATCAAATAGAGGGAGATTGTTAGGAATATGCATGAGAATGTTATTCTAATTTATATTAGATTTGATTATTAACTTAATGAATGAATATGCAAACATGTATGCATTGATAAAAGCTATAAAGTCCTTAATAGATGATAGACAATGTGTACAAGGACTTAGACTGAAAAGATCAAATATGTTAGGTTGATCCTACATGAATAAACAGCTTTGCGAAGTCCTTTAAAAGATTACAATGTACAAGGACTATGAATAGAAAGATCAAGCTTGTTAGGTTGATCTTATAAAATGTAATAGATATGCTTGTCTGATCGTGGAGCACTGCACTAGCAATCGCAGTCTGTCGAGAGAGTCAAGGAAGAATCGTAGTCTATCAAGGTAGAACCGTAGTCTATAAAGATAGCCGCTCTCGGAATCAAAGTCTGTCTAGAAGGCCACTTCAAGATCGTGGAGACAGCCAGCCGAGTGCCTGCCGAGCGCCTGCCGAGCCAAGTCAAGAATCGTAGGCTTCACTCGAAGACGTGGAGTCTGCAGATCATAATCGAGGCAGAAATCGTAGTCGGGCAGATCAGTCAAGAGACTGCAGTTGTTAAGGCAGAAATCGTAGTCTATCATATGATCTACTCTTACAGTCGCAAACTACACTCAGAGTCATCGTGTCTGTAGAGCCAGAGCCAGATCGTAGTTTGCAGAACCAGTGCAGAATCGTAGTCTGTCGAGCCAGAGGAGAATCATAGTCTGCAGAACCAAATTCGAATCGTAGTCTGCAGCACTAGTGCCAAATCGTAGTCAGTCAAGTGCTCACAATGCCAAGGAAGAATTGTAAAGACTACACGATTCTCAACAAGAACATTTCTGGAATGAAAGCTAAGATCTCACTCTGGCAAGAGTAGTCAAGGTTCAGAAAGCAGTCTACTTGAGGTGGATCAAAAAGCACCCTCCGAATGGCCTGTAAGCAAACAAAAGATCGAAGCACCAACTATATTAGCAAGGCTGATTGAGAAGTGAAGAGCCATTCAGGAGAAGTCTTCTACAAGCATCCATTAGAAGACAATGAATGAAGTGATTGTCCAACAAAAGACAACGATTGTAGTGGTGATTACGATCGTGGTGTTTGCCAACGAGCAGCAGAAACTGATAAAGCACTTACAGAGATATTGGCCAACCTATAGAGGACAGACGAAAAGGATTGTCTATGCTCAGCCTCACCATATAGAGTGAATGGGAGATCACAGAGCAGAAAGTTGAGAGAGTTGAGCATGACTAATCAGAAGAGTCTTGCAAACCAGAAGGGCCAAAGCAGTCAACCAAGTTATTAGTTCCTGATACAAGTCAAGGCAAGCAGAATCGTAGAAGCACTGCAAGAGTGAAGAGCAAGAGATTTTACATTTTCAAATCACAGAACGCTCTCAGAATCGTAGTGTTGTCAAAGCTAGTCAACTTGCAACATCCACAGACAAACTACGATCAAGCACATGAGTGTCTGCATCAGAATCGTGGAGTTCAGTTGTCTGATTATTGAGTCTCAGCAAGTCTCAATATGAAGACTGACAATCGAATGTTGCTGATTGAGAGCATCAATGCAGTAAGTCAACATCCTTGGTCTGGATCGAGGAAACAAAAAGGAGAAATAAAGGTGACTACCAACCTTACTTGTGAAAGTGACATCTCAGAGGTGTTAGGTGAAATAGCAGACTGCAGTATCAGGAAAGTCAAAAAGGTGATGTCACGTCAATTCAGCAGTCTGCATCAAATAACTCAGAATCCTTGAAGCATTTCAAATAGCTTCCAATGGCTATATTCCAAGGGGAAGCTGATGGAGGAGTATATAACTGCTGAAGCTTCAAAGGTGAAGAGTTGTTGACTCGACGAGAGTTCTACAGAGCTTAACAGCAAATGTCTCAGTGGCAGTGACACTACCATAGTAGGAGTGAAGCACATATAATGAAGAGCTTTAACTGCTAAAGGCTTCACTCAACACGAAGGAGAATGCTAACCACAATGACATTTGAGCTGAGAGCCGAGAAGGCCAAGAAGACAAGAGTTAGAGTGGCAGACCAGAAAGTAGATCTCCAGAGCCACTCTACGATTCACCATGAACAACCTGAGTTGAAGAGAAGTAGTTGCAGAGCAGAATCTGCACACAAGTCAACTAGTGTTCAAGGGATGCTAAGTACCAGAAGAAGTCTACCTGAAGTGTAAAGACTTAGCAGATCCTCAATGGTGATAGTGTGCTATACTGAAATCAGATGAAGTCAAGCATCAACAACAAAGACCAATTGAACCAAGGAGAAGTGATAGACTGCTAAGTACTCACGGATGTCAAGCTTCATGTACATCTTAGCAGTCCATCAGTGGTGATTCAGTCTCGATGCGGAATGCCAGAAGATCACACAAAACTGCTAAGTACCAGAAGATGAACAAGCTTAAAGTCATCTTAGCAGCTCAACACCAACAACAAACAAACCAACAACCAGAGCTTAGGGTTCCTTGTATTCGTGACTAAATTAAAGTCAAGTTTGCTGGGCTCGCTGAGTAACGGAGGGTACAAGAAATTCTAAGTCTGCTAGGCTTAGTCTACAGTTTCAAGTCTGCTGGGCTTGAAGAGTTCTTAATGAACTAGTGTTCCAAGGCTGCTGGCCTTGAAGGAATCTTAGTGATTCAAGAGTTACATTTTCCTTAGTGGAATCCCTGCTTGTTGAAGTAGAAGAGTGGAGTAGGAGCTTGAGTCTCTGAACCACTTAAAATCCCTAGTGTCTTTTACTTTATGTCATTTACATTATGCACTATAACTGCTATAACCACTTACACCTAAACTAACATTAGAGCTATGTTTATCAAGATATCTTTGAAGGGAATCTTTAACTTATTACGCTGTGCATGAACTGATTCTTATGTTTGTCATCTGCTAAATACTTAGAAATACAAAGAAATGGAAAAAGCTTTTAAAATTAAAAGGATCTATTCAACCCCCCTTCTAGATCTATTGTATGCCCTCTGGGAACTAACAGAAGGTTCTTTGGTTGTCCACAATGGAGCAACGTACTAGTTCTGTAGTTTTTGGTTGGTTGAGTTTTATCTTATTTTTTGAAAACATTAGAATATTAATCCTCCACCATATATTAATACACTTGTAGCAAAGTGTATTTGGAGAAATGCACTTGTGTTGGAATTGTATTAATTTTTGATGTTTTGGATTGGTTTTTATCAACCACCATGTAGGACAATTTAGCAGGCAAACACTGCAACTTCTTTTGTTGGTATAGCCAAAAGATTTGTAAAAGGTCTAAAGAAGTTTACAGAATGCTGAAAGCGACCTTTAAGACCATTAATTGATTATGCTAGTGATCAAGCAAGCAAGATATATATGCACATTCAAAAGTTAAGCACAACCTTGTCTGCTTTCAAATTGCCACACTAACCTGGAGGCACACTAGAGATCTAGAAGGGGGGTTGAATAGATCTTTAAAAATTTTCGGTTAATTAAAGATGTATTACCAAATAATCAGTTAATCAATATTGATTATGCACAGCTGGATATTCTTTTGTAAATCCCCCTTAAAGATTAAGTAAATCACAGATCTAAATTTAGACTCTTGTGGTTGGAGCATACATAGCAGATATAACAATATATATAAACAGAATGTAAATGACATAATGTAAATGACACAAGATATTTTAAGTGGTTCGGAGACTGAACAACTCCTAATCCACTATTTTACTCCAACGAGCAGGATATCTACTAAGGATAGGGTCACTAAGACCACTTACAACTGAACCATTAAGGTTCCTTCGAGTCACTTAGTCTCAGCATCGAGTCACTTAGTCTTGGAAATTTGGTCACTAAAACTAAATCACTCAGACCCCAGTTCGGTCACTAAAATCAGGTCACTCAGACCCAATTCGGTCACTAAGATCAGGTCCCTTAGACCTATGTTCCTGTTTGTTGATGCGTTGGATGTGCTGCTATAAGATGGATTTTGAGCTCTTTCATCTACTGGTACTTAGTAGCTTGGTTGTAATCATCCTCCGGGTGCTGCTAATCTTGAACGTTGATGCTTGACTTCTTCTAGCACACAACAACTACTGATGATCAATCTTGATGTTCTTCTAAGCTTTGCAATATGGCTTGACATCTTATGGTACTTAACAACTTTGAACTCTCTTCTTAAATCGTAGAATGAAACTGTTCCACGTCTTCATCTTTTCAACTCTGAGTGTTCTTGGTCATGAATCGTAGAGTTGTTCTTGAAATTTGCCTTTTGATATGCCAATCTAATTTTATTACATTGACTTCTTGGTCATTCGGCTCTTAGTTCTACTCAAATCTCTGCATCTCGGCACTTCGGCGTTTTGCACTTTTCTCTTTGCTCTTCGACTCTTCGACTCTTTGCTCTTTGGCTCTTCGGCTCTCTGCTATTTTCTCTTCGGCTCTTGACTCTTTGGCTCTTGGCTCCTTAGCCAGCACTTCAGCCTATTTCTGCATGCTGACTATTCTTGGTGAATCATAGTGTAGTTTGTGAATTTAGCCTTCTGAACTGCTACTCTAATCTCACCATTACTTGACCACTCGCCTCTTCGTACTTCAACTAACACTTTTATTCTTTTGTTAGCATAGACGAAAACTCTTCTTGACATTACAGCTCTAGATCTTGTACATTTCTTACTTTGACACTTTTTCAGCACTTCGACTCTTCACACTTAGGTCAACCCTTCAGCTTTCTTCACTTGGTGCGACCGCACTTCTTGAATTTGAATTCTCAAAATTATTTATAGTCTTTCAAAAGACTTCCCATTGTAAAGTGTCCTTTTGAGCATTTAGGGCACATATATCTTAGTATCCTTGATATTGACTTTTTGTTCTTGTGTCAGGTTACTTGTCGGCTTTGTAGTCACATCAAATTGCAGTTTTATCTACCCATTGATAGATGTCTCTTCTAATCAAACTAGTTGTTAGACACAACAATCTGATCTTCGATCTTGTTCAAGAATACACTGTTGAATTCCTCAAGACCTTCAATTTGGCAACATTCCATTTGTCAGTCTTCTCTGTAACATTATTGTGCTCTACGAACTTTGATGATAGTTAAGTGATGAGAATCGTAGAGTTAAGCTTTACATTTTGCTCTACGATTATTGCTTTACTTCTACTCTACTATTTGTTCTACTGTATGCTCTACGAATGATTACTTCATGATGCTTGGGCAGACTTAGCAGACTTATGTTTATTCTCTGAATACCTTAGTAGCTCTGCGATGCCGAAGACAACTTTACGATCTTGTTGTCTCTTTGTCGCCTTATAATACCAGTTGATACTCTACGAAATCTTGGTTACTCTGCGAACTGACTTATTCTTTACTATCAAGCAGGTTACACTTGCAATTTAGCCTTTGTAGATACAATTCCTTATGATTAGGACTATACTCGAGCATTCTTAGAGTATATCCTTCTTTGATTAGCTTTCTCTTGATCGACCTTCAACTCATTTCCATGGCTTGTAGAAGAGCTCTACGATCTTTCACTTGTGTACTTCAGTGGATGAGCTCACTCCACTGTTTGTGATCACACTACGATTCGGTAGAGTGTCTTTACAATCAACTAGTCATATCGAATATACAAAGAAAGCTTTAATAAGATCAACATAGCAGTTTTGATATTTCAATTTTAATTCCTTGTACATCTGTTTCTTAAGGATTTACAAAACTTATCATTACAAATATACTTTAATCAACAGTTCATATATGTTACATTCAATTGAATCAACTCAGTGAGATCAACCTAATATGTTTGATCTTTCTCTATTCTAAGTTCTTGTACATTCATCATTTTATTAAGAACTTCACAAAAGTTATATTTACAAATATATTTTAAAAGACTGATCATCATCAAATCTCATGCAAATTCTTAACAACCCTCCCCTCCCTCCCTCCCTCCCTCCCTCAATAAATCATCCTAACAATCTACATGCAGATTCCTAAAAACTACGTACGATTGTTCATTTTGATAATCGAAATTGAACCAAATCTGTATGTATACACCATAAACACCAAAATATACTAGAGAGAACAAATAATTTGATAAAATATAAAACAGCTGTTAGAATCAAATTCTTGTTAATTCCTTTATTATTTCAGCGATAATCTCAAACACCAAAATCAGAATACTTTTATACTAGTCATTACAAATATACTTGTAACTATTACCAAACATGTCAAATCATTAACAACCTACACACACACAAAGAATAATTAACCATATATCGATTCTATGGAAAAGCCAAAAGACGACAATAATGATTTCCATACACACCAAAATTAAAACACAAGGAACAAATGGAAATGTCAAAAGAGGGAAACAATGAAGAAATGTGTACAAACTAACCTTAAATTAGAGCTAATAGAGGTTTAAAGGAGAAGGAGCCCCACGGTCACCATAATTAGGTCCCTGGCGTCGGATTTGAACCACAGCCACCAGAAACTACAACATTTTTTTAGGAATTAGAGCTAGATCGGTTGGGGAAAGAGAAAGAGAAAGAGAAAGAGAATGGAGGGCACCAGCGGGATCGGAACTGGTCGACGGTGATGTGAGGTTACCAGAGAGAGTTAACAGTTGAGAGATGGGATTATTTTTGGCTTTTGTGTTCTGTGCGATGCTGAGAAAGCGATTAAGTTTTTATGTAATCATATTTATGACAAAAATTCTCTTGGAAATACTTCCCACGAAAAGAAGTTATTTCCGACGGAACTTCCGTCAGAATTATGTCTTTCTGTCGAAATTGATTTTGGCGCTGGCGGAAATTATGGCGCCAGGGGTGTTAATTATTTCCGATGAAATTCCGTCGAAATTAACATATTTCCGAGAGAATTATTTCCGATTGAAAATTCCGTTAGAAATATAATAATTTTGAGGGAATTATTCAGTTGAAAATAACTGTTTTTCTTGTAGTGTAGTGCATGGGACATACAAAAAATAGAACGGGAGATCTAAATTCATATACCAGTACCATTTGACATCTAGGAATTATTAATTACCTCATACAATAATATAGGATCCTGATTTCAGACAGTTTAAATGGGGCAATTTATTTGTGCCGTCAACATAAATAAGTTACATTTATATAGCAGAGAGTTAAATTTACATAATACTTGTATAATAAAAATTATCCGAAATTCAATCTTCTATATATAAAATACAACTTATTTCCATATACTAATTAAGGGTGTAAAGGAGTCGAATCGAAGCGAACAAAGAGCTACTCAAATTTAACTCGAAATGATAAATTCTTACTCGAATTCGAATTGTATTTGAAAATATCTACTCAGATTAGACTCGACTCGAATATTTATTACTCGAATTTGATCCGACTCGGCTCGAATTATAGTCAAACTACTCGTGAGCTTCAAATTCAAGTTCGAATTCGAGTCTTTACATAATAATTAGTTTTATAATAAATATAATTATAAATTGAATTTTTTATTTTACTTAGAAATGTGAAAATATATTTACTATTACACTTTACAAATATAAAGTCACAATTAAAATTAAAAACAAAACAAAATAATAATAATTAATTATTCTAATTTGATTTAAATTTGTATATATTATAAGAGAATGTATCGAGCATCTAATCGAATCTGTATCAATCAAGTATGTATCGAATCACAATCAAGAATTCGAGTAGTTTGAATTTTAAACGAGCCGAGTATAACCTTGCTCAGATTCTACTCATATTTTTATTCGAACTATTTTTAATACTCAAATTTGGATCATATTATTAACGAATTCGAGTCTCGCTCGTATTTTTTTAAGTCAAACTCGAATTGAGCATGAACTATTTGGCTCGTTTACAACTTTAATACTGATCAATTATCTATATGCAACGGCTTGAAATCCATATAGCATAGAATGACACCAAATTTGGGGACATCTATATCTTTGCTTTGACCGACAAATCTACACCAATTCCATCTATTGGACTCAAGTAGAATCAGCATTCCAAGTTTTACCAGTCCTTCATTTCATTTATTTTTGCATGTACTCAATTCCCAATAAAGACCAAAACCAGGAAAAATTACCTAATTATACCTTTCATCCCAAAACCACCACACAGAATTTCATCAAAAAAAAATGGAATCTCAGACTCCATCGATATCATTCAGGTAACCGGACACGTGGGGCGTATTCCAAGGTTACATTTACATACATGTGAATTATGGCATGTAGGTACATATAATCAAATAAATAATGTTACTATCCTATAAATTTTTTTACATAACTCTCACATACACGCACATACATATTGCGGGTTCCGCATGTCAAACGGGGACCCACAGCATGTATGTGTGTGAATGTGAGAGTTATGTGATAGAATTTATGTGATAGCAAAATTGCTCTAATCAAATATGTTTCCAAATGACTAGGATTGTCCGTCCAGTTAGGTATAATATGGTTTGTCTTTTTTAGAATTCAAACTTAAATTATTTCTAGACTAAATTTATAAATCCACGACACTTGGACAGTCATCAAATTCTTATACTTAGACAATTCTAACATTATTCTTATCGGATTATCACTATATAAATTTATATAACTTCCTTTACTTTCAGCAAGATTTGGAGAGAGAGAGAGAGAGGAATAAAAAAAATAGAGAGATGTTTCTTTTCTTAAAATCCTTATCAAGAACAGTTCATGAAGAGCATCATGAAGAAGAAGATTACGATAAAACTGATAAGGACGGCGAGTCCAAATCACTAACAGTGTGGAGGAAATCACTTATTCTTAGTTGTAATGGATTCACTGTGATCGATTCGAAGGGTAATTTAGTGTATAGAGTTGATAATTATTGCGGACATCCTAATGAAATCATTCTCATGGATGGCTCAGGGAAATCCCTTCTTACCATTACCCGACGCAAGGTAATGTTAATTTATCATTCATATAGTTCTGTCATTCATTTTTATTACAAGGTTTTCAGAGATCAGCGGCCCTACTTTACAGGTTGTACTTTGTGCATATACATATATATGAATCCGGTTAGCATAAAGTGAACTTGATATTAAGTTCACTTCATGTCTAATATATATTACTGATACATAGGCGGGAGGTCAAGTGATCTCTCCGTCTGCGTGTCAACACTGTATTAAGTATGAAGTGAATTTATCATGAAGTTCACTTCATGCTAACCACTCCACAGATATGTGCACAAAGACTGATCATGACTAATAACTTGTGCTTGAACTGATGTTTATCTCTTTATTAAATTCACATGCTTATATATTAACTCAAATCTCACAATTTGTTTTTTGATAATGTATGTTTGACAATAGCAAAAGCTTAGGCTAGTTGATAACTGGCTTATTTACAAAGGAGAAGGTGGCGACTGCAATACTACAAAGTGCACAAAAAAACCAATTTTTTGGGCAAGAAAACAAAAGAATCATATTTTGCAACAAAATGTGAATGTGCTTGCTCATGTATATTTTGGGAATACGTCGTCGGATAGGAGACATGCCTACGTGATTGAAGGATCCTATGCACAAAGATCATGCAAGGTATTTGATGAATCAAGAAGAAGAGTAGTAGCAGAAATCAAGAAAAAGGAAGCCGTGATCGGAGGGTCAGGCCGCCTAGGTGTTTCTTTTGGACTAGAGGTTTTTGTGTTGATCGTACGGCCAGGTTTCGATCCGGGGTTTGCAATGGTTATTGTTTTGCTCCTGGATCAAATGTTTGCCTAGCTTATTTTGTTTTATTTTTATTTTTTTTATATTGGATGATGTATACTATGTTCTTGTAGCTGTTGGTGATGACTACTCATGTTGCTATTGGTGAGTTGTACAAATTTTGTAGACGGACAAATTGAAGAGTTGGAGCATCAAAGAAGATTTATAAAAGAATAATTATAGGTGGCATTTAAAAAATAAACAAATTGCTGAAATCCTGAGAAATTCAATAAACCGGCGTGGCGTTGCTAGATCCTTCTAATCGATAGAACGAGAAGTTAACTATAGAGAAAAAAAACTAAAAAAATAATAAGAGAGCAATATTTTCACATATATTTTTGATATTTCCACATGGTTCCTTCTAACATGGAGGTGAGACCTACTGTATGCTTATGTGGGAGAGTACTATATGAAAATATCAAAAATATGTGTAAATATCAGTTCCCAAAAAATAACAACAAAGCTATAAAATAACAAAAATCTAGATAATCTCTAATTTGCAGCCTAAACTTTAACTCTAAAATCGATTTGCACCATAAATTTTATTTTGAATTAAATGCACCCTAAATTTTGAGTTTCAAAACAATTTGCACTCTCCACACCCTATACATCAAAATAATATGTACCCTAAACTTTAATGCGAAAGATGCAAATTGTATTAAAACTCAAAGTTTAGGATACATTGGTGAAATTTGCACTCTCCAAACCCTCTTATCTTAAAAATAATCTGTATCCTAAACTTTAGTACGGAAGGTGTAAATTGTATTAAAACTCAAAGTTTAAGGTACACTGGTGAATTTTAGAATTTAGTCCAAAACTCTAGGTAAAAGAAACTTTCCAAAAATGCAACTGTTAATAGGAAAATATGTAATATAAATTGGAGATGCAAGGTATTGATCCCCGTGCCTATTACATGTAGACCTGACAAAATATGGTTATGGGTTGATTTTGGTTTATAAAATTTGGATATGATTTCATTTAAGAACTAAAAACATATTAACTATTTATAATATGGGTTGTGTGGGTTGAAATCATATAGTTATAGGTCAACCTATATTTTAAATTTCAAAGTTACCATTATTATGATCCAATTAAATAAATTATTGAATTAAAATTATTATTAGATATGAATAATACTAGAGACACAACTTATTCTACAACTATTTTATAATTTGCTGATGTGGCATACTCCACCTCAACATATTAATAAATAAATTGCTACAATTTAGTCTTCGGCCCCATATAAAAATTGAGGTGGAGTATGTCATATCAACAAATTGTAAAATAGTTATAAAATAAGTTGTGTCTGTAATATTATTCATTAGATATATCATGTATACATAATCATTAAGTATTTTATGATATTTTGACTTTTTGGCAGAAATTTTTAAAAATAAAATTGTGACCGTCACAATTAAATTAATTAAATAATTAAATTTATCTTTTTTTTTTCCTCCAATGGAAACTGATAATCAACAAATATGGCTGAATAGAGAAGACAGTTTTGTTTTGTTTTTTTTTTGGGTGGGTGGGTGGGTGGGTGGGGGTAGTGGTGCACAACAGGCCGGCCTGGTCTGGTTCGGCTTGGGCCTGCTAGGATTTGGCCGTTGACCAGGCCAGGCCAGACCTTGACTTTTGGGCCTTCAGGCCAGGTCAGGCCAGGCCTTTCCCACCAAACTATGGCCTGCTGAGGCCTGTAGGTCAGGCCAGGCCAGACCTTGGGCCAGACCCAGGCTGGTCCGAACTGGTTCAAAATTTTAAAAAAAAAAATTACACATGGGCCTTGTTTGGGGGGTGATCCGGTCTGGGGAAGGGCCTGGGGCTGGGGGCTGGGGCTGGGGCTGGGGCTGGGGGCGGGGGCCTGGGGCTGGGGGTGGGGGCTGGTTCGGCTGGAGGCGGGCAGCTGCTATGAGTGCTAACTGCAAACTAACTAATAATAAATAAATAAATAACTTATATTAATAATATTAATAATAACATTAATAATAACTATTAATAATGTTATATTGCTAAAAATATTAATATTATGTACTTGTTATATTAATAATATGCTATGCAATATTAACTAACTTATGAATATTAACTAACTTATGAATATTAAATAAACTAAGTAGTATATTAATATTAAAATTTAATCAACTAACTTATTAATATTAATAAACTAACTCATATATTAATATATGAATTATTAAATGTATTAATTAAATGTACTTGCAATAAAATTTTCTAAAAATGATACAAGATTTTTGAGATTTATTTTATTTTAACATTCTATTACACACCGATATAAGTTGAATGATTAGAACAAAAATAAATATATTTCTCTTAATTTAAAAGAAAATATAATTTAGAACTAAACTGAATATAAAATAAATTAATTTTCTAAATATATGTATAGTTGTTTACTATGCACTTCGTAGAAAATACTGTAGATTACACTTTTATTTTTTGAATATAAAGTTAGTTTCATTAAAGTAACCAACAACTAAGTAACTAACTTATTATTAATATTAACTATCAACTATGTATAGTTGTTTACTATCAACTAAGTAACTAACTTATTATTAATATTAAATATACTATCTAGTTATATTCATTGAAAATGTATATTAATTAAATGTATCTACAAGATATCAAGAATGAATAATTAAAATTTTAAACTTTATTGATGTATTAATGAAAACTAATGTATTATAATTTATAAAATATGAACTAACTATGAACTAACTTAAATGCAATTAACATATTAAATAAATATGCATATTAACTAAATAAACATATTAATATGCATATTAACATATTAAATAAATAAATATGCAATATTAAATAAATATGCAATAAACATGAATATTAAATAAATAAATAACATATTAAATATTAAATATTAAAATATGCAATATTAACATTAACATATTAATATTAATATTTAATATGCAATATTTAATATTAATATTAAATATTAAATAAATAAATATACAATAAACATGCTATTAACATATTAAATAAATATGTATATTAACATATTAGCATGTTAAATGTAATTAACATGCTATGCAATATTAACTAACTTATGAATATTAAATAAACTAAGTAGTATATTAATATTAAAATTTAATCAACTAACTTATTAATATTAATAAACTAACTCATATATTAATATTAAAATTTAATCAACTAACTTATTAATATTAAATAAACTAGCTAATATATTAATTAAATGTACTTGCAAGAAATCAAGAATGAATAATTAAAATTTTAAACTTTATTGATGTATTAATTAAAACTAATGTATTATAATTTATAAATTACAATAATGAATAAGTTAAAATTTATTGTTTATTGATGAATAATTATAAATTTAAAGTTCAAAAATTATAAATAATTAATTGGGTAAAAAATCATGTAAGGCCTCAGGCCAGACCAGACCAGGCCCAGCTAGACCAGGCCAGGCCAGACCTTTTTGCAGGCCAAGCCAAGTCAGATTTTTGTTTAAAAATATCGGCCTTTTCAAGCCTTCCAGGCCAGGCATGATCGGGCCTGGCTTTGATCAGGTCGGGCCCAGGCCGCAGGCCTCGGGCCTTTTGTGCACCACTAGGTGGGGGGAGGGGAGGGGAGGGGAGGGGGAGTTCCATGTTACCAGTGGGATGAACTTACCCAAAAACTGAAGCAAACATCGGGGTTAAGAAAGTTAGAGAATTGAGCTTCGTCAAGCTACCTGAAATAAAGTTAATTGTTTGGAATGAAATATGGATCGAAAAATGGTTAATCGGTTTGGGCCAATATTTTTATTTAGAAATATGGGTTCAAACTTTACCCAACTTAAATAAATAAAAATTGAACTCAACTTTAATAAATAAAAATAACCAACTCATTTGATTCCGGTTAATATGGATTGACCAAACAGTTAACCAATTATATAGTATGAGGATGTTGAAGAGGCACGAGGTCATGGATTACAACAATTACTTAGAGAGGATGAAAATAGAGTTTCATGGTTTTTAAACCAAGACTGGACCGGCGGTCGAACCAGAAAAACCCGGAACCGATCAGCTATTCGGTCTGATTTAGACCAATGACCTATTTTTGTTCAAAAACCGTTCAAACACGGCGAACCGGTAGTTGAATCACCTTACCCAGCGAACCGATGGCTGGTTCGCGTGTTAAACCGGTTCCTACCTACTTTAGGAAGAAAAAAAAAAGGGGGCTTCAACCCTTCAATTTTCATCTCTGCTCTTTTGCTTCTTCTTCTCCGGCGAAACGAAATTATTTTTAATTACACGCGGACACACATGGGCTTGTAGGCCGTTAATAATTACACCACCATTTTAGATCTCACAAAAACAAATTAAATTACAAAAAATCTAACAATGACTTGCCACTCTGCTGTTTTATATTCTCAAAGTAAACGCTAGACAACTAGCCCAGAGTATCATACATACAAGGAAACAAAATGAAAAAGAACAACTGAACAAGTGA